>JAHHFK020003354.1:0-106702 GCA_024533555.2 Aedes koreicus
GAAAGCGAGGAAACTTTAACGACTATGAATGATGAGGATGATTGTGATGATGAGGAAGAGGAGGATGCCGGGATTGACGCCAAAAGGAGATAGGGGTGTATCAAAAGATTTCAACGAGATTTTGGCGCAGTCTCGTTTTGCTTGGGAGGTTGAGGCGGGAGTGGCGAGAGATCTGGTATGGTGGAAAATGAGATCAACGGGAATGTAGGCATTTAGAATAAAAAAAAAAACCGGTCTCCTGGAGATGGTTCATCTATTTAGTGATTTGATGTAAAGAGCGTTAAAAAATGACATCTTAATGCTAATGACATGCGTGAGGTGATTTTATCTTTTGAATTTGAAAATTCAAGCGGTTTAAGAATTTCACATCTGATTAAAATCAGCTGGCAAGAATTTATCATCATCGAAGTATTCACTAAAGGGTGTGCCGTTTAAAATCCGCACACACAAAATTTATTCTCAAAATTCGAGTTTTTATCCGATTATCACCAAATGTTGAGGGAGTAAAAAGAAACAATTAAAGTTAGTTTTGGCATCATTCATTGAATTTAGTTTGCCTTTATATTCGAATGCGCAAACCTTGGCCTTAACCCCAGCCATAAGATTCTGCACGAACTCAGAATTGACAGTTTTTTTTCTTCTTATTATCACCCATGCTTTCTTAATTTCTTATACATTCTTCACCACTTTAGATCGTTTAAGAAGGTGCTCATTCACGGCTTTAAGCGAACGTATTCTGTTTCTCGTCACGGTTTGGGGACTTCTGAACCTTAAGCGTACGTAGTCGAGCTCGAGTTTTGGTATTCTGCACGAAAGTCTTGCTGACATGCAACTTTTTAGCTACATCTCGAACTGATGCGTTCGGTTTCCGTTTAAAGGCCCCAACCACGCGTTTCTGATCGTTCTCATTGACCTGACGGCTTTTTTCGAATCTTCGCTTCCGATCAACAGTCAGACGTTCGTCGAACCAACCATTTTATGATATCAAACACCGTGGAATTCGCGATTCCCAATCTTTTACCAATGTCACGATGAGACAGATCCTTATTCTCAAAAAACTCCATTTTGAAAACCTTTGCGCACCTGATGAAATCAACTCACAGAGTGTAAACAATACACATTAAACTATGTCTACACGAAATTTCAAATAATTTTACACAACGGATCAAAAGTTAGAGCAATTTGAGAGTGTGCGGATTTTAAACGGTACACCCTTTCGACAGGGTTCAATGCGGATCGCTTTTCAGAGACTTGGTCACTGTAGGGTGTCCCAGAAAGTCTAAGCACGATTTTGATGCGCCACTGTAGCTTCCAGATGACGTTTAAGCAGCTGATCATTACTGTGTATCATTGTTTACATTTCAATCTATAGCTCTGTGAATCTCAAGTGCCGGTGCATTTACTTTTCATGAAAATAAGAAGCATTTCCCCGGACGAGCGCAAACAGATCGTGCACAAATGGTACACTTTTTCCCACGTTTCGCTGAATCAGTTGGCGGAAATGGAAGCTGTGAGCATCGGAGCAGTTCGTAACGCAATTCGGAAGTATGGTGAGGAGTCTTCCTTTCAGGGCAAGAAATAATCTGGACGCAAACCGGGCCCTGTGGACCAAAACCTAGACCGAAAAATCAAGCAAGCTTTGGCCCGTAAAAAGGGTACTTCCGTTCGAGATTTGGCCAAAAAGCTGGGAACTTCGAACATTAACGTCAACCGAGCAAAGACACAAAATGGACTAAGGACTTTCAAGAAGCAGAAGAAGCCAAAAAGGAAGTGAATAATAAGCAGCATCTGGCAAACCAAGGGCCCGTAAATTATACGATAAACTGCTGTGTGGAAAATCGTCATGCGTAATTATGGATGATGAATCCTACGTGAAATTTGATAATAAGACGCTTCCTGGTGACCAGTTCTACACGGTCCATGCTGGTCCTACTATTGAAGATATGTCAATTTTTACTTTTACTTTTTTTTTAAATTCGGTAAATTTTTAAGCTGGAAAGACGACTCAGGACGCAGGAATTGTTGCAATACAAAATAAAACACCAAAAAACTCTGAAACACGTTCGAGGAAACGTTTTATATCAGATGTTGTCGAAGTAGGCGATAGTAAAAAGTAGTATCTAGCAATCAATAATTGTTTATGGCTAATCAATAAAGATAATAAAGAGACAATTTGTTCATTAATATCCTGAGAGACAATAAGCCGTTATATTGCATTCTATAGCCAAACCCTTCAAGAGATTACGGGCTTTTTAATTTGGAAATAATTCTCAAAGATCATTATCAACGAAAACAGGTTCAAGAAGGATTTCACCGTAATTGTATTTACCGAAGACTACAAGCTGGACGGAAGCAAGTTCACCATTGAAAAGTTAAGCCAGCTCAACTAAGAGAGCTGGAAGTTCAACATGGAGATGCTCCGAGCTCAAGAAGAGCTCTGGAATTACGTGGAAGATGCTACCCCGGTGCCGCTGACTGATACCTGGGAGAAAGATGACCAGAAGACTCGGGCGACAATAGCGCTACTCGTCGGAACAAACCAACGAAGATTGATCCAGACGTGCACTACTGCGAATTAAACCTGGAAAGCTTTGGACGACCGCTATCAAAAGTAAACCATTACGTCGGTCCTAGCGGACACCTTGAAGATATGGAAAACCTGTTTGAACGCATCGCAAACGCAGAGTACAAACTGCCAGCCATAATCACGAAGCTGATGGTAGTAAGAAGCATGCCAGGTTCGTACGACAATCCAGGGCTGCTGAAATGACCATGGAGCTAATCAGAGAATGAAGCTTTCAAGAGAAGTGAAAACGTTCGCAGTGAATCGTTGATAAAATTTAAATCCGCATCAACACAGATATTGGGCAATCGTTGTAATAAACCGAGGCACAAGAAGTAGGACTTCCGTCAACTGAACCAGAAGAAAGAATCCAGCCCACACAAAGATCGTTGATGACGAATTCGCATTTCCAACCCGATCGGAAAAAACTTTCAAGGATAACGGCTAGATCGTCAATTCTGGAGCGTCATGCCACAAGCGCGGGATTTTTTTTTTAAGGAAATGCACAGATTTCGAGACAAACGTTACTTCGCTGACTATAACATTACTGCATTACTTCAAAGAACAGGATCGTGCTAGGCAGCAAATAACTTTGTCAGAGGTACTGCTGGTTCCTGAACTGGAAACAACGGCAAGCATGCAGCTACAGCCATAATATCTGGACGATTGTATTATTTGAAGCTTATCAATCCGGAGACAGCAGCAGCAGTGCTATTGGCACAGGAAACTGGGACACCAATATTCTTCTGCTATCCTTAAAACGATTAATTGTTGAAGACTGGCACGTGAATGCTGTTTGGAGGGGAAAACGACCCGATTACCGTTTCCCAGGAAGCTGAAAGGTCGTCAAGAGGTATGTTGACCTGGTTCATACCGACATCTGTGGTCTAATGAAAACTGGTTATATTCGTTAGATATTTTATGACGATGATTGACGACTACTCAAGGTATACTATGGTATATTTCCTGCAAAGATAGTCAAAAGCTGCAGAATGTTCTTTCGTCAAGATCAGTAACGAAAACGCCATACGAGAATTGGAATTGGAAGGGTGCCTGACCTGAAGCACCTCAGTGTTTGTGGGAGTCCTGCCTTTGTTCACGTGTCGGATTAAAAACGCCCCAAGATAGAACCGAAAGCTGTCAAGATGATATTCGTCGGTTCCGTACCGCTACCGACAAAGTGATGACCAGCAGAGATGTTAATTTTTTGGAAGCCATGATGCAGATGCCACAATCCGACGTTGTCAAGACAACCAGCAACCAGATGAAGTTGAGAGCGACATCGAAGAAGACTCCTCAGAGGTGGACTCTACGCTTGTTCAGGAGGAGGAAGAGAAACAAAACGAATCAACCGATAACAGTATGGAAGAATTTCTCAGCATCACTAAAGAAGTCCCTGAATTACTACTTTTTAGACGATTGCAAGGAAACTCAAAGGGGAATACACCTGCAAGGTATCCGGAGTTCTCAAACGAGGTTTACAAGCATCAACCTGAACCCAGAACTCATGCAGAAACTGTAACTGGTCCTGGGCGTGAAATGTAGCAGTAATTAACGATAAGCTGAACTCTTTGAAGCAGAATAGAACCTGGGATTTGCTAGAACTTCCAACGGCACAGTGGTCCAAAGTGCGAATTTAGCTGGAAAGATTCGTTTTCAGCCAAAGTTTGTCGTTTTGGAGCAAAATTGTCTTCTACAAAGTTGTTTCTAACAATGAGGCCCTTCTTTAAGTGTGAATGAAAATTGGGTGGTCCTTGTTTTCAGAGCAATCGAAAATCTAGCTTTTTTATTTGCAGAAATAAAGGCATATATTCTTGGAAAAAGTTGTAGTTGAGAAAATTTTAAGCAACTTTGATTGAACAAATTTTGTGTAGCTTTTGAAATGACCGAATTAGAGCAATTTTTCCTGCGTAGCTTAAGGTGTCCCTATAAAAATCAGTTATTTTGCTCTAACTTTATAAATTTTTCAGCAAAGCTGTCTTGAAATTGATTCTAGAACAATATAAGATACAACTTTTGGTGTACTGAAATCGTCGCTATCGTATGTCAAACAAAAGTTATTATGGTTTTTGTAAAAAATAGCCTTTTTTCAAATGTTGATTTCTCTGGTTGGGGCAGACAGAAAACATATTTTTCAACTGCATTTGGAAGGTTTTGTTTCATTGCATATTATATCTGAAAACTGGAGATAGGTTATTTTTTAAATTTGTGTTAAACACATTTGAAAAGGACGTAATTTTAAAAGAAAATCGTAAATTACTCGCTAATGGTAAAAGATATCGGCAAGATTTATAGGTCAAATGTTATATCTTTTTAAGTTCTAAAAACTATATTCGAGAGATGTAAATCACTGGGGAAATTCAAACGGTTTACTGACCCACAGAAGATATGGTTGCCGAAATGTTAGCAAAGCCTCTCCAAGCGGTGAAACTATGAAAGTTTCGAGATGCTGTTGGAATATTACCATCGAGAAGGAGTGTTGAAATAACGTTTGCATTAAAAAATGGATTTTTTTCCCGATGGTGATAAAAAAAAGCTAAGACAGATAATAATCTTGATTGCTTTTGATAAATTTCCCATGAAAGGTAATTATTTAAGCTAAATGATAAAAAATTCTACGCCCTTGCGAGCGGCTTTCCGGCAGTTAACCAGAACATTCGCCATGGCGGAAGAAAACATGCGTGTAGGCAGGATTTTGAGTTCTATCTCCGTTTTATTTATCAATTCCTCCTCAGTTTTCGCGACAAAATTGTTGGAGTGATCTAACGCTTCAGGTTGACCCAGAAGTTCTCGATGGGACGTAGCTGGGGAACGTTGGGCGGGTTCGCCGACTTGCGTACCACATCGATATTCAGCCGCTCCATCTCCTCCAACGATCGCCTCGAGTAGTGGGCCGACGCCAGATCCGGCCAGAACACCGCGTCTTCGCCCTTATGGTATTTCTTGATGAACGACGTAACTTTCCGCAGGCATTTCGTACCATAATTTTCCCTGTTCACGGCCAGTCCGGAGCGAAAGAAGAGCGGCTTTGACATCCCCTTCTTGCTGATTGTCAGCCACAGCTGCACCTTCTTGGGGGACTTGGTGTGTGAAATGAACTTCATCTCGGAGCTCACTTCCTTCGTGGGGGAAGTAAAATACGAAGTGCCCTGAAAGTCGTTGCCATCCATGGTGAGATAGGTCTCGTCGTCCATCACCACCGCCACGTCGCGATTCGCCGGAAAAATCGAGTTGACCATCTTATTCAGCCGCTGCCGCTGCGTCATTGCTTGCAGCTCCGAAACCAGTGGACGCGACTTCCGCATCCTGACATGTATGTTCATGTTCGCCAGGTACTTTTTCACTGTTTGGCCGGTTGAACCGACCTCCGAGCCAAGCGCACGCAGCGATGTAGCCACTTTTCCCTCGGTCTTCTTCTTCAGCTTCCTTTGGAGCTTCTTGTCGCTCAGGGTCGTCGACCGTCCGGAACCGGGCTTTCTTTCGATGGTCTGATTGTTGTCTAATAGTGCCAAGATGTTTTAGATGCCGGAACGGGCGTATCCGGCGTCCAAAATGTGCCACACGATGTCCGTTTTCGACGCGGCTGAGTGCCGTTCTTTGAACGCGCACACTCTGGAGGGGTTGCTTCTCTGTTTTTTTGCCCTGGGGGGGGGTGGGTTGGTGAGAGGGTGTTTTTTTTTTTTTTGGGTTTGGGGGGTTTTTTTGGTTGTGGGGGGGGGGTGTTTTTGTGGGGGGGGGGGGAGGTAAAACATATAAAAAAGTGGGGGATATCCCGCATCGTGAAAAACAATTTTGGCAAAACAGTCATGAAATTAACATACACACCAACAAACCATGATTGTCGGTAGTTTCTGCCGCGAATGTTTTCGTACGTGCAAAATTGAAAACTGAAGTGTTATTTCAAACGCATTAATACGAATTCTCCGACGCTTTTCCTCGAGAAACGGTACAGTGAGAGATTATTGCGAGTATGACAACTAATCGACTACCATTTCATTGATTACATATGATGGAAACAGTGAAAACAAATCATTTGAAATTTTGGTCACGAAAGTATGCCTAAATATTAAAGAAAAATTGAAGATGAAACTCCAAGTGCATTTGAGAGAAAACGATTGTTGTAGGTCGAAAGAACAAAAGGTCGAAGATACAAAAAGTCGAATGAACAAAAGGTCGAATCAACAAAATGCCGAATAACCCGAAAGGGATATTCGGTTTGCATAAAGGCTGACTAAACGTAAATCTGTACGCCCCTCGCGCGTCGCTAGTACGCCTCTAGTGTAGAAAATCGAAAATCTTTGACAGTGGTTTGTTTACACTTCTATAGAGAACAACTGGTTCAAGTTTGCTAGAAGAAGTCGATCGCGTTCAGAAATAACGTCAACTGGAACACGAAAGAAGAAAAGATATTGTGTACAAACGCCTGGAAAATCCTGGATGGTCCGGTTCCAAGCTGGCTAAAGTGCTGAGGATGCCGAAAACAACAGTTTATCGAGTGCTCAAAACCTAACATCGAAACTCTGAGTGTGGAAAGGAATCAGCGGACCTACGAAAAAACTGGAACCAGGGATCGTCAGCTGCGCAGCGCAGCAAGGTGTTGAGGTGCGTTAAAGCCAATCTCGGTCTTTCGATCCGAGATGTGGCCATAAGGTACAACGCCAACTTTCAAACGGTGCGGAACATCCTTGCCAGGGAAGGATACAAGTCGTACAAAGCCAGAATGAATCCGAACCGGCACTTAACGCAGAATTCCGTGGCCAAAAAGCGTGCAAGGCTCTTGTACGACCGGCTCTTTGATGAAACACAAGGGCTGCACTTTGATCGATGACGAAACATACGTCAAACTCCATTTTAATCAGGTTCCCGGTCAAAAGATTTACATCGCGACTGGACGTGGGGATGTGCCGGGAAGATTCAAGTTCGTGTTTGCCGACAAGTTCGCGAAGATGGCCATGCTTTGGCAAGCGAATTGCAGTTGTGGCCTGAAAACGGAAGCATTCATCACATCATCGACGATGACATCCCAAGTTTACATCGAAGAATGCCTGAAAAAGCGTGTATTGCCGTTCATCCGCAAGCGTAGGGGCAAAGTCATCTTTTGGCCCGATTTGGCCAGCTGCCACTACTACAAGGTGGTTCTGGAGTGGTATGCTGCATACCATAGCGCATCTATCATAAAAGTGGCACTATGTGGAGATTAATCCTCCGAATTGCCCTGAGTTCAGATCGATCGAAAAATATTGGGCAATTGTCAAGCGAAAACTTCGAAGATGCGGTAAAAAAGTGACAAATGCACAACAAATGCGTTTAAAGTGGAATAAGTTCGCCGGTACAGTGTCACCAGCGACTGTGCAGATCATGATGGCATCGATCACATGTAAAGTGCGACAGTTCGTTCGAAACGGTGAAATGTAATAACTTGTTGTATATCGTTTGAAAGCTGAATAAACTTGGACCCTTTTGTTTGACTTTTGATCAACCGTGTATGTTGTTTAATTCTTGAGTTATGATCACTTGAATGCGTCCAAATTTACTTTGAATCAGGCTTTAGTAGTACCAAGTAACCAATCATTGTTTATTACCACTCAATATAGAGAAAATTTGTTTATCACTATTCTGAGAATGGTCTTAGCAACTGGCCTTTTGAGCTGTCAAGCTCACATAAAAAAAGAAGAAGAGAACTTAATCGATGTGACATTTTATTAAAGTCTGCGGCCAAATTAGCCAAAAGATGCAAGTAATTGAATTATTTCGGCGGACTTCATCCAACGGCATCTGTTCCATTGACAGATGAAAATTAGTTTTTGGTTCAACAACCAACCGCTCAATTAATTTGAAAGCTGCACCAAAACTACACTCAGGTGGTTCACAAGATTCCACATGTTTACAACTGGTGCGAGGTCACATGACTAAACAGGACAGGTGAAAACGACACTCGTACTGCTGTGAAGGTCTCAATTCACCTTTTCCCGTGTCGTCGTCAAACGTCGTTGACCTAGTCTTCCACATTCCCTCCCATCATAACGTCCCCAATGGCTCTAGGCTCAGCACCGGCAACGAACTTCGACAAGCTGGCACAGCAGATGATTCACACTCTCTGAGACAGCAGCAGTTGGGTGAAAGATGCAAACAGTTCTCGAACCTGCAATCAAAACGAGCAAGTCACGGAAATCTACACCGGTTCGAAGCGACCGAACGGCGACCATCCGCGCTGACCGGATAGTGAGTAGGTCATCCAAAAAGCGACATCGTCACATTCGCAGGCACACACACACACACGCTTTAACACACGTCCGCCGAAAATAATGTGCGGTTATTAAGGCGCCCGGGCCATTCTCCAAAAAAGATGCCTCCCTTCCCGTTACTGTGCGACCATTCACTCGATATATGCTAGTTGTGTGGCAGCAGGCCTCAAGGCAAACATAGCTAACTGGGTCGAAAATTTGTCATAAGACACTGTCGCGATTCACACAATCTTCTACTCGGAAGGTGGCGAAGACTTGATTCGCGGGTTGCTTTGGTTGGGTGTTGTTGAGGTTTGATTTATAGACGAGAGCTGTAATTTGGCACACATCGAGCTGACGTCGTTGGTGGGATTTAGGGTGAAGAAAAAAGAACATCACTTTTATACGCTTCTTCAATTCATCAAATCTCGGAAATGCCTCCGGCATCTTCCGAATAATTTTAACTGAAAATACGTTTATGTTTCAGTGAAAGCGACTAATATCTTTCTTTGTTTAAATCTCACCTCTATTGATCACGTTTGCAAGCTTCCTAGTACTTTGGGTCAAACTTCAAAATTGGTAACAATATTTTGACTTTTCCTTTTCTACTGAAGTTAATCACCAATGTGGGAAAAATTTCTCAAAAGCCAAGTGTGAGAAGCCAACACTCGAAACACCGATCCGGTATGCAAATTTTATCGAATTTATCGACTACCTCTCGTGAAGTCAATTGTTCCTAGTGTAAACCATTATTTCCACCGCGCGGGAACAATACTTGAACGTTGCTAATGTCTGATTTCCTAACCTCACAACAACCGAAAAATCTCCCAAAACAATCAACCCATGAAGAAACTCTGCCCGGCTGTGCAGGTACTCACTAACCGAAGGGTATTTCATCGTTTGGGAGGAAAACATTGCTTGTTTTCGCAGGTGTGAACCACTGCCAAAAGAAATATGAACCCAACAACGAAAGATGGAAATCGTGAGACTTAATTCTTTTGTTCCGATCTGGCTGTAGGCAGACTGAAATGCTGATCCCCGCTCAGAGCGAGGGCTAATTTCGAACAAAACTTTTTATGTAACACACTTACAGTCTCCGAATTTCTTCGGAACCTTTCCTCCCGCTGATGGATGAATGAAAGGTTTATGATTGAATCCGTCGTCGGACGAGCCTTTCCCTTTTGTAATGTTTCTCTCGATTCGCACGGTACCTTGAGCGATAGATTTGAATTGAACATCATCATTCAATATTATGCCTGTCGTGGTACAGTGATCCTCCGAGAAGCGCGGTACGAACCGTTCACCCACTGCTGTTTCTGGGTTACTTTAACCAATTGAGTTGATTTTCGGAACATGGTTGGGACATACCACTTTCGGAAAATCGGCTCCCACCACGCAGTTGGGTGAAGCCCTGTATAGTAGATCAGTTTTGTCTGCAAGAAGATCGGCACGGTTGATGAAACCGATTCAGTTTGCAGCAACATCAGAGGCGCTATACGCCGAGATTTAATGTGTAGGTATGCAGTTGTTTCTCCACTTGACTGAAGCATTTGTTGTTGTTGCCATACCTGGGGTTCCATTGTGTACCGCATCAATGTTTCATGGTTCAACGATCTCATCTTGCCGGTGTTGTTTTTTATGTAACATAAATTTGGGGAAATTTATTGTGATGTGTTATTTGGGCGGTTAAAAGGTCTGGCAGTTGTTTGTACAGGGTGTCTCACAATAGGTGTCACTAAAACAAAATGGGATTACAGCGAAACAAATCAACAAAATCATAGCATTTATTTTTCATTTGAAAGATACATGTTATAGAAATAAAAAACCATATTAATTCAATTCGAATCTCTCGCCCTTTCCCTTGATAACTTTGCGCAAACACTTTGTAAACACATCGCAGCCCAAATATCAACCAAATTTTTCTTGAATCTATATAAAGTAAGCTTTTTCGTAGGGCCTATATGTTGAAGCATATAACCCCAAACAAAGTAGTCAAGTGGGTTGAGATCCGGAGAAGATGCAGGCCATTCTTCGCTTGTGATGAAATCGGGCAAATTTTCCGCGCACCAACGCTTGTGTCTTCTTTGCCTTGTAAGCTGGAGCTGAGTCCTGCTGGTAACAATTTGGTGTATTCCCATACAGCTTTGAAGCATGAGGAAGCAGATGGTTCTTCAAAACCTGCTTGATGTAATATTCAGTGCTGATTTTTACGTTAAGTTCTATGAAAAGAAGAGGAAGTTTTCCTTTTCGTGAAATGGCGCCCCATACCATGATTTTCGATACATTCTGATAGCGTTCTACAGCTAGTTGATCTCTTGGAATATTGGCTAGACTTTTGCAATACACACGATCATTTTGTTGATTATGATCATGGAGGAAGAGCTTTTCATCCGAAAATAGAATCTCGCAGTCACCGTGTCGAACCAAAAGATGTCTGCTTCTTCGGACCCTGGCTTGCTTTTGACTTAAATAATAACTTAATAATTGTTTTTGATAACTTAAAAAATAATCGAAGCCTTTTTCTCGAAATTTTTATGAGAAAATCGGTGCTTGAAGAGATCCAGAGACTTTGAAAAGTTAAAAAAAAACTCTGGATGGGTAATTTGATAACTGGCCTTGGTATTCAAAAGCCCAGATTAAGAGGTAAAATACCTGAAAATAATACCATAAAATTGTTCCTACAATGTTATGCGAACTCGAAATTGAGGTAAACCAATAGCAAAATAGTACCTCTAAGGTATTCCCAGGTATCCGAAATAACAAGTTTTGTTATTCGAGAGATATTTTGCTTGCAGTTCTTGGGTATTTTGCTTAGGTATTTTACCTCTTAATCTGGGCTCTTTAATACCAAGTTATCAAGATCAAAATTAGGTATTCATATGTTGTTGTCTCCTGCACGGGTATTATGGATCGTTTATTAGTTTTCGGTACAGCCATGGAGTATTGATTATTCATTCTCCAATATACTTTAATTTGTTGCCAAAATTGAAAGGATGCTTCCATAATCAGAATTTATCATGAAGAAGTTCCTCACAGGATGTACAGTCATCGGCAAAAAAGTGCCCACTGCGTTCTATATTTTTAAATTTGTTCAAAAGTATGATCATATGGCATATAAAGGCATTACAAAGAGGTTTGAAATCTTATTTAGAATGTTCTTTTTGAGTTTTGATCGTAAGAACCGAAATAAAAAAGAAATTTTCAATCAAAACATTTAGGCTTCTGAGATGAAAAATATGAAGCAAGTGTCCACTTCTTCATCTCAGAACAAAAGATTGTACAGTGCATAAATTATACACCACATCAAGTTTGTCTTTTCCTTCGATATCTCAGCTGATTTAAATGGTCGAAGGTGAGTTTCTTCTGGGGAAAAAAAATTTTTGATGGGAAAAAAAAATTTTGGGAAAAAAATTTAGGAAATTTTGGGGGGGCCCCCCCAAAAAAAAAAAAAATTTTACTAAGGTCTGTATCCACATTAATCCGGACACCTTCAAATCATTGTAACTTTTGAAATATTGCACGTAGGAATGAAAAATTTCACTGTGGTATAGCTGAGAGTCTATGATGAAAACAACTATGATTGATGTTTACATTTCATGTTTAGTATTCAAGATGGCGACGAAAGAAAAACAGGTGCGCGAGCGAATTTTGTACGGGCGTACGGCTAATCCTGACTTGTCAATACGGGACCTTGCAAAAACATTGGATTTGCCTAAATCCACTGTTCACGATGTGCTCAAATCATTTTCGGAATGTTTAACGGTGGAGAGGAAACCGAGAAGTGACAAAAACATTGGACGCGCGCTGATCCTGTCATGGACCGAAAGGTGAAAAGGATATTAACGAAAAACCCAAATCTCTCCATTCAAACGGTGGCTCGTAAAATAGGGATGTCGCCTGGTTTTGTCCAAAAATCAAAACAACGTTTGGGACTTAAGTCGTATAAAGTAAAAACAGTTCCAAATCACAAACAGAACTTGGCAGCAAAATCACGGGCTTGACGTTTGTATTGCGAATATTTGACGAAGTTTTCATGCGTTGTTATGGACGATGAAACTTATGTCCTGGAGGATTTCAAGCAGCTTCCAGGGCTGGCTTTTTATTCTGCTATGGCCAGAAATGCTACAGCTGAGCATTTCAGAACGAAGAAGGCATCGAAATTTCCCAAAAAAAATACCTTGTGTGGCAAGCAATTTGCACGTGTGGCAAAAAGAGTAAATCTTTCGTCACTACAGGCACAATCAACAAGGAGATCTATCAGAAAGAGTGTCTGCAGAAGCGATTGCTACCCTTCATCAAAAGTCACAAAAAAAAACCTTTGTTCTGGCCCGATTTGGCATCATGCCACTATGCTAAAACTGTGATGGAGTGGTACCACGCAAATCAAGTGAACATTGTACCAAAAACCTCAAACCCGCCAAATTGCCCAGAGCTACGACCAATCGAGAGATATTGGGCTCTAATGAAGCGGGAGCTTTCTGGAAAGAAGCAAGGAATCAAAGACATCAAACACTTCCAGCAAATTTGGACAAAGACGGCTTCTACGATTTCTGAAGAGTCTGTACAAACCCTAATGAACGGAGTTAAGCGCAAAGTTCGAAAATTTTATGGAAATACCGAATAACTATGTTTTGTCTTCACGAATTGTTAAAACACATCCCATGAATCTAAAATAAACAACTACGACGGAAATATAATGTGAAATTTATGTTTTATTCATGTTTTGAGGTGTCCGAATTATTGCGGATACAGACTCTAAGTGAGTATTTCAAATTGTACAAAATAAATCATAAACCTAATTTTTTTATTAAACGGTTATGCCTTTGACTCTATTCTTCAACATTCAATACTAAATGTGACCCCCTTAGCCTCCAACACTACTTCAATTTGACGCGGCATACTTTCAATAAGCCTTTTGAGCCGATGTCTTGTCCACTTTATCGTCCAGATAACCCCACAGATTTTCAATCGGATTCAAATCAGAGGATTGCGGAAGCCATTCCAGCTTTTTGATTCGGTTTGACTTGAAGAACGCAGTAATTTTCTTCGCGGTGTTCTTTGGATCGTTGTCCTACTGGAAAATGTAGTTGGTTTTCAGGCTAGGCTAGTCAAAAGAGACACCTCCAAATTTTCGCAGAGCAAGTCGATGTACAGGGTGTCCGAATATTATCCGTACAACAAAATGGTGTTAAAACTATCTTTTATTGTTGGATTAAAAAATCAACAAGCAGCACTGACCGATAGCGGCCCTCGGATAAGCGGTTCAGGAGAACCTTAGTTTTTCTCAACCGGTTTGCTTTCATGGTGTCATTCAAGTAGTGATTCTTGCACAGTTTATATGACTGAAGCTTCAAATCCTCGTGAACAATGGCTCCAACGTAAGATTTTGCAATTTTCAGTGATTTCGCCAACTTTCTGATGGAAATCGAAGAATTTCGTTTGATTCGCCGGATAATCTCGCGTTTTTGTGGAGTCCGAACGGTGTGCTTTTTTTCTCTCTCTATGAGGTCATCTAGCGTTCCAAGCTGTTCCAACGATTGCGTCACTCACTGTAAATTTTCTCATATTCAGGGTCTTTGTAATCACTGAAACAGTTTTGCCTTTTCGAAATAGTTCAATTACACCTGCGCGCAACAAAATCGGCTTCATTTTGAATGAATTATAAATCACAACTGTACCAAATCTACTGCGTATAAAGACAATGGGCCAAGGTGTTAAACCAAGTAGATATGCTTAGTTTTATCCGCTTGGTTATGTTGAGGCATGCCAACAAAGTCCGTACGGATAATTTTCAGACACCCTGGATACATCCGCAGTCAATGTCCCTTTGATATGTGCCAAGCTTCCTACTCCAGACCATGCGAACGCTCCCCAGACCATGATATTCCCACCTCCATGCTTCATTGTCTTCTGAATGTATCGATTCTTGTGTGCTTCACCATAAGCTCTCAGAGCTCTCGAGCCCCAGTTTTGTCCAAATAGCTCAAACTCTCGTCCGTCTATGAAACCCGTTTCAAGAAGTCTACCGATATGCCAGCGTTTATATAGACATATATCTAGAACTTTAGGAATTTGTTTCATTTCATTATTTTTTTAATTTCGGTATCCCTGGAAATTAATAGTCAGACTAATGTCATTTCAAATTTCATTATAATATTTGAAAAATTATAATTGTTATTCTTTTTTTCACACAAGATAGCTAGGTACACATAAAGATTCAAAAAAGATTTATTAGAAACTAGCTGAACCCGGTGCGGGCGTTGCTTGGCTCGGAACTAAATAAATAAAACTTTAATAGAACTGGCGCGTTTATGGTTGTTTTTCGGAATAAGTATTGTTAAAATATTTTCGTTTGCTAATGTGTAGCTACATTAATAGAGTTAAAAAAAAATTTATTTTGTTTTTGTTTTTATTTTTGTTTGCGTTTTTAATTCATCCCTCGGATCGGTAGTTTCTACTATAGTTTTGCTTTCTGTGTAGAAGCATTTCATAGCCAAAAAAATTATCTTCAAACTACGCCGTATAACCTTCGAATAACTTCTTGTGCATAATGTAGCACTGAGAATAGCTCAAGCATCTCCCTTTCTTGACTAAGAAGGGGTTCAAACTTTTATCAGAACATGCTTCTTACTCGAGAAATACACATTTTGAGTTTGAGTTGCCTGGATTATTCTCATGTCTGGTTGAAATTTGTGTTTCATTTGAATGAGAGCCTTCCCTTTCAGAGATGGCCTGGGTCTCATTTCTTGTCTCCAAAAACCCCCACATGCCAAATTTAGTTCAATTTGCTTGATAAGTTCTCGAGTTATGAAGAAATTTGTGTTTCATTTGTCTGAGCAACTCCCCCTTCTAGAGAAGGGAGGGGTCTCGAACCGCCCTGAAAACATTTCTTGCCTCAAAAACACCCGACATGCCAAATTTGGTTCCATTTGCTTGATTAGTTCTCGAGTTATGCAGACATTTCTATTTAGTTTATATGCCCCCCCCCCCCCCCCCCCCCCCCCTTACAAAGGAGAGAATGGTCTCAAACTAACATAGAAACATTTTTTGCCTACCATAAACCACCACATGCCAAATTTAGTTCGTTTTGCTCGATTAGTTTTTGAGTTATGCAAAATTTTCCGTTTCATTTGTATGGGAGCCTTCCCCCTTCTAGAGGAAGGAGGGGTCTAGAACCACCATATAAACATTCACTGCTTCCAGAAAACCCCACATGTCAAATTTGATTCCATTTGCTTGATTAGTTCTCGAGTTATGCAAAAATTTGTGTTTCATTTGTATGGGAGTCCCCCTTTCCAGAGATGGAACTATCATAAGAACCTTCCCCGGCCTAAAAAAAACCCCTTCATACAAAATTTCACGCTGATCGGTTCAATAGTTTTCGAGTTTATAAGGTTCAGACAGACAGACAGACATAAATTCATTTTTATATATATAGAAGACTAGCTGAACCCGGTGCAACCGTTGCTACGCCTGCAACTAAATGAATGAAAATTTAATAGAACTGTTGCGTTTATGGTTGTTTTTCGGAATGAGTTTTGTTAGAATATTTCCGTTTGCTAATGTGTAACTTCGATTATAGAGTTTTATTTTTTTATGTTGTTTTTGTTTTTAGTTTTTTTTTACGTAGCTTCGTTGCATAAACTTATCGAACTTAACGTTGCCGCCCTAAGCAATAAATTACTTTACTTTATTTCAATAGTATCTACGCAGAGAGAAAAAGTGCGGTTGTTTCTATAATTTTGGCTTACTACGGCAGTTTTTAAAACTTCTATTGGAATTTTCAATAACTTCCGTATAAACTACTGCATTTTCGGGAAAACTACCATACATTTTTATAGGTTAAAGTATTTTCAATGTTTACATACCAGTGGATTATCATTGTAGAACTAAACTAAACTATTTTCTGCAAAAAAACGTAGGTGTGTGTGTTTTTAATTCTACCCTCGAATTTGTTGGTTTTACCATGGTTTTTCTCTCTGTGTAGAAATATTTCATAGACATAATTTTAATCTAGAAACTACGCCGTATCCTGTCAGTATGAACGTAATTTTCTCTTGCATAACGTTAGATTAACTTCTTGTGCATAACGTAGCACTGAGAGTAGCTCAAGCATCTTCCTTTCTAAGGGGGAAGAGGTTGAAACTTCTATCAGAACATGCTTCTAACCCGAGAAATACACATTTAGTGTTATAGTTGCCTGGATAATTCTCATGTTTGTTTGAAGTTTGTGTGTCATTTGTATGAGAGCCCCCATCCCTTTGCAGCCCTTGGGGTTTCAAACCACCATAGAAAATAATCCTGTCTCCAAAAACTCACATGCCACATTTGGTTCCATGTACCTGATTAGTTCTCCAGATATGCAGAAATTTGTATACCCACCCCCCCCCCTCCCCTTCCAGAGAGGGGATTTTTTTTCAACCATCATAAGAACCTTCCCCGGCCCCAAAACCCCTGCATACAAATTTCCACGCCGCTCGGTTCAATTTCTGATTCATTTGAATGGGAGTCCACCCCTTCCAGAGGGAAGAGGAGTCTCGAACTACCATAGACAAAAAAATCCTGCCTCCAAAATCCCCCACGTACCAAATTTGGTTTCATTTGCTTGATTAGTTCTCGAGTTATGCAAAAAATTGTTTTTCATCATAAGAACCTTCTCCGGCCTCAAAAACCCCTGCATACAAATGTTTACGCTGATCGGTTCATTAGTTTCCGAGTCTATAATGGTCAGACAGTCAGACAGACAGACAGACAGACAGAAATTCATTTTTATATATAAATTTCTTTAATGCCAATATTTTAATCACATTGATGAACAATATGTTCAGAATTATCAAATAGTTCATTTTATAGATGATACCCCGTTTGGCATAAAGACGTTTGGCATGCGGATGTTTGACCGAATGGACGTTTGGCATAAAGATGTTTGGCCGAATGGGCGTTTGGCCGAATGAACATTTGACCGAATGAGAATTACATTTGTTTGATCAGTGAAACTCCAAAGAACTACTCATGTTTGAAAGAAGGAAAAATCTCACATAAGAGTTTTATACCGGGCAGGCGCTTGAATCATAAGTTCGCTTATGGATACAGAAATATGCTTCGTCAAATATGCAGTGCTTTATTTCGTTGATCAGTAACACTCCAAGGAATTGCTCATGTTTGAAAGAAGGAACAATCTCACAAAGAGTAATAAACCTGGCAAGCGCTTGATTCAGAAGTTTGCTTTAGAATACAGGAATATGTATAGTCATAGAAGGCCGATGTGCAAAGAATCAAAAGAAGGTATCTTTCGGAGGAACTGCATATAATGACCCATTCTGTCTAGCTGTTTAATATAATACATATTTCCACCTATATCAGGAGTCTACGATTTTATCAAAACATATTCATACTTCTCATGTATATGGGAAAATGGCCGAATACCTTTTTTTGCATTTTAGAACATAAAAATTTCGTTTTTTAGTGAATTGATATAGTTGAAAATTAATTAGAATGCTTATTACTGAAAATGCGCATACATCTTGATAAACTCTAAGTGTAATAAGTCTAGAATATCGGGATGCTATCTAATGCGTTCGAGAATGTTTTTTTGGTTGCTTATTTCTTTTTTTAGATCTAATGCGTTTGAAAATCCTTTTTTAGATTCTTATTTCCTTTTCTCTGCAATACATTTAACGAATTGCAATGGATGTTTGGCAAAACGTCCATTCGGCCAAACATCCATTCGGCCAAACGTCCATATGCCAAACGTTCCACCCCCCATTTTATTTACAAACTGAATTTATGACACATCGAATATTCCTGGAGCTTCCTGGAATTTCTGATGATAAATGTATCCAGTAACTTATTGGCTACATTTGAGTTCGTTGTTCTGGCGGTGTAAGAAGGGTTCAGTCTCACCATCGGTGGATTGATTCGGGTTTTCAATCTTGTTGTTGGAAGGAGATTCTTTATATCCCTGTGGAAACGTATAAGTGATGTTGCCTATCGAACCACCCAACCCGTTTTTGGCCCTTCATACAATGGCATGATTAGGATAATCAGTGGTTATTAAAGCTCGATCAAGTCTAACAGAGAGGAGAGCCCATTGCTGTCGGACTTAGTTTCCGTGCTACAATGAGTGGTAGTACATATCATACGTACATCATATTCAACTGCTGATTGACCAATTAGATAATATTTACCTGACCGGATGTCCCCACTTCGAAGTTCCCGCCCATGGCCATTTTTCCAATTTACATCTTTGTAGAAATTTCCCTAACTGCTCGCTTTCGCGTTAGGAGTGAGTTATGACATAACTCAATCAAAAACATAACTATGCTGCAACGCAGCTCCTCAAATTTGCCAATTATTTGTGCCAAATCTCGATTTCCGCTGCTGCAACCGAACGAAGCCAGCGTCGGATGGCCCCACACGGTACTGAGATATTGCCTGACTCATTTGCGCGGGCAGCAGCGATAGAAAATAACAACAAACCGTAATGAAAATCACAATTAATCACGTCAGCTGACCACCACGCTTTGCGAAATGCCTATATCTCTCGCCGTGATACGCGCTCATTCAACTCATATCGGCGGCTAAGTGGCGCACTGCAGCAAACAAGAGTGAGTTTTTTTTTTTTGGCCACTATAAGGTAATATTTACGCTGCTACGACGAGCAATGAAAAGAGAAACTACATGCAGTAGAAATATGGCATGGAATGGAGGGTACTTAAGCTGATGGTGCTAACTTGGGGGTTTCCTCCTTTCGCCTTCCTTCAAGAGCTCTACAGACTGAACAGCAACAGCAACCAAGCAGCCAAATACGAGCCATTTCAAGGTGAATTGTAAAAATTTACATTTTTAATTTTGTTTTTGGAAAGCACCCCACGAAGGTAGCTCAGTTGTCATGGTTCGCGATCTTTAGGAATATGACGGATTTCCCTAGAATTTGGAAAATGATTAAGTTCTACCTGATGAGCAGAATTGTTTTTATGTTCTTCGTACCTGATTGCAGTGTATGTTTTTCATGCTGATTCTTTCTTTTTTATGTTTAAAAAAAAAAAAAAAAGACCGTGCGTTTCGTAGTTGCTACGCCGTTACTGATCAGAACTAGTGTAATTGCACAGAGAACCACATAGATGGAGCTTGGGAGAAGCTTTACATCTTCAATGTACAAGTTCACTAGTTCTCATTCTATTTGTAGATCAGTACCGGCGCCGGCCACGTCCTCACGGACTTCGGGGAGGGGGAAAGGATGATTAGTTTGACAATCGTTGGTCAGAGACCGTGCTTACCTCTGCGTCTCCAGAATTGTCAAGGGAAGGATAGTTGTTGTGTTAGTGAGGCAGGTTATTTTTAGATCATGGATTCACTGTGGTAAGTGATGCGATCAATGAAAGCACAGTAGACTGCTTTTTATTTTAAATCTAGTGGTGATAGAAAGAGGAAAGTGACAAATGGCAAGGAAGGGGACGGGCCTGGGATTGAACTCCCGACCATCTGCTCAGTAAGCAGAACGGGTAACCATTGAGCTACCCAGCCTCGTCTGTGAGTTTTTAATGCTGATTCGTTCTCAAAATTAATTTAAATTCAAACAATACGGTGATGAAAATTTCTCAATAATATCCACACAAAAAGCCGGCGCCTAACTAACAATTCCCAAGGGGTTAATTCTACCTGGAACAATGGTGAACAACATCGTTAAGACTCCATCATTACCGTCACCCTAATTATGTGTGTGCGTACCTGTATCTCATCAATCCGCCTGTTGTCTAGTTCACACATTTTGTTTACCTTTCTCAGGCGGAGGTGGTGCCACCTCCGGATACACCGTAAATTCATCCTAAGCCAAACATAAGATAATTCCATCTGGCCGCATTCCAGTCGAGCGGAGTTATCTATTCGCAATAAATCGCAAACACGAGTGCATCGCTGACCCGATCGCGATAAATCCATATCTTACACTACATATAGGATCCAACGCATCCAGATTAATACTCTACTGCGCTGCTATGCGGCTAAGAAGGCTGATCGCTCTCGTCGTTCTCGGGTTCTCTTTCACATTTTCTCTATATTTCCTCTACTGCACTGCATCTGTTTGGACTGAAAGCAACACTTGGCGACCAATGGCGGCTATGAATCGAAACAACAGATACAGTTGTCGGTCAGGGATGGAGTCACGGGTTAGCATCTCAAGAACCAGATACTGAGGCATTTTTAATCAATAAGCAGTGCCAGCCACTGGTTGAAGGTACACTTTTTGCACTCATAATTTTACTATTGAAGATATTTTTGTAGAAAAAAAGGAAGAGGGGGGGGAGGAATAAATAAAATTTTGGGTTGTGGGGGGAAAAAAATTTTTTTGAAATTGAGAAAAAAAAATAAAAAGAAAGTGGGTGGGAAAGAAATGTATGTTTGGGGGTGTGAAAAGCAAAAAAAAGCCGAGCAAAATTTTGCTTCCATAAACCGTCATATTCAACCTTCTGTAACTTTGTCAATTATCAATATTTTTGGCTGAATTTTTGACAGAACTATAATTAATATATTTACCTTATGTGTCAAAAATTTCATGTTGATAAAATTTATAAATTTGAAGTTTTGATAACATATGTCAAAAAAGTCGTTTTTGGACATACCAATTCAAAAAATTCGTACTTTTGTGAAAAATTTAAGTAGCATAATAAAAATTTCACCACAGCCTAAAAATATATAGGAAATAATGTGGACAAAATTTGAACTGTTTCCATCAAGTGGTTTGGAGGGGTACATATTGTATGCCATATTTTAAAGTTCTTCGTGGGTTACACTTGTTATATATCAAGCGTAACAAATCATGTGTATTAACTGGATGAATTCGGCCCGGCTTTTTTTTTTGCACCGATATTTCAGCAAGGTCAATACCGTGTGAAAAAGAGAAATACTCATGTTGGTGCGTCAACTTTGACGCCAGCTGTGGTCCAAACCACTTGATGGAAACAGTTCAAATTTGTGTTCACATTATTTCCTATATTTTTTAGGCTGTGGTGAAATTTTTATTATGCTGCTTAATTTTTTCACAGAAGAACGTATTTTTTAAATTGGTATGTCCAAAAACGACTTTTTTGACATCAAAACTTCAAATTTATAAATTTTATCAACATGAAATTTTGGTCACATTAGGTCAATACATTAATTATAGTTCTGTCAAAAATTCAGCCAAAAATATTGATAATTGACAAAGTTACAGAAGGTTGAGTATGACGGTTTATGGAAGTAAAATTTTGCACGGCTTTTTTTTTGCTACTGAGTGTATATGCTCTGAGGCAATTCTATTCAGCATCTACCCCGCTGCATTCAAATGAAAACACTTAAATTTTATAAATTTTCACTAATGAAAATTGATGTACATTGATTTGGGATAGTTGGGCCCATTGGACGGAGTATGGATTTAAAGATGGGGCTAGATTTGGCGTATTTTAATGGGATCTTTCGTGTAAGTTGTGGCAAGATATCGTTGGAATCAGGTCTGTTGTATGAAAAATTGCAAACTATGATGTAAGCTGTATGCAAGATTTGCTTGTTGGTCAGTCTGTTTTTGATTTGAGAAAACAATTTTCATCGATAATTGCTTCAAAAAGTTGAGGAATGCAAGAAATAATGGCAATTCCACGATAGTTACGTATGACAGAATGTTTTTCCACTTTCAAAAATAGGTACTAGGTAGGAACTTTTCCATAGTTTGGTGAAGATCCGAAATTCCCGTGACATATTAAAACGCCTGAATAAAGGTGCTGTAAGTTGCAATGCTACGGTTTTCATAAATACGGGTGGTATTCCATCAGGGCCAGAACCTTTGGAAACGTCAAATTTATTCAAACCTTCTAAGATGTCTTGAAATTTGACATGCCTAACTCCAATGCACAGTGGTCCAGAATGCGAATTTTACTGGAAAGATACATTTTCAGCCTATGTTTGAAGTTTTGGAGCAAAATTGTCTTCTGCAAAGTTGTTTCTAACAAGGCGCTTCTTTTGGTATGAAAGAAAACTAGGGTGGTCCTTATTTTCAGAGAAATCGAAAATCTAACTTTTTTATTTGCAGAAATAAAGGCATACATTATTCAGAAAAGTTGTAGAATAAGTAATTTCAAGCAACTTTGATGGTATAGTTTTTTTCAGTACCTTTTGATATTACCGAATTAGAGCATTTTTTCTTACGTAGCGTGGTCCCCATAAAAAGCAGTTATTTTGCTGTAACTTTTTTATTTCAAATTTTTCAGCAAAGTTTTCTTGCCATTGAGTCTAGAACAATAAAAGTTACAACTTTTGGTGTGCTAAAAATTATCTCTATCGGATGTCAAACAAAAGTTTTCATGGTTTTTGTAAACAAAATATGTCTTTTTCAAATGTCGGTTTTCCTAGTTGGAGCAAAAAAAAAAATTTCTTAACAGCATTTGAAAGTATTTTTATTATTGCATATCATGTCTGAAAACCGGAGATAAGTTATTTTTTCTAAAATTGAGTAAAATACATTTGAAAAGGGTGTAATTTTATAAGAAAACCGTAAAATACTCACTAACGGTAAGAGACATCGTCAAGATTTACACGTCAAAACTTTGATCTTTACAAGTTATAAAAAACCTCTGAAAACATCAGTGTTGGCAAATTTAAAATAAAAAAGTTAGAGCAAAAAACTGTTTTTTTTTTCTGTAGGGACACCCTAAATTATCTAAGGAAAACTGTCCTGAAGAACGTTTTACTTCCGACATTAATGATGAGTAATTTCGCTATAGGATTTTTTTGCTGTTTGACCATAGTAACTCAATCGTTTTCAGTTAGTTACGCTAGTAAGAACTTGTTGATGAGATCATAGTGGTCACAGTGTTCCAGAATGCGAATTTAGCTGGAAAGATACATTTTCAGCCGAAGTTTGAAGTTTTGAAGCAAAATTGTCTTTTGGTGTGAATGGAATTTGGGTGGTCCTTATTTACAGAGAAATCGAAAATCTAACTTTTTTATTTGCAGAAATAAATTTGCATACATTACTGGAAAAAGTTGTAGAATAAATAATTTCAAGCAACTTTGATGGTATAATTTTTTCTGTACCTCTTGATATGACCGAAGTAGTGCATTTTTCCCGGTGCCCCTCCAGAAAAACCAGTTTTTAGCTCTAACTTTTTTATTTCAAATTTGCAAACAACGTTCAGATGATTTTTATAACTTAAAAAGATAAATGTTTTGACGTGTAAATCTTACCGATGTCTGTTACCGTTAGCGAGTGATTAACGATTTTCTTATAAAATTACGCCCTTTTCAAATGTGTTTACTCAATTTAAAAAAATGATCTATCTCCAGTTTTCAGACATGATATGCAATAATAAAAAGAATTTCAAATGCTGTTAAGAATTTTTTTTTTTGGTTTGCCCTAACTAGGAAAACCGATATTTGAAAAAGACCTATTTTGTTTACAAAAACCATAATAACTTTTGTTTGACATACGATAGAGATAATTTTTAGCACACCAAAAGTTGTAACTTTTATTGTTCTAGACTCAATGGCAAGACAACTTTGCTGAAAAATTTTAAATAAAAAAGTTACAGCAAAATAACTGCTTTTTATAGGGACTACGTTACGTAGGAAAAAATGCTCTAATTTGGTCATAACAAAAGGTACAGAAAAAACTAAACCATCAAAGTTGCTTGAAATTACTTATTCTACAACTTTTCTGAATAATGTATGCCTTTATTTCTGCAAATAAAAAAAGTTCGATTTTTGATTTTTCTGAAAATAAGGACCACCCTAGTTTTCTTTCATACCAAAAGAAGCGCCTTGTTATTAGAAACAACTTTGTAGAAGACAATTTTGCTCCAAAACTTCAAACATAGGCTGAAAATGTATCTTTCCAGCTAAATTCGCATTCTGGACCACTGTGCTATGTCACTTGGAAATTCAGGGAAGAAATAAAATATAAATAAATATTCATAATCGCAATCTTTTTCAGCAAATGTGGTATAGATTTCTTGAGAGAATTTTGCCAATAGATAGCAAATATTTACGCGTTATCACCAACATGCATTCTAGATGAAAAATTAAATCCATTAAAACAAATCAAATACATTTTTAATGGTTAGATTCAGTTCATCGCAAGTACTCAAGTAGTATGCCATCTAATTACCATCTCTTCTGTAAATTTTGTGTGCTTTTTGCATCCGTTTTTGAAATTATTATACCAAACTGGCTGGTTTCAATTACCTTTATTTTTTTGAGTCGTACTTGTTTATATATTATTTCAAACAATAATTTAGAAGAAAAAAATTAATTCAAATATATACTGTTTTAGCAATTTCCGGCTAAAAACGGAAACCTAATAAATCTACACTCAAAATTTGGAAATTTGAATTTCCCGATAACTCTAGTTTGCTTCTTCTTCTTTTAGCATCGCAAGCTTATTGCTTTCACAATAAGCTTATTGCTTCCTCTCAACTTAGTATTATAGATGCACTTCCACAGTTATTAATTAAGAGCTTTTGATGCCAAGTACCATTTTTGCATTAGTATATTATGTGGCAAGTACAATCATACGCTATGCCCAGGGAGTCGAGAAAATTTCCTTTACGAAAAATTCCTAGAACAGACCGGGAATCGAACCCAGCCACCTCCAGCATGATGTTGCTTTGTAGCTGCGCCTTTACCTACTGAGCTAAAGGAGGACCCGACGCTAGTTTGCTACTGTACCCATAAATGATTCTTAATGTCCATTAAATGGGAAATGAATGATTACAAAAAATGTTAATGTTTGAATTACTATGTATTTTTTGTGAAGAAGGAAAGGCTTTTTTTAAATGAATTCGTTATACACATTCGTTTTTTTTTTACACGGGGGATACGTTCCACTTTTATTATGAAACCGCGTAAAAAAGACTAAATAGAGTTGATCAATTCACAAACATTAACATTTTAAATTATTTAGTTTTTATTTTTGCTTGTGTTACCTTTTCATCCAATGGTCGAAATACAGTTTTTAAAATTTTGCGTATTATCCCCGAAAATTGTGATTTTTTTAAAAACTGCCATATGATTACATTTTGCCCAAAACGAAAAATGTGCTTTGAATTTGGTCGATAAGTTGTTCCGTTATGGAGTTATCACCGAAAAAAAACCGTGTTAATAAAAAACGTGTAAAAATAGACCTATGATCCTCTAAAAAAATTGTAGTAAACGTTTCTATCTTTTGAAATACATAATATCATATTAAATGAAATACCGAACAATTTTAAATTGATAACGAATATTGATAAAATGCAAATATTTATTGTCCAGAAGAAACCCGCCCTTCGGTGCGCTCGAAGAACGATTCTATCCCTTTGCAGTTTGAACGTTCGATGGAACTTTGGAATTGAAATGATATAGAACGAAAAGAAAAGAAAACATAAAATGAAATAAAGTAAAATCCCCTCCCTCTTTTTTTTTAAAAAAAAAAACCAAGTTAAATAAAAAAAAAAATTAAAATTAAAATATTGTCTTCGCTTTTTTTTTTTTTTTTTTTTATTTTTTTTCTTTTTTTTTTTTTTTTTTTTTTTGTTATCATCATTTTTTTTTTTTTTTTTTTTTTTTTTTTTCTTTTCTTTTTTTTTTTTTTTTTTTTTTTTTTTTTTTTTATTATTTTTCTAAAGGGTGTCCACGATGAAATTGCCACACACAAAATTGATTCGCAAAATTCGAGTTTTCATCCGATTGCCATCAAATTTTCAGGGATTGAGAAATAACTATTAAACTTCATTTTACCATTTTACTCGTATTTTATTTACAGTCCATACGCAAATGCCCGCACCTTGGCCTTAACCCCGGCCATAAGATTCTGCACAACCTGTGAATCAACCGTTTTTTGCATGTAAACCCATACTTTCTTCAGTTCCTCGACTGTCTTCACTACCTTAGGTCGTTTAAGAAGGTGCTGCTTCATAATCGCCCAGTACTTCTCGATGGGGCGGAGCTCCGGAGTGTTGGGAGGGTTGAACATTTTCGGCACGAAATTGACCTTATTGTCCGCATACCACTTCAGCACGTCCTTGGAGTAGTGGCATGAGGCCAAATCCGGCCAGAAGATTGTTGGGACGTTGTGGGCCTTCAGGAGAGGAAGCAGCCGCTTCTGGAGGCACTCTTTATGTACACCTGTCCGTTCATCGTGTCCTGGGTCACGAAAGGTGCACTCCGCTTCCCGCACGCAGATGGCTTGCCAAACCAGGAATTTCTTCGCAAATTTGGACATCTTCTGAGTGCGGACATGCTCCGGAACGCTGAACTTATCCTTGGCCGTGAAAAACAGGTTGCCGGGGATCTGTTTGAAGTCGGCCTTCACATATGTTTCGTCGTCCATGATGCAGCATTCAACTTTCGTCAGCATGTTGAGGTACAACTTCCTGGCACGGGTTTTGGCGGACTTGTTCTGCTTCTCGTCGCGATTAGGGGCCTTTTGTACCTTGAACGTTCGAAGCCCAGCCTTAGTTTTGGCCTTCTGGACAAAACTTCGGCTTAGGTGCAGCTTCTTAGCCACATCCCGAACGGAGGCGTTCGGATTTCGGTTGAAGGCCCCAACTACGCGGTTGTGATTTTTGGTGTTGTACGGAATACTTTTTCCTTCACTTCTGGGCTTCCGATCGGTGGTCAACCGTTCCTCGAACCGCTTAATCACTCGCGACACCGTGGAATTCGCGATTCCCAACGTTTTAGCGATGGAACGATGCGAGAGATCCTTGTTCTCGTGATGAATGCGCAAGATTTTATCACGCACGAGCTGTTCTTTCGACTCCATTTCCGCGAGTTTTGATCACAGGACTTTAAAACTTGCAGGATGTAAATAATGCACTATGAACTAAATCCACCCAAATTTTCATTAAATTCTACCCAACGGTTAAAAAGTTAGAGCAATTTCATAGTGTGGCAATTTCATCGTGGACACCCTTTACAGGCCTTAGACATAAAAAAACAACAAGTCATGTTTAAATCATCTATGAAGTAAAATTAATAAAATAATGTTATCAAATATATTGATATTGTGAGTTATGACAAAGTAATGACAAAGATTGAACTGTAAAATTTACACGAGACGTAATTCATGACTGTAAACAGTCGGGGACCGTAAGAGATTTCGTGTAAAATTATGTCTCCTGAAATGGACAAATACGCAAATCGACGAAAGATGTGTTTGATTGAATTTATTTTCTCATCTCTTTGATCTCATTCTTATGTACTAGAGGATGCTTGCATGTGTCGGTCTCAGGGAACAGAAATTTACATGACATTTTGGTAGTGTGTAGCCAAATAGCACACAGCAAGAATCAGTTCAGCTCAGATTTGGTAAAATGTCCATTTGTAAACCGGAAATGAAAAATACATTCAGTAATAAGTGCAAAAGCCTACCACAGATTTCATTGCAGCTTCTTGCATTCAAAGCACTAGATACTTCTAAATCATAAGAGGAGACGAAATGATCAAAATGATAATTGGACATATAAGACATAATAATTAAAAGTATATAAAACCTATTAGGTAAAAATTAAAAAAATAATTTTAATCACGAGAACACAAGTAATGATAAAAATGGTAATGATGATGATAAAGAAGAATGGTAATGTTAATGAATAAACAACACTCACAACAATTTTTAAGACCTTGCATTTCCTCCCGCTTTCAAAATATTTATTACATCCCTGTTTGGCACCGAGAGAATAAAAATAAATGCATTCAGCACATTTTCAAACCTTCCACAGCCCACCGCTGCCAGCCGTTCTGCCAAATCAGCCGGTTCGCGTGTGGTGACTACCAACTAGAAGAAGCACAATAACATGAAACAGTTTCTTATGGCACTCCACATTCGCGTTCGTTGGTGGTCACGATCCGAGCCCCATAGATGTACATAGGTAGATAGGCCGGCGCACGCACATGGTGTGATATTGTATGGAAATGCAAAAATAAACTGGAAGTCAGTTAGACATAGCGGGAGAACGCAGCAACAGCAGCAGAAATGACGCGGCTTACGAACGAACCTACTTAACAACTGCGAGCGGATCTGATTACACATGGAGAAGATGATAGATGAAATAATAAATATAAAAAAAAAACAGACGAGATCTGGGAGAAGTGCGAGATATGAAAACATTCGGATTGACCGCGTTGCACACGTATGCTGCCAGCCGACACATGCATCTGGTGGATATCCGATTTTGGGGCGTTTTTTTACAGTCAAGCATGCAGTCGGTTCTCAGCAGGTCGGAAGTTTTACGGTTCATCGAATGGGTATCGTGGCCTGAAATTCGATCCTATTGACAGTGGATCAAAAAGCCTATGAAGAAGAAAACGGATAGTAAGTTTATCAAACCGTAACCAGAGGTTGTCTGGCTCAAAACCGTGTCATCACAACCGAGGATCTAAATTTAGTCGAAATGTTTATGTGCTACTGCAACCTGTTCGGTTGTTTATCGTATCGATAAGATAACGCTCAATGGAACGGCAAACGTGGCTTTGGCCTTGATTATCTGTTTGCATTCCATTGGTTTGATAATATTGTTTACGATTGAACTTCACGATCAATACCACTTCAGTTGGTATCTGTTTATTGTCTGTTTGTTGACCTGTTGCTCGTGAAATTGTCTGCTTTATTCCCTTGGACAAGCATTTTACGTTGAAAACCAAGTGGCAGTTCATTTACACGAAATTCAACACCAAGACAAATGCAGACCCCTCTCATTAACCACTAAAATTCACTTGGGAAACCGCAATTTTACGAAAGGAAACGCAAACAATACCGCAGATCTTCCATACCCCTAAACTTCCTCACGTCATGTTTTTTGAAACATAATACAACAAGGTGGCAAATGGCCGATTCCCGATTCCCATCAAGTCCCATGCAATTGAAAGTCAAAGCACGTGATGACTCTCTGTCTGTGCACCACTATATGATGCCTCAGTATAAGGTAGGACATTGTTGTGTCCAGCTTTGTTCTTTAGCTTAGGCATGCATAGCCCATGTGGGTGCGGAGGTGGACAGCCGTGTACAAAAATAGAACCATCCACTGACGCGTATCATGTTTCCTTTCCGCTGCCATCATCGAGCGACCGAACTTTGATCAGTCGATGATGATGGGGGGCACCTACATAACAAAAGTCACGCCGCCCGTACACCGTACCTGTATTTATTAATCATCAACATCATCATCGCCATCGCTGCGACGTTCACTTGTGTGCGAGACCTGCGATCCTATGTCGAAAAAAAAACAAGCACTTCTGACGCTACCGGTTTCGAGTGTGTCATCGCCGGTCATTCCGGGAATGGAAGCGGTTTTGTTTGCCGGCTCGGTATTGCCTGGTAACGCGAGTGGCACGTCTCAGTAATACGAAATATTGGATTTCATTTGCCTTTGTGCTTGGCAATGAACGGAGTATTTTTTCAAGATAGCTGAATAGTGGACGAATTTTAATCGACCGCAGCCATAGCGTAAAGATCTGTAATCCGTCATAAAAAGCACAATTTGTACTTTGAATTTATTTTACTAGCGGAATCAAAAATGAATGGTAACCATACAAAGTAATTTACCTATTCATATAATGCATGAAATTCCCATAAGCGCATGGTGATTTTAAAGTACATTGTCGTGAATTAATGATAGGGCGTTCAACAAATTTGTGGTGCTCAATATCAATTATTATAGCATGATTCTATCGTTTTGGATTCCTGAAACTTGAAATAAAAACTACAAGGGACAGCCCAATGGAGTTGTACGTAAAGGTGACGTAGAGGACGTAGCAATGTGTAATGAATGTTATTAATTTTAAAGAGCCTGAATTAGAAAAGAGGTTACATGGATCGATTGGAACAAGCAATTGTCTGTCAAAACCGTGCAAAAGGCAGATTCGCCCATTTTGCATATCTCTCCGTAAATTACGGCTTCGGTACACGAACGATATTTTTCGCCACCGACCACCGAACAGGGATGCCAGATATACAGACATGTCTGTATTTATACAGACATTTCATCATGCATACAGACATCATACAGATTACAGACATTTGGAAAATGTTACAGACATTTACAGACATTAGTTTTGGCGAATTTTTAGATTTAAAAAAAAATGGGGATAGGGAAAGTCACATACGTCACAGTAAGCAAATTATTGACAGTCTGAAGTTGGACCATTTTGTTGGCGAAAAAAAACCTAGTGCGGGATGTCGAAGTACAAGTATGTGCCTGGCTGTTTTATAAGGCTTTTTTCACTGATTTGACCCTTGTCTAAGACGTAGCACTGAAACGAAATAAAAATACGGCCATCATAATGAATTTCCTTGGCGAATCGCATCACCAAGAATTGGTGGCAATGAGGCGGTACAAACCACTTGGTCTTATAATCGATGAGTCAATTGGTCTTAGTAGTGAGGACTTTCTATTGGAATGGCAATGAACTGTCAATTCGAGATTCTTTTAATCACGTACTCAAGCTTGCTGAAGCGGATGCTAGTACGATACACAGTGCCATTGTTACTAAGTTTAATGAAGACTTTGATTTTGTACAAAAAGAAGCTAATAGCGTTCGGTTTAGACGGAGTGAGTGTTATGCACAGTGGAAAGCATTCTGTTAGTGTACTATTTAAAAACGACTGTCCGAATTTATTCGTACTGAAATGCATTTGCCGTTCATTTGCACTGTGTGCATCATATTCATGTAATATTAGGTGCGCAACTAAGTTCTCGCTGTTTTTTGGTGAAAAAGGAACTTTATTTTGAAAACAAAGGTTACAAACGAATTATTCAAAGTATTGCCCATCACTAGTTACGACTTTTTCCCATCTTTCTGGTAGAACGTGAATACCATTTCGATAGAACTGTTCGTCTTTTGATGCTATCCAAGAATCAAGCCATTTTGAGATGTCATCATATGAGTGGAATTGCTGACCAGTGAGACCATGTGCCATCGAACGGAACAAGTAATAATCGGACGGTGCAATATCAGGAGAATATGGCGGGTGGGGTAGGACTTCCCATTTGAGCGTTTCCAAGTAGGTTTTCACGGGTTTCGCAACGTGAGGTCGAGCGTTGTCATGCTGAAGAATCACTTTTTGTGTCTGTGCTCGTATTGTGGCCGTTTTTCGTGCAGTGCTCGGCTCAATCGCATCAATTGAGTTCGATATCGTTCCCCGGTAATGGTTTTGTTTGGTTTCAACAGCTCATAATAAATAACACCAACTTGGTCCCACCAAATACACAGCATAACCTTCGCAGCGTGAGTATTCGGCCTAGGCGACGATGTTGAAGCATGCCCGGGCAGTCCCCATGAATGTTTCCGTTTTGGGTTACTGTAATGAATCCATTTTTCGTCACCCGTCACAATGCGATGTAGAAAACTGTTCCTTTTTTGCCGCTGGAGCAGTTGTTCACAGACGAAAAAACGACGCTCAACATCTCTTGGCTTCAAATCGTAAGGAACCCAAGTTCCTTGCTTTTGAATCATTCCCAACGTATGCAATCGCTTAGAAACGGCTTGGCGGGAAACTCCTAATCCTGAACCAAGCTCTTCTTGCGTTTGACACGGATCCTCATCGAGCAGTGCCTCTAATTCAGAGTCTCAGAAGTTTTTTGGCCTTCCTTCACGCGGACGATCATCAACACTGAAATCACCGTTTTTGAAGCGACGAATCCAATCAAGACACGTTGTTTCACTCAGAGCAGCATCACCGTAAACTTTTTGGAGCTCTCGATGTGCTTCAGCCGCCGTTTTCTTCGAATGAAAGAAGAAAATCAACACTTCCCGCAAATGACTATTATTTGGCACGAAATCAGACATCTTCAAACAACCAAAATATATAACACTAAACCAAAATCACTGATTTGGCAAAGCGGTTTGTTTACCATATGTCTGAGCTTGGTTTATGACGCTTGAGATGTTCAACATTCGACCAGCACTTACTACTGGCGCCATCTATTGCTAAACAGCGGGAACTTAGTTGCGCACCTAATAATGTTCCATCTTCAGCAAAAGTCTTTTAACCCTTATGTGTTCGACAAAAAAAACCACCTTTAAGTGATCGACAGGGTACCCGGGTACTCGCCAAATTCAAATGTTTATAACTATGGCTATTATTGACTGATTTTAATTCTTTTGGCACCGATAGATTCAAAAACTCATCAGCAATGACCATTTGAATTCATCTGGTTCCCGTAAATCCGGGTTTCCGGGGTAGTGGTCCGGTACGGAGACACTGTTTGAAAACATCTATTGAATTTCCAGGAATGGATGTCAAAATCTTTGGAATAATTCCTAGTAACAGGTTCCCGTGGGGCCTCGAGTGGCCATGAACATATTTAGAAGGAAACCCTGGCAATGTGGGTATCAAAATTCATAAATTTTCGCCACTAGGGTATTTCTCAACGTTAAGTGGCCATTTTATGATTTGTCCTAGAGCCTGTCTTTCCGGAACAGGTTTCCGTTTGGCCTCAACTGGTCATATTCATGTTTAGAAGGAAATTCTGGCAGTATGGGTATTAAAATTTATGAAATTTCACCAGTAGGATATTTTTCAACGTTTTGTTGCTATCTGATGATTTGTCCTCGGACCGGTCTTTTTGGAACAAGTTCTCGTTTGGTCTCGAATAGCTATTAACACATTTAGAAGGAAACCCTGGCAATATGGGTTTCAAAATTCATGAAATTTAACCAGAAAGCTATTTCCCGACGTGTTGTGGCCATCTGATAATTTGTCCTCGGAACGGTCATCTCGGAAAAGGTTCCTGTGATCATCAGATAGCCTCAAAACGTTGAAAAAATCCTACTGGAGAAATTTCATGAATTTTAATATCCATACTGCCAGGATCTCTTTCTAAACATGAGATTGACCAGTTGAGGCCAAACGGAAACCTGTTCTGGAAAGACAGGTCCTAGGACAAATCATAAAATGGCCACTTAACGTTGAGAAATATCCTACTGGAGAAAATTCATGAATTTGCTCCAGTAGGATATTGCTCAACGTTAAGTGGCCATTTTATGATGTGTCCTACACTCAACGAAATAAACTTTCGATATTCATAAGATTGCATTATGATTGTTTGCTATAGGGAATCAGTATGAACTTCATAAATTTGCCTTATGAAATATAATGATGTTGAAAAAATAAAAATATGGAGCAACCTGGAATCGAACCTTGAACCTTGAGGTTATGGTTCCAGTTACTTGCCCACTAGTATATATCAACACTTGTATATAAGAAAGCTTAAAGGCGTACAAGAACAACGTCGTGTGAAACAAAATCCTTTCATAAGTCAGCCTTGTGAAATTCCAAAGCATCGTTCATTCGTTGAACCTTATGAAATTCTTATGTTTATTTGCCTGAGTGTAGGACCTGTCTTTCCAGAACAGGTTTCCGTTTGACGTCAACTGCAGGGTTTTCTGCTGAAAATGCTCATGGCCACTCGAGGCCCCACGGGAACCTATTCCAGAAAGACAGGTCCGAGGACAAATCATCAGATGGCCACTAAACGTTGAGAAATATCCTACTGGAGAAATTTCATGAATTTTCATACCAATATTGCCAGGGGTTTCTACTGAAAATGTTCATGGCCACTCGAGGCCCCACGGGAACCTGTTTTGGATTGGCAGGTCCGAGGACAAATCATCAACTGACCACTTAACATTGAGAAATATCTTACTGGCGAAATTTCATGAATTTTGCTACCCATATTGCCCATAGTTGCCTTCCAACTTTTTTTAAGATGTCACTGAATTTAAGTTTCCAGTTTTAAAATTAACTATGAATTTTCGTAATTTAAGGCTTGCTTCATTTAGAATTGGAACAAACTTTTGCTCATGTTGTGGCGCTCCTGGTGGACGGATTTGGAAGTTCTTGGCGCCCACGTGTCGGGAATTTTGTCAACTTCACGTATGTATTTTTGACATTCCGCAAATCGACTGTATTTTGTAAACAATCAACATGGAAGCCGAAAGAAGGGAAAAAATTGTGCACAGTTATTTGGAAAATCCATTGTGGTCTGCATCTAGGCTAGCTAAACAGCTGAAATTGCCCAGAAATACCGTATGGCGCGTTATCAAACGGTATAAGGAAACATTGACGACGATTCGGAAGCCTCAAGCCAATCGTCGGAGTGGAACTGTCGACCGGAAACTGCGTGGTAAGATTTTGAAGACGATTAAGAGGAATCCCAATCTGTCGGACCGTGATTTGGCCAGAAAATTCGGTGCTGCCCATAGTACCGTGAGGAGAACTCGACTCCGGGAAGGAATCAAGTCGTATCGAGCTAGCAAACAACCAAATCGGACCATAAAACAGAATAGTGTGGCAAAAATCCGTTCTCGGAAGCTATACGACCAGGTGCTGATCAAGTTCGACGTCAAGTTCTTCTGATGGACGATGAAACCTATGTCAAGGCTGACTTCGGGCAAATCCCAGGTCAAAAATTTTACTTGGCAACGGCTCGGGGGGATGTTCAAGCCAAATTTAAATTTGTTTTTGCCGACAAATTTGCACGAATATTCATGATTTGGTAGGGCATTTGCAGCTGTGGCAAAAAAACGAAAGTTTTCGTTACAAATAAGACATTGACGTCGGAACAATACCAAAAAGAGTGTCTCCAAAAACGAATTTTGCCGTTCATTCGATCCCACGACCATCTCGTAATTTTTTGGCCAGATTTGGCAAGCTGTCATTACAGCAAAGTCGTTCAAGAATGGTATGCAGAGAAAGGGGTCCAGGTTGTTCCGAAAAACCTTAACCCACCCAACTGCCCCCAGTTCCGCCCTATTGAGAAATACTGGGCAATCATGAAGAGGAGACTCAAGGCAAAGGGAAAGGTTGTCAAAGACATCAATCAGATGAAGACCTGGTGGAATAAGATAGCTAAAACGATGGACGAAGAAGGTGTGCGCCGCCTAATGAGCCGTGTTACAGGAAAAATTCGAGAATTCCTTCGAAACCGTGACGAATAATTTTATCCGTATTTTTTCTTAGAAGTATGAAGAAAACGCTACATTTGTATAAAAAAAGATCTTGAATTCAATAATAAATAACTGAAATACAGGCAATTGTTTTTGTTTCAATTCTATCTGAAGCAAGCTTTAAAACATGAAAGGGTACCCGGGTAACCTGTCAATCACATAAGGGATAAAAAGAGCAAAGTTCAACGAACTGCAGCACCTATTAGATCTCAAACCTTTAAACATGTTACACCCGCGACCCGATGGCTTTCTTTGGAAAAAGTTTGTAAAGCGTGTTCTTGAAGCTGGAAGTCGTAAAAGTATATTTCAGTTTTCGCGATACATCAGCAGGATGAAAAAAAAAATAAGGAAGTTTCCGAGCGTCTCAGCGATCCATCAAACCACCTGTACTTGATCGCAATTAACCACATCTAACCGAAAATCAACCGGTTGAATCAACTTTTTTCAATCTGACAAGCCAATGGTGTAGAAGCTGAAAACAGAAACATGCAAATTGATATTCTTGATATTGCATTGTTTCTTGATATTGGATTGTTTCTGAAACCAGGATATTTGAAAGAATTGACGAACCCTGGCTTTGTGAACCTGATCCCCAATCACTTCTGCGAGTTGAAAAAAACTGTCACCAGAATTACGAACTCACATGTGGCCAATATTGTACTGGATACATATTTTCATCAGAAATTCCAGGAAGTTCCAGGAATTTTCGAAATGTAATACATTCAGTTTATGAAATGAACTATTTGTCAATCCTGAACGTATTGTTCATCGATGTGATTAAAATATTGCCATTTATAGTCTTTCACGACCTGTTTATGTTAGTTATATAAAAGGGGAAATTACATAAATATTAGAAATTTCATATAATCAGTCCTTAGAATGAATTATTAGACAAACTTAATCGTCATTTTTCAATCGATATGAATTCAAGATGCTTGATAAGTACATGTTCGTTGAAAATTGTGTAGTTATAGTAAATGGAGACTTTGTGTAATTTTCGAATATTCTCGTTGCAGTTCAAGGATCTAAGTGTGCATTTGCCGCGAGCGGACTTGTTTTCTCTATAGTCACTAGATTCATAGTCTGGCGGAGACAAAAACGGGAACTGTCACTTGGCGGAGCCAATCGAACATTACTAGAGTAATTAATTTTAAGGGCCGGAAAGCCATTTGTAAACAATGATTTTAAACGTTGATTTCTCTCGTATCATTAGAATTTTTCGATGTTCAGATACACTATATGGTAGAACAAACATTCTTCCACCAGATGCTGCTTCCAATATGTTGGAGTGTTCTGAGTTTTGAGAGAAATCGGAATTGAAAGTCATTGTTTACAATTGGCTTTCCGGCCCTTATCATAAATTACACGTGTAATGTTCGATTGGCTCCGCCAAGTGACAATCAAAATTGGCTCCCGTTTTTGTCTCCGCCAGACTATGAATCTAGTGACTATAGTTTTCTCTGCTGTCAGTTTCTGTTCAATAGTTTTCACTTAATTTGAACAAAATAATTTTTAACCAGTTCGGCAGCGGCGGTAAAGTAAAGTGGTATAACCCTTGAAATTTTCGGGAAAAGTGCCCGATGCGGAACGAAAATCATGGTTGAATCTTTCCGGGGAGGTCATTTCTCTTGGATGGCGTACTTGCTGTCGTGCTCTTGTTGATGTTGTCTTGTTAACGCGACCAACGATTGGCGGCTGGTTGGCACCAATACTATCGCCGCGGGATCGTTTTGTGATGGCACCAACACACTGGCCGGGTGTTTTGTTGTGCGAATGATTGGCTATTTCTGCAGTTGGATACCGGATCAAACATTCAGCTAAGTATTGTATTTAAATATTACGGCTCCGGTAGTATGAAGAAATATTGACAAATTTGATCTGTATACACAGACGTGCGGCGTATCGTTTTTTTTTCTTTTTCTGTCTGTCTCTCTTTTCTTCTACTTAGGGTTTTGCGCGTATTTGCTATTCGACATGTATAATCCTTGCGATGAGTAAGTCGAATTAGTGTCCGGGCAGGGAGTTGCGTCGAAAAGGGAGAGAGATATATGAAACAATTTCTTTCTGAGGAAGGGTTTGCCCTGAATTCAACAACTACTCTCATACATTCTCCTATCTAATACGCCTTCCCCTTTTTTTGTCATTTTTGCATGTTATCTGTGGAACATTTTGACGTTTATTCGGTGCACACTTGTGCTCTATGTACGAATCCAGGTTGAAAAGGGAGGAGGACACCGAGTGGTGATGGGTCTGAAGGCTCCCATGTTGGAGTATTGGACGAGACTTTTGGCATGCTTCTAGAAGGTTCAAATGAAATTCTGGTTGAAGGCGGTTTGTTGTATGATGTGGGAAAGGTCCAGAACTGCTCAATAAAGACATTTTCAGCAAAATAAAAAAAATAAAATTAAAAGAATGCCCCTATGGTGCGGTTTTGGATTTTTCTGGCATCATGCAACAAGTCGCTTTTGGTTGGAATTTCATTTGAGTTTTTTGGAAGCATTTTGGGATTTTCGTCCTATACTTTGGCATGGGAGCTGTCAGATTTGTTACCGCTCGGTGTCTTCTTCTTTTTTTAAGTTTGATTCCTCTATTCGATGTCTTTTATTTCAGTATTTTGGGTTCACTGGGTGTAATTGATATATGTGTTGGTTTTGCGTTTCCTCGGCTTGGTAATGTTTTTCATTTTTAGCTTCGCACTTGCGCGTCTTTTAGGTTTTGCACTTTTGCGCTTATGTAGTTTTATATCTTGGTAACATGATTGGCCATGGCCCCCGGACACCGGAGTTGTTCTGGGTTTCCGGAGAGGTCATCTCACATGTTGAATTTGTGATGAGATTTTGTACAAGATGCCGTTGTCAAACATTTTTTTTAGTAAACACACGAAAAAACAATATTTACCAAGCGAATGAAATGTCCATTACAAGAATCGGCCTTAGTTGACCGAGATATGGCCATTTCCGTTGAACAGGTTCTGATAAAAGGTCCTGCATGCGGGTAACTCTTTATTTTACTCAAAACATGCCATGTGACACCTCTTTCTTCTTGGTTTTTCATCAAAAACCTTACTATAAACTGACCATATTGGCCACTCCCGGAACCACCGGAACATTCCCGGGGGAACCTGTAGTAGGGACTATTCATGATTTTACTCCAAAACATGCCGTGCGGCAGCTCTATCTTCTTGATTTTTCATAAATATGATATTGAAAAACTTCAGAAGGCCATTGGATACATTGACCGCTCTCGGAACCACCTGAACGTCCCCAGGGAAACCAGTAGTAGGGACCAGTTAGGCATTTTTACCAAAACATGCCGTGCGGCAGCTCTATCTTCATGATTTTTGATAATTATGTTTTTGATAGACTTCAGAAGACCATTGGATACATTGGCCACTCTCGGAACCACCGGAACCTCCCCGGGGAAACCTGTAGTAGAGGCCATTTACGATTTTACTCCAAAACATGCCGTGCAGCAGCTCTATCTTCATGATTTTTCATAATTATGTTTTTGATAGACTTGAGAAAGCCATTGGCTACATTAACCACTCCCGGAACATTTTTGGAGGAACCTGTAGTAAGGATCATTTACGATTTTACCACAAAATATGGACGATAAGATTCACTGGCTAGCCTGATCCTGATTCCTGGTACCTCTGAGGATCAATTGATCAATTGCAAGCAATAATTCGATTGAGTATAGGGAAGAGCGGGTTTTATTAGTAGCGAGTTGGTCCTCCATCCGATTCCAAGACGGCTTCAATCTGCCTGGGGATGGAGCTGTAGAGGATTTGAATGACGTACAGTGGTATTTTATACCACTCTTCGATCAAAGTTTTCTCCAATTCCTTCAATGGAGAAGGGACATTCCGAATCCTTGCTTCCAATGTTGACCACAATGGTTCAATGATGTTAATGTTTGGTGACTGACCACGCCACTCAAGGTGATCGAAATCACTTACCTGGTCCTCATACCACTTTTTAATGGATTTCGCTGTATGGATTGGAGCGTTGTCATCCTGGAAGACGCCGTTCCCCTCTGGGAATGTGGATCGCATCATGGGAAGCACCTAGTCGTAATTTAAAAATGATAAATCTTTGTAGTGTACGTCACCAACAGTTGAAATACCTGCTCATCCCATATGGTCCTGTAGTGCTCAGCCTTAATTTTGCCTTTTACGGCGACAATTGTACCAACTCCATGCCAGGAAATAGCAGACCATAACCGATCCCCCACCATGCTTTACAGTGAGAAGCAAGTGGGACATTGGTATTTGCGGCGAAACTATTAGGTGTGGCTCATTGATTTCTTCTACAATGTTTCTACATTTTTTGAGTACTTTATTTTTGTGTTAACCAATTTGATTTAAGGGGTGTATACACCTAGATAAAAAAATTAGCTTTATTAGTTTTGGTTCAAATCGATGACCATGTATCAACACATTGTAGATTAGGTCATTTCATGATACTTTGTGCAAGAAAAGAAAATTTTATCTCTTAACTCGACGAAGTTCTAGCATAAGTATTTCAAAAATTCACTTTTTTGTAGAAAACAGCTAATCGTTATCTCTTCATTTAAAGGATGTACGTTATTTTAAGGAATTTCTCAAGCAATCTTCGAGGATGTGTAGATTACAGGTTAGCGGGTATTAGCAGCTAAACTTAACGTTAATTTATTCAGCAACTGATACCCGTAAAAATTATGTATAAATTATAGGGGGCTCCAAGAGGGCAGCTAACAAGTTTACAAAAAAAGTAACTGAGCTTCTTTTTATATTATGTTGCATTCATATGTTTGAAAGACAAAAAAATAGCCAGTTTATTAGATAATGAAGCTTATTTGAATATAATAACGAAAAAAAAGTTCATCGTTCTACTGCATATTTTCCTCTTCATCTTCCAAATCTTCATCGTTGGATGAATTTGACACCTCGTTGTTCAAAACATCAGGTTCTTTCAAAAATTGCAATGCCTCTTTTCTGAAAGGCTTGCATTTCATTTTTGAAATCTTTCGCATTGAAGAAATCAGTGGGTCTGAAGATACCAACAAACGGTTGAAGATGTCCTGAATTGTGGCTACACTGTTAAATGTTAACAAATAAATAAAGCTTAAGTGTGTTTGGTAGATCGGTTGATCAAAGCAACGATGGATCGAGTAATGTGTGTCGTCCGAGTATCAGGGACGCTCTCGAGTCCCTTCGAATCTCGGAGAGGGTTACGGCAAGGTGATGGATTGTCGTGTTTGTTGTTTAACATTGCATTGGAGGGTGTGATTCGAAGAGCTGGGATAGACACGAGTGGCACGATCTTCAGGAAGTGTGTCCAACTATTTGGCTTCGCCGACGACGTTGATATCGTAGCACGTAACTTTTAGACGATGGCGGAAACGTACATCAGACTTAAGGCTGAAGCTGGTAGGATTGGGCTTGTGATTAATGCGTTAAAAACAAAATACCCTTCTACCCTAGGCTCACGAGAATAAAATGTTAGCCTCCTAGCACAAGTTCAGTTCGACGGTGATGAAATCGAGGTAGTAGACGAATTCGTGTATCTGGGCTCATTGGTGACCGCCGATAACGACACCAGCAGAGAAATACAAAGGCGCATTATGGCTGGCAATCGTGCCTACTTTGGACTCCGAAGGACGCTAAGATCGAACAAAGTTCGCCGAACCACAAAGTTGACCATCTACAAGACATTAATTAGACCGGTAGTTCTCTACGGCCACGAAACATGGACATTGCTAGTGGAGGACCAACGCGCCCTTGGAGTCTTTGAACGGAAGGTGCTGCGTACGATCGGTGGATACAATGGAGTGCAGATGGAAGACGGAACGTGGAGGAGGCGAATGAACCACGAATTGCACCAGTTGCTGGGAGAACCTCCGATCGTACACATCGCAAAAATCGGTCGACTACGATGGGCTGGGCATGTCGTAAGAATGTCGGACGACAGCCCTGTGAAAATGGTTCTCGAAAACGAACCGACAGGTACCAGAAGAAGAGGCGCGCAACGAGCAAGGTGGATTGATCAAGTAGAAGGCGACCTGCGGACCCTCCGCAGACAGCGAGGCTGGCGGGGTACAGCCATGGACCGATTACAATGGAAACAACCTCTGTGTACAGCAGAGGCCACACCGGCCTTAGTCTGATTGGTAAGGTAAGTATGTTTGGTAGATATAAAATAGAACAGATTTGTACCGTGAACATTTCCTTGCTCGATTCTCTAGAAAGTTTTTAATGTCCTTATTCCGACATTCTTGAGGCTCCTCCGATAGATGACCGACGGGAATAATGGAAGCACTCATAGTGTCTGCCCCATGAATAAAAACACGATGTACGCTGGATGGCATTTTGTACCAGCCGTACAGCTTCACATATTGCTGGGCAGTTTCAATAAGATATCTTAAACGTTTCTGCATTTATCTCGAATCCCGAAGAAATAACTGAGAAAATGTTGGAAATCAATGACGTCTACGTTCAATCCCGTTATAGATGCTGTAACAGACAGATTTTAAAATAACCTTCTACCCGTGTTTCCATCATTTGATGTACCTGGGCCTTGTTTGGGAACGTCTACATCGCTTCTTGGATGTATTTCTTACGTGCCACAACACTTTCTTTTTCATGAGGTTTCCTAGCTTGCCTATATTTTACATCCAATCGATAAGCAATATGTAGCAGGCATTTCATAAACCTAATTTATAAACATAATAATAAATTAGTAAACAAGAAACAATAAATGTCATGTTAATTTGCAAAAAAAAAAACCAAATATGACAATGAAGTGTGGAAAAGCCGAACGTATCCTTGTTGGGTGTTTTCATTTGCAGTACCCCAGTAGTAGTAGCTCAAATTGAAATAAAAAAGTTTCCGCAAAAAAACTGTTTTTTTTTTAAGTCCCGCCCTAAGGAGAGTTAGAAAAACTGTTATAAAACAATACGTAGGTGAGATAGCAGTTCATTTTCTTCAGCAACGTTTCATTAATTAAAATATCTACAATTCTGCAGAAGCAAAAAATCCTCTAAATCATGAGAATAAAAAGTTATTTTTTTTTATTATGAACATAAAAGGACCACCCTAGTCACCAACCAAACCAAAAGGTAGATCTTATTTTTTAAATTAAATCTATTTGTTTTAAGTTAAAGGGGTTTCGAGTTATCGATTTTTGTCACGCAATTTGTCCATTCGTACCATAGTGCACGGTTAGAAAGATTCAGACAAATTTGGGTGCCCCATTTTCCCCGAATACACCCTTTACTAGCTTGCCAACTTTTTAACGATAAAGTTGTCCGTTTTTGAAATGCTCGTTTCTTGAAAACAAACAACGTCGTTGAAAACCAAACATCCGTAGCATAATGTCAAGTTTGAGCTTTCTGCGGATTTGGTCAGGTTTAGGCTTGCCCTGCGCCGCTCAACATGACTATCTGATCTGACTAGCGCCACTTTGAATACTAATTTCCTTTGTCCGAAACGGTCAACCGACGCATCGGCGGTGCTACCTGAATTCACTGTAGCATTACAATTTGTCGTGGTCAATTGCCATCGCCAGAATCAGGGGCGCCCCTTCGGTCTTCCTCCTGTGTGCTTTGTGGCATAATAATCAGACCGTAGCCGAGGAAGATTGCCACTTCCTGCGAAAGGCTTTGAACTTCTTAGATCTCTTAATTGAAAGCGCAAAGTGGGCAAAATTTCTCAACGCCTCTGTTCTCCGTGTTGATCTCAGCAAAAGTTAATTAGACACAAATGGCTTTCGAATTAATGCTGAATTAAGCAGAATCACTTTGATCTAGCCACAACTGGTTAAACAAGCACCACATCCAAAATGAGAATCCACTTGCCCCAGATCAGATGACAGGAGGATTTCTCTTGTTTTTTTTTTTCCTTCCAAAACATCATTTCCCACCGAGTTTGGTTGGGGCGTACTTGCGGCTGCATGCTAGTTTCCGAACAAAATGAGCACCCCAACTTACTGGCTAGCCAAATCGAACTGTAAAGGCGGCAATTCGCAAACATCAGCTTACTTTCGTTGATTCATCGATCGGTCAGTCGGCTCCGATGCCATTCCAGGTTGGTGGATAGGGGATAGAGGAAAAACTGCAAACAAAAATACATTAGTCAATTATATCGACTCGTCCATATGTGTATGCATGTATTTATTCATCTATGCTGTATTCAATCACATTGAACCGGTTCGGTGGAAGTGCATCAGCGGTATTGTAGGTAGACACTAAACCCCCTTCCAGACACCAGGTCAGACACGGCCCATTGTGTGCATTTGAATTTAGATGTTTTCCGCACGTAATAGTTACTGTACTCGGAAAGTATCCATAATTATAGCTTCGCACGAAGAAAGGGATTTGCCGCGAGCGGACGAATGTGTGTTTCGCATTACAAATCTGTGTATTGCATCGTTACGATCGTGAGTGCCGGTAGGTGGAGAGCAACAAAGCTAGAGAGATAGAGAGTGTTATACCCATTAGGCATAAATACGTTAGACATACGGAAGTTTGGCCCAAGGATTTCCACATCCACTAACCCAATTGCTTGAAAACAAAACAAAAATCCTTCTAAAATTGTAACAATCGACGGTTCCGCTGCAGAGAGCACCTAGGCCGTGCAACAAAAAGTGGCCTCTAGTGAATACATCATAAATCACTGACATCTTTATAATGCTGTGTGAGTTAAATCCATCTCCGAGCACGCTGCAACCACTCGCGGCTAGCTGCCAGTTGCTGCCAATTTCAAGAATTCAGCCCCATAAAAAAAACCCCGCTTCATGCCTGACTGCATCTGGAATTCACCTTTTCTGCAATATGTGGCCCAGCACCACAATTTATTAGCCGTCGGTTGGTTGAGGGTTTTGGTAGCAGTTCGAGAAAAAAAGAGGTTGAACACGTGCAAGAAATGTAGACTCAACAGTGCTTTGTTCAGTTTGTGGTTTATGAATGCGTTGTCACGTTAGCTAGAACTGTGGGGTTCACGGCCTTCATTCTCGGGATGCTCTTACTCTATTGAACAAAAGATGCGCAACAAGTTGATTTCTTCTTGACCATAAATCCACACAAATTCCTGCTGGGAAAATGTGAGTCAGTTGCCTTGAAATTCCAATAGTTCGAATTCTCCCGATGAATGCTAATCGATAGATGAATATTTTACTCGTAAAGACCGATATTCCACTGCAACTATTAGATTCAGTCACAATGTAATTCCGACAAATTATTTAGATTTCTCCAATTATATTCGCACCGGTTTTAGATGTTAGCGAACAATCAATTACCTCCCAACCTCACGCGGGCACCAAATCCCTAGCAAAGTAGCCAACATAGAACGCACACATGTGGCTAACGATTAAATCAACGGACGTGTACCGCGCAATATCTCACTGTCTGTTCTGCAAACTCCCCGAGCGGTAGTACGCCTGAGGTGAATTTCAAGACTCTCTGTTTTCCTACCCGTGCGCCACTGAATAAATAGATAAAAAGCTTTCCTTCGTACGCCTACTGTGCGCGGTGTCTTGAAAAGCAGCTACAAACCGAACCACACTGCATATATGCTAATTAGATTGAAATCACATACCGCACCGGTCAAGTCGACGAACCACAAGCAGCGGGAGCGGAGACTTGGAAACGAGTTTGTTAGGATGAACTGTTTTTTTTTTCACCCCAAAGTAGGTAGACCTTTTTACAATGTGGTGGTTTTTTCAGGCTGGATGTTGGCAAGTGTTATATCACGTTTCTTCGGGGACCTGGCGGGCTGTCATTTTCCTGTAGCTAACATCTCCTACAACCAAACGTCAAAAGATTCATTGTTTGTCAACAATATTGGCGTTCGTATAACGTAGTAACAAACGTTAGATGAGCCTTATTCAAATAAGGCCCGCGATATGTTGCATACTGTCAAACGCAAGCAAATAGGATAGGGTTGCCAGGTCCCTGAGTTTCTTTGGTCTACTCAAGGGGTGAGACCAGTATTTGAGTTAGAAGTTGCCCTCATACAGATTACAGACATTATACAAATATTATGATAAAGTTACAGATTTATACAGACATTGATATCAATCAATAAAATGAAATTGATTCTGAAACGATTTTATTTCCCATATAAAGTTGGGCATGTTTCGTTTGTTGATTAGGTCAAAAAGCATCCTCTATTTATAAAAAAAAGTATTTTGGAGAACTGTTAATTTCTTCAGATGTTTCAGAGCCTAGTATTGAGCCTCCTTTTGTGTTGAAATAGACCACAAGTTAAGTCATGATTTTTAATATTTTGAAAATTTGCGAAACGTTTTTTAAGCTTTACCATACCTTCTATTGATAACGGACTGATAACTAAACTAACTATTTAGTTAGTTTAGTTTAGAATGCGAAAAAGCTTTAACTAAATAAAAGTCAAACTTTGGAAAACTTCAGATAATATGTAAGATTTCAAAAAGAAAATTAAAAACGAAGCATACTTACGGAAGGTTTGGTAAATGAGCTAAAGTTAAGCTGATCTTAAATTTTCTAAAACATTTAAGAAGTCTTCGATACCGTTCTGAGAATCGAAACAAAAAGGGTTTCAAGACTTAAGTATGTTACATAATTTTAACGAACTTTTTAAAATTTACGTATGCATTAAAAAAATTGATTTATTTTGAATGACGATGCAAAAAAAGATACAAGACGTAATTCAATTGCACAAAGTTTCGTAACAGAATACGTTTATTGAACTTTCTACCAAAATGCTTCTGCCGAGGGGCCCTACAGCATTGGACTGAACCTTATCCATGGCCGATAAAAAGATGAATTTCGGCAGCTTTTTTTGGTCTTGGCTTCTCCGTTTTGGTCACGAAATCATTGGAGTAGATCCTCAATTTGAGGTTCGAAAAAACATGTTCTGCAGCTTATGGACGTTAGAAGTGTTAGCGGTCTTCAATACATCGTTTATCTTTATCCGGTCCATCTCTTCCAATGGATCTTTTGGCATAATGGGCTGAGGCCAGGTTCGCCAAAAAGGCCACATTCTCCTTTGTGTGATACTTCTCAATGAAGGAAGCAACTTACGGCAGGCAGTTCGTACTGTATATCTCTTTGTTCACCGCAAGCCACGTTGAAAGAGAAGTAACTTCGACATTCCCTTCTCACTGGTCGTCCGCCACAGAAAGACCTTCTTCGGGAATTGAGAATGGAAGATATATTTGACGTCAAGCGACAAGTAGGTCTCTTCATCCATTATGAACACGATGGCGCGCTTTACCGAAAAGATGTATTTCACCAGCACCTTCAGCCGCTCCATTTGGGTGATTGATAACCCTGCCAAATTTTTTTTTTGGTACCCAACAGGGTTGCTACGATCGGCGATACACAGGTGAATTCACCACCTGGTGACAGGAAAATCGCACGCAGAATCGCTTTAATCAGTCCATGTTTTTAAATGCATACGTTAATTTGACAAAGACTTTTCATTAGGACCTAACTCACAAACGTAAACAATGGCTTCTTCCGTAAATTTCTCGTAATACAAAATCGACCCATGTAAGCTTCCAATTCTATCGAATAGAAGAACTCTTATTCTTCGAAATGGCTGTGGTAGATTAATAAGGCAAATTTCCAAGGTCGATACGTTTGTCAGCTAGGCCCTAATGAAAAATCATTGTCGAATTGCTAAAAACAATAAGAAGGACCTCAAGTATATGTGTAAATTTGAAAAGGCCAAGAATCCTTAAAATTTAAGAGATTCTCCAGAAACTTTGAATAACGGATTGATTCTTCCAATATGCAGGGAAAAGCGGATAAAATGGCCAATAACTGATGTCTCCCCAGGTCGAAACCCCCCATCAATTCCCAGACAGTTTCACAATTGGATTGCATTTTAATACACTATCGCGGAAATTTCGAAAACCACATGACAATCTGGATTTTCAATAGGGGGATACGGGCAAAAGAACAGTCAGAGGTTTTACAAGACGATATTGCTTCATGAATCTCCAGAATTTTCACAATAGTAGATCCGAAATGGGTTCAATATTATTAGTGAAAATATGATAAATGTAGGATTATCCAATTATTTTTTTCAAAATTAAGAGAAAATCGAGCCACTTCCCGAAGTCTGCATAGGTCTACATCCACTTCATTTGATTTTTCCAGACATTTTTCATAATACTGTAGTGCATTTGATTTGATTCTAATGTGCAGCTATTCCAAAAATCGCATTTTATCTATTGATTTATCCAGTATGTAGGGAAAAGCGGGCAAAATGGTCAATAACTGAAACTGAAACACAAGACGACATACTCTCCATTCAGTTCTCCGGACAGTTCCACAATAGTGTATTGCATTTTTATAGATTCTAATTCGCCCAAATTTCCAAAACCACATGGCATATCTAGTACTTTCAGCATGTGGGGAATATCAGGCGAAATGGACCGTTCCTGACGTTTTTACAAGACAATATTACCCTCCATTGGATTCTCCAGACATTTCCATAATAGTACAGCACAAATGAGAATTTACAGAGAATATAATAAATGTGGATATTCAATTTTTCTTCCGAAATTAGGTGTCGGGCAAATGAGCCACTCCCGGGGTCGCCCAGATTAAACCATCACCATTAATTCCTCGCATTTTTATAAAAAAGGTGTTAACGGCATCCCCGGGGTTAAAAATATGTGGTTGGGCATTTCCCCCGGGGGGGATAATGCGGTACCAAAATGGTGGTGGATATAGGGGAAACCCCCAATCTATAACCCCCTCTATGTGGCGGGCGGAATAACAGGGGGGGAATGGATGAGTTGCCGTCGGGTGGGAATTAAAATTGTTGTGTGGGGTATACAAGAGGTTGTGGGGGGGAGGGGGGAGGATGGTACAAAACGCACCGTTTAAGCAACATCGTGAATTACTAGTGAATGGAGGCTGAAATTTAGGAACAAGTTATTGGGTATGGCGCATTACTATGTTTTCGTTGTAGATCAAATGTAATTTAAATTCAAAACGATGATTTTTCGTGATTTTTTAAACCTTTTCCAATTTGATACCAAGACGACACCGGGGTAAAACGCCTGTTTCATTGCTCAATATGCACCCCAAAATTGGGGTAAGACGCACCACAGCACTGGTATACGATGCACCACAATATTGGGATAGCATGCACCGCTTGTAAAAGGTAAACACACGGCTATAATAAGTTACTCAGAGTTGTAAAGTGAGGAGGTTGCAACACCTCGCCACATCTTTTTAGCTCGAGCAACCAATGGGTATGGATAGCAAAACGTTGCGATATGTGGCCAACTCCTCATTATATACACGCTTAAAAAAAGTACCCAATAGAGCATTTAAGTGTGGGAAGCCAACTTTGGGTATAATTATGTTTACCTACCATTGGGTTCAAATTGCATACGTTTGGGTAGAATTTTACCATAAGTAAATTATTTATACTCAGCGGTAGATTAACATGATTATACCCAAAGTTGGTTTCCTACACTCAACTGCTCCACTGGGTACTTTTTTCTAAGCGTGTAGACGTATATAACGCCACGGTGCGTTCTGCCCCAGATTTAGTCTTGCATTGTTTTGTCTAAATATTCTAAAAATATGTAGAATTATAGTGAAGTTTTGATACTATCTTGAAGTTTTTATTGTCAGCGATACATGTGAAGTGAATTTATTACTAACCATGGATGTTACCGCATGGTAAAAGCTTATTTTAAGAACACTATTATTTACATGTCAAGTACAGTCATGAAGATTTATGAAATTTTGATCATGTGTTGGTGTATTTAGTGCCTTATTTTACAACCAAATTATGAGTTATGCTGTTTTATGTATACATTGATAAAGTATCATTCCATTAAAACTATGGTTTTGAGATGGATTTTTGGGGGGTGTTCTACCTCGTGGGTTGTGGTTCCCGCTTCTCGTTCGGTCTGTGTTTCTGGTGGGCTCTTTTTGGTAGTGTGGTGTATGGGGTTTGCGGTGCATCACGCATTGTTTCGTGGTCACGGAGAAACCAAAGTACCCAAAATCAAGTGTGATAGTACTCAAAACTAAGTACTCTGATAGGACTACCATTTTGGATATAATTTTGTTCTCACTGGTAGGTAGTTTTAACTCAATCTTGAAGTTAAATTGAAAAAGTCAATTTTACACAGAGCTACGTATTTTCGGAGTACTAAGTTTTCAGTATACGTGCGAGGCGATTTTCCGTGAAACTATCCAAATCCGAGTGTTGGGCTGTCACTTTGCTTTGGCTGAAATTTTTTGATAGCCATTTAATTAACAACGGTGCTGTTAGGCGAAACAGTTTGTTTTTTATGCGTACCGTGTCTAGTGTCCGTTTTAAAATTTAACGCGACCGAGGTGGCAGAAGTGATATGGAGCAATTAAAGAAAAAAATTGACTCGGGAAGCTCCAAAAAATTAACCGGTTAGTATACTTATACATAATTATTCCACTTATTTGATTGCGTTTTTCAGTTTTCTTTTAAATAAATTCCAAAAACATTTCCTGTCGCATATCGTCTCAGCGCTATGGAATACTACATCAAAAGTTCTTCCGGATTTGAACCCTCCTAATGGTTTAATGCCTTCTTCTGTACCAATTGAAGATGTTCCATGGCAAAACTATCAGTGAAAATCCAGTATTTCATGAGGATCTGCGTAATTTCGATGTGCTGTGTCACTTCCTGAAAAAAAGGCCAGAAGTTTCTTTCAGGAATTTTTTTCTTGATCATTAATTGGAGTCAACGGCATGCCATGTCCCAAGAAAAGCGTTTCTTGACAAACGAAAAGTATTCGTTTCAACATGAACTTTCAGTAGATTCTATCAAATTGCTAATGGAATGTTTCAATGTACCCGTGAATTTCGTCAATAAATCAAATACATTTGGTTTTATTTGAATTTATAGTTTACTTTTATTGAATTTGGTGAAAGAAAATTCACTAAAGCACAATATTTTCAAAAAAAAAACTCAATTTTGGATTATTTTTACTGCCGTTTCGCTGTTGTTAAAACAGTTAATTTCACTCAGCATTGAGTCTTTTCGAAATACTCAAAATTGGATACTTTGTAAATAACTCAATTATGACTGGTTTTACTTTGCTGTCAAGATGGGTGAAAATGACTTAATTTTGGGTTGTTTGGTATCTCTGTGTTAGGTCATAACGAGAAATCTGTGTCTTTTTTGTGTGTCAGCTGTAAATGATTATAAAAAGCGAGTGACGGTGGGTCCACTTGGGGGGGGGGGGGGGGGGCCCGGGGCCGGGGGGGTGGGGGTTGGGTGCGGTTGAAGGACGGGGATGGGCGGGGGCGGCGGGGGGGGGCTTGAGATTTGGCCGGTGTTGGGCGGCGTTCTTTTCTTTTCTGCTGTTGTTTTGTTGTTTTTTTTTGTTTTTTGGTGATGTTTATCGTTTTTATATTAGGGCAGGGTGGGGGGAGGAGAGGAGAGATAGGGTAGGAGAGGGTGGCGTGCCCTTTCTTTCTCTTTTTTTATTTAATAAAAAAAAGGGGGGTTGGGGGGGTGATTCGGTACTTTGTACAGGATAGTGTGTTGAAAGGAGAACAAATTAGATGGATTTTACTTTTTATATATAATAATAGATCATTGCACGATGGCGTCATCAATGCAGTTTTGACAGTTCAGGGAGCTTGTTTATGTGGACTTAGAATATTTTCGATAAGATCGGTTTGAGCTTGTGTGCTCTAAATTTATTACGATTGAAGTAAAATAGCCGGAAAACAGACACCGGTGCTTATTTGGACATCATTTCCTGAATCTAATCGTACCGAATCCAGAAAAAGCCAATGAAAATTTCGTTTTAGCGATTCGAATTCTAACACTCCCTGAACTGTCAAAAAAGTGAGGTTATCACATTCCGTGCAATGATCTATTCTATTGATAGATCACGGTCTTTTTGGGAAGGGGGAAGGATGATTAGTTTGACAATCGTTGTTATTAAAGACCGTGATCACCACTGCGTCGCTACAATTGACAAGGGAAGGATAGTTGTGTTAGTGAGGCGGGTTATTTTTAGATAATGGATGCACTGTGGTAAGTGATGCGATCAATCAGAAAGCGCAGTAGACTGCTTTTTATTTTAAATCTAGTGACGATAGAAACAGGCAAGTGACAAATGGCAAGGAAAGGGGCGGGCTGGGATTGAACCCCCGAACATCTGCTCAGTATGCAGAACGGGTAATCACTGAGCTACCCAGCCGCGTCTCTGTACCGGAGTCTTACCATCTTGATCAAAAACTTCCCGAAATCACCATCGTGCACTATGGTACGAATAGCCAAATTTCGCGACAAAAATCGATAGCTCGAAAACCATTAACTTTAGACATATGATGTCTTTGGAAGATTTAATCTTAAAACAAAGATCTAACTTTTGGTTTTAGTGGTGACTAAGGTGGTCCTTTTATGTTCACAATAAAAATTCTAACTTTTTATTCTTATGATTTGGAGGAATTGCTGCTCCTAGAGAATTTTAGATAAACAAATGTAAATATGTCAACACAAACAGACAAACAAACATAACACTTGCAGTTTCTTCAACGATTACGGCCTTAAACGGTCAATTCAAATGTTTCTTAGTTGGAAGTATCTCCGCAGATGGAGCACATAGTGGATTCCCTTATGTTTGATGTTAGCACACTACCCCCATCTATTCAGTTTTATCACCCATCACAGTGTGTTCAATAGATGGCGCAGGTGTGTCTGTTTGTCTGTGATATAAATGTTAATAAATAAATGGAGATGGGTTAACATAAAAATATAAACATTTTCATAAAAATCTTACGTTGTTAGGCACTAAGATTATAATTTTTGATGCAGCAGATCGAAAGTTATGCAGAAATAATGCAAAACGACCAATTTTAAAATGCGTTTTGCTCCACAAGGGGACAAAAGGGGACAAACGATTTTGCATATGTCTTGTAGATGGAAGTTTTTACTTTCAGTTCACGTAATCCGTGTTGGCAAATATTTGCAAATAAGTGAGTAAGATATTTTGAAAAAACATTTTTGTGTTACACTTCAACCTCTATAACTTTTTTTATACAATAACTAGCAACCATCTTGTATCTTCAAAGTGTGCGTCCTTTCATGTCCTAAAAGTCATCTAAACACTGTTTTCAAATTCAATATGAAATAACAAAATTAGAGCAAAAAAAACAGTTTTATTAAGTCCCACGCTAAGGACAGTTTTTTTTTTTTTAATATCTTTATTATAGTGGCTTTCAGCCTCCTGGGCTGGTTCGCCACCTAAGGACAGTTAGAAAAACTGTTATAAAACGAAAAGTAGATGAGTTAGAAGTTAGATTTTTTCAGCAAAGCTTCATTAAATTAAATTATCTAAAATTCTCTAGGAGCAACAATTTCTTTAAATCATAAAAATAAAAAGTTAATTTTTTTATTATGAACAATAAAGGACCACCCTAGTCACCACTAAAACCAAAAGATAGATCTTTTTTTTAAGATTAAATCTTCCGAAGACATCATATGTCCAAAGTTAATGGTTTTCGAGTTATCGATTTTCGTCGTGAAATTTGACTATTCGTACCTTAGTGCCGTGTCATTGACATTATATGACATTTTTAGCTTGATAGCTCGACATTCGTTAAAAACGATTTCAATGGTGCGACGACTTTGCAAATGTTAGAAAAGTGTTTCGGCAACGATACTCTGAAGAAAACAGTCGTTTATCAGTGGCATGAATGTTTAAGAAGTGGCCGTGAGTCCGTGAACGATGATTTGAGACGTGGTACACTGAAAAAATATTTCACTTAGCTACTACTGGAAGCACATGTAGATATTTCCCAATACTAAAATAAGTGATTTTTACATGAACATCTATACACATAAAAATGAATTTCTGCTGTCTGTCTGAACCTTATAGACTCGGACACTACTAAACCGATCGGTGTGAAATTTTATATGGAGGAGTTTTTGAGGCCGGTAAAGGTTCTTAAGATAGTTAGAGACCCCTCCCTTCTCTGAAAGGGGGGGCTCCCATACAAATGAAATACATAATTCTGCATAACTCGAGAACTAATCAAGCAAAGCTAACCAAATTTGGCATGTAGGGATTTTCAAAGACAAGAAATGTTTCAATGGTAGTTTGATACCCCTCCCCATCTGAAAGGGGGGGCTCCCATACAAATGAAACACAAATTTCTGCATAACTCAAGAACTAATCAAGCCAATGGGACCAAATTTGGTATGTGGAGGTTTCCTAACACAATAAATGTTTCAATAGTGGTTTGAGACCTCTCTGCCTTCTGAAGGGGAGGGGAGGGGCTCCCAAAGAAATGAAACACAAATTTCTGCATAACTCGAAAATTAATCAAACAAATCGAACCAAATTTGGCAGGTGGAGGTTTTTTAAGGCAAGAAATGTTTCTTTTTTGGATTGAGACCCCTCCGCTCTCTAGAAGGGGGTTCCCATACAAATGAATCATAATTTTTTACATTACTCAAGAACAAATCAAGCAAATGGAACCAAATTTGGCATGATGAGGTTTTTGGAGGCAAGAAATAATTTTATGGTAGTTCAAGATCCCTCTCCCTCTTTATGAGGGAGGGGGGTCTCTCATATAAATGAAACAGAAATTTCTGCAGAACTCGAGAACTCTTCAAGCAAATCAAACCAAATCTGGCATGTGGACGTTTTAAAAGGCAGGATTTCTATATATATAAAAATGAATTTCTGTCTGTTTGTCTGTCTGTCTGTCTGACCCTTATAGACTCGGTAGCTACAGAACCGATCGGCGTGAAAATTTGTATGCAGAAGTTTTTGGAGCTGGGGTGCTTATGATTGTTTGAGTCCCCTCCCTTCTCTCGAAGGAGGGCTCTCATACAAATGAAACACAAATTTCTGCATTACTCGAGAACTAATCAAGCAAATGGAACCGAATTTGACATTTGGGGGGTTTGAAAGCAATGATTGTATGGTGATTTGAAAACAAATTTCAACCAAAAATGAGAATTATTCAGGTAACTAAAACACAAAATGTGTATTTCTCCGGTAAGAAGCATGTTCTGATAGAAGTTTGAACCCCTACTTAGGCAAGAAAAAAAACTCATTCCGAAAACCAACCACAGAAGTGCCAGTTCTATTAAATTTGAATTCATTTAGTTGCAAGCGTAGCAGCGCACGCACCGTGTTTAGCTAGTCACGTATAAAAAGAAATTCTGCTTGAGTAATCATTTACATATCACTAGACACAAAAGATTCACTTGATTTTGCGAAGTACTTTCCAATTCCTGAGTCACATGAAAGTTTAGTGAATTTCTTGTGGATTATGAGATTTTTTATTTGGACGTAGGCCATCGACATCAAAAACCGTCGAAAACATCAACAAAATCAAGAATGGATGACCGTAGACCGCAAATTGACCATTATAGAGATGGCAGAGGAGTTAGAAATTACGTTTGGATCCGTTCAAGACATGTTGGTTAGTGATTTGAGCCTCAGACGTGTCGCTGCAAAGCTGATGCCGAAGGACCTGAATTTCACCGTCACACAATGCCATCGTTATTCGTGAATATTTGGCTGAAAACGTAACGAATACCATTCAGCTCCCACCGAATACGCCTGATTTGGCTCCCTACGACTTTTTCCTATCCGATTGACTCAAGAAACCGCTCCGCGGAACGCGTTTTAGCACTCGAGATGAGATCATGGAATAATCTAAGATGGCTCTGCTGGTCATACCGCAAACCAAACATAAAAAATGTTTCGGAGATTGGATCAAGCGCTGGTGCGTTGAAGTCGATGGAGACTACTTTGAAGAGGACAATATCGATTTTGATGTATAATCTTGAACTTTTTTTTTACGTAGGACTACGTCTTTGTTTTCTATACTGAGGTACAATTTTTATAAAAAATAGAATTGCGACCGTCACGAAATTTGGTAAAGTTTCGAGCGTAAATATCTCAGTTGTTTATCCAAAGATTTTCAAAAAAATTTCACCAATTGATCGGAAATATTTCTACGCATCGATTCTAATAGAGGACATTGTTGATCACGAGCTATATATCATTGAAAAATTTATAAATGTTAAACCTTGTCTTAAAAGTATAATAATTCAAAGAACATTGCATTAAACAATATAAATGGCGTACATTTAGTGGCGTGGTCCAACGTAACCATTTCAACAATGGGACTGAACCTTGTATTTTTTATTTCCTGAATTCCGGGAACAATTTGGTTAAGGTAGTATGTCGGAAAGTACGGCGAACGCGTGAACAATTTAACAATTTAATTATGTAAACCCGAAAAAAAATTCATAGGTTTACAGTTAAATGTATTGTAACCATACAATATAATCTATAGTATGTTCAATTAATAGTATTGTTCATGCCGATCAGATGACAATGAGAGTTATTGTTTCCAAGATTGAATCTTATATAAATTGAGCCATCTACAATAGAAAAGGGGGGTTGTTATGTATCTTAGCTTTAGAAAAAATCATTTTTCTCCGAACAAATTAATTGTATTGTTTCACAATTTTTGAAAAGTCTAGCATATGGAGTGAATAGTAAATCTATTGTAATGACAATATGCATTTTTCGATTATAGAGTTTTATTTTTTTATTTTGTTTTGGTTTTTAATTTTGTTTTCGTAGCTGTGTTGCATAAATTTATCGAACTTAACGTTGCCGTTTTTAGAATGAAATTTTGTAACTTTTTTCAATAGTACCTACACAGAACGTGCGATAGTTTCTACTATTTTGGCTTACTACACCAGTTTTTAAAATTTTGTGCATAATGTGGCACTAAGAGCAGCTCAAGCATCCCCCTTTCTGGACTTCTAACTCTACACATTTTGTGTTATAGTTGCCTGGATAATTCTTTTGTTTGGTTGAAATTGGTGTTTCATTTGTATAAGAGGACCGCCCCCCCTTCCAGAGGGAGAGGGGGTCTCGAGCCATCATGGAACCTTTTCTGGCCCAAAAAACCCCTGCATACAAATTTTCACGCCGATCGGTTCAATTTCTGTTTCATTTGTATGAAAGCACCCTCTTCCAGAAGAGGGAGGGGTCTTGCACTACCTTAGAAAAGAATCCTGCCTCGAAAAACCCACACATGCCAAATTTGGTTCGATTTGCTTGATTAGTTCTCGAGTTATGCAGACATTTGTGTTTCATTTGTATAGGAGCCATCCCGTCCAGAGGAAGGAGGGGTCTCAAACCACCATACAATCATTGCCTTCAAAACCCCCCACATGCCAAATTTGGTTCCATTTGCTTGATTTGTTCTCGAGTTATGCAGAAATTCGTGTTTCCTTTGTATGAGAGACCCCTCTTTCAGTGAGCGGAGGAGTCTCAAATCACAATAGAAATATTTCTTGCCTTCGAAAACCTCCACATGCCAAATTTGGTTCCTTTAACTTGATAAGTTCTCGAGTTCTTCAGAAATTTGTGTTGCATTTGTATGGAAACCCCCCTCCCTCCCCCTTTTAGATGGCGGAGGAGTCTCAAACTTCCATAGAAACATTTCCCTTCTCCAAAAACCTCCACTTGTCAAATTCGGTTCCATATGCTTGATTAATTCTCGAGTTACGCACAAATTTGTGTTTCATTAGTATGAGAGCCCCCCTCTAACAGACGGCGGAGGGGTCTCGAGTTACCTTAGAAACATTGCCTTCAAAAACCTCTACATGTCAAATTTGGTTCCATTTACTTGATTAGTTCTAGAGTTCTGCAGAAACTTGTGTTTCATTTGTATGGGAGCGAACCCCCCCCCCCCCCCAAGAGAGAGAGGAGGGGTCTCAAACTACTGTAGAAACATTTATTGCCTTTAAAATCCCCGCAAGCCAAATTTGGTTCCATTTGCTTTATTAGATCTAGAGTTAAGAAGAAATTTCAGTTTCATTTGTATGACAGCACCCCTTCTAGGAGAGGGGAGGGGTATCAAACCACCATAAAAACATTTTTCGCCACCAGAAAACCCCACATGCCAAAATTGGTTCTATTTGCTTGATTAGTTCTTGAGATATGCAGAAACTTTTGTTTCATTTGTATGAGAGCCTCCCTTTCTAGTAAAGGGAGGGGCCTCAAACTACCAAACATTTCTTGCTTCCAAAAACTTCTGCATGCTAAATTTGGGTTCCTTTGCATGATCAGTTCTCGAGTTATGCAGAAATATGTGTTTCATTTGTATGGGAGCCCCTCTTTTCAGAGAAGGGAGGGGTCTCTTACTGTCTTAAAAACCTTCCCCGGCCCCAAAAAACCCTGCATACAAATTTTCACGCCGATCGGCTCAGCAGTCTCCGAGTTAAATCGTGACAAAGGAAACCCCAACTCATTTTTACACACTTAAAAAATATGAATTTTACTCGAGACGTAATTTATGTTTGTGAAAAGTCGGGGAACGTAAAGAAAGATTTCGTGTAAAATTATGTCTCCTGAAACTGACACATACGCAATTCGACGAAAGATGTGTTTGATTGAACTTATTTTCTCATCTCTTTCAACTCATTCTTATGTACTAAAGGACGCTTGCATGTGTCGGTCCCAGGGGACAGAAATTTACATGACATTTTGGTAGTGTGTATTTATATAGATTGTTATGTTTGTATTCTCCGTGTATGATGAAGAATGAGATGTTCGCTCATCATTACCCGGATATTTACCGGAAAGCGTGTAAATCTCCTTCTCTCCTTCCTGCGACATTGAATTTATTTGCTTACACTTATCAATTTCGACAGCCGGAAGAGAACAGTTCTTAAAACGCCCATATTCTTGGTGCAGTTTTTTACAGGTCATTCGGTGACCACACCCGAAATTTTGACTGCATGACTGTGAAGAAACACATGATACTCAAGTTTAAATAACTGGCATGAAAAAATCTCATTGGCTTGTTTACGATCACCGACAGTGACACGCTAGAACCGACCATGTGCATGTCTATTGCCGATATGAATTTCTTGGTCAAGTCCTTGTACGGTCCTGTAGAGTCGGGATCGTAGTCTTTGGCTCGTGCGGGCGATTGAGAAGGCGTGACCACGGATTGCTGCTTGTTTACTCTCGGTTCAGATGGAATGGTGGGATGTATGTCATTGGTGTCCATAGCTTGCTAGTTTGACACTTGTGATAACAATAATGACTCGGTAACGGAAAACGACGATCCCACTCCGTAGTCATCGGTCATCGCCAGAACTCAAAGTACCACCGCCTCTAGTTAGAATAAAACAATTTAATCAACCAAGATCAACACTAGAAGAAAACACTAGGGGAGAAATGAACACAAATCAACAAAGGAATAGTTTGTACTGAATCTATTAAAATAATATCTTAATCAATTAAACTAAATTTTAGGTTCAGTTCTTCTATCGGTTCTAACGGCATCGAACTTTTGCGAACGAAACCTTCTTCTCAGGTGTGCTGTTTAATATATGCACTTGTGTTGAACGAGAAGACCTCATGTGCTGTTTAACAACGGTTAAAATGATTGTTGTTGCTGTTGAGGTCAATGTTCGTGTTAATCAGTCAGTTAAACATGCCTTTCAATATTATTGTTTTGATTAATAGGAGCGTGCGGCTGAACGTTTACGTTGAATGCGCCTTAAATGCGCATTGTAATCAACGTGTGTAGATAATTAACCATCATGGAATCATCTTGGACGAAACGTCTTCTCCTCATTATCAGATGAGGTTATTTTTAATCCGAACAAACAATAAATAATTTTCACTAAAAAGTCTCCAAAACAACTCCCCGCGCATCCAGCACCTCGGAACGTTATTTAAATGCATTTATCGCTTCGCATGTTTCCGGCGTTATTTTCCGTTACTTCATCGTTTCACATCCTCCAACAGGTTTGACGATTTGTAGCTCCGGTGATCCCATTTGGACAGATTGATGTGATTGCCTCTAATGATTAATCATCTTCGAAACAAGGCGCATAAATTTTAACGATTACATGCGCCAACGCGGGCCACGGGGTCTGCCCAAATGGTTGAATAAAATATCTTAATTTCCTTTTGATTTCTCTTTTTCCACCATTAACTTTGAAGAACGATGTTCTTTTGCATAAAATTCAAATTTATCTAATTTTGTCCCACCCCGTACAATTTTTTTTCTTCCTTTTAAATACCATGCCATGGCATGCATAATTTCCTCCGTTTTCAAACCTCATTACACCCCGAACCTTTCGTTGGGTGACAATGCATCCTAGAGAGAGAAATGCGGGGGACCTCGCCGTCAGACCGAATCACGTTGCCATCAGTCAGTGACTTCAATGCTGGCGCAAGGTGGAAAAATAATATCCAATAATTACGTGTCTACACGTCACCGACCAGCGACGATTACCACCTCCACCGCCACTGCCACTGCGCCGAGAAGAAAACAGCATCAGCTTCAGGGTGGAAAGTGAAAACTCGTGCATTTGATGAGGTAACGTTACGGTAGCGTAACCGAGCCGATCCGAACTGCTTCGTCCCCACAGCGCGACCGACGACAACCGCGGCTGACGGATGATGGCTGTGGAAAAGGAAGATTTTCTCATGGGAGACAATTATCTGTCGAACCGGATGAGACGAGTGAGGGACGCCACCGGATGCAGCAACAATTCCAAAACCCCACGCATTCACTGGGGGTGATAAAACCGCGATAGCAGCCGTGGCCCAATAATGCATGAAAGGGTGGATGGCAATTTCATGGTGCTTCTTTTCGGAGAAATTTCTTCAAACAAACATTCCGCAATGTTCCACCCGGCCGGTAGAGGGTGAAATGTCTGGGCGGCTAATCGAATTTTCTCGTTGTCGTCAAATAGCACGAGTTCGTCGCTTGAATGCGTGAAATAGCGGCGAGGTCTTTGAACGGCGAGAACGGCAAGGCGAGGGGGAAACGGAAATTTCTGTTGTCGGCCCGGGTGGAATTTGGTGGATTGTTAGGTGCGTTCCCATGCGGGTTAACAGATTTAGAAAACAAAAAGGTCCGATGTGTGAACAGTGTATGCTATTACCTGTGGTTCGCAAGATCGAATCCATTTATTGAACCAATGGTTCACATGAGAATTATAGTGTCAGGAAATGGGCAGTCGTTGTTTGTAGAACCTCTTTATCAGCTTTCTCTCTGGTAGATGATGTGGTTGCACAGAAGCACAGATTGAATTATTCACACATAATCCAGGGCTGGTAGCAGGTCACTTTTTAGTGACTTGGTCACTATTTTGAGTCTAGTCACTAAAAAGTCACTATTTGCATCCAAAAGTCACTAAAGTCACTATTTTCAGGAAAATGGTCACTAAAGTCACTATTTTCGCACCGCCGATTGTAAAAAGTTAAAAAAATCACTTGTACCTATTGTTCAATAGTCAACCAAATTAAGCGTTCTGGTTACACTATATAAAAGTCGCAAAATATACACCAAAAAACTAGATGCCCTGGCGAACGCTGTCCCGCCTCTACCTCAATTGAACTTGTCAAATGCAGAGCGCTGGTCGGTCACAGCACTCTATATTAGCTTGAATGCGACGCACGTGGTCCCATATTACATCATCTTTCATTATTTTTCAATTTTCCAGGTATTTCATAATATTTTTTCATATTTCTATACATGTAAACCCAGTGAACCCCACGACGAATCGTACGGGATAGGAATAAACCACTTAAAACGTTTATTCAATATGCAATATGTTTATCAAAAGAATCAAGTCATTTTTGATTTACACTCACTTTTTTTCAAAAATATTTTGTTAGATTCAGTTTTTTTCAAAAGCGGACTACTCGTTTGGTATCCAAATTGTCGAGAAAAGTGGGGAAGAATTGTAAATCAGATAAAGGACTTATTTTCGGTTACTCGCTTAGTAATTCTGAATCTAGATTTGATTGTTCGTATCCCGACAGTCAAGTGAACTCAATTCGATCATAAGTGAAATCGGGATACAGTGCAATTCGACCAGTTTTATAAACTAGCGTTATGATTTCAAAGTTCCATTAAAACTCGTATATTGAAATTTTATACTTTTTTAATGAAATTTCTGAGACAAATATTCTTAGTTTATGATACAGTAGATTCAAAAAAAAAAAAAATCATAATTCATCAATTATTTAAGTTTTTTCTGACTTTGATTGACTGCTGTTAAAACGAATGTTTCTTGGCAAAGTTGTAAAACTTGTTTGGTAGAATTTGATCTAAATTTTTTGATAAAGTTTATGAGCTATTGATAAGCATACTGATCTATTTCAATGCTATTTTCTAGGGATTCTTCTAGAGGGAAGAACCACTCATACATCTAATGTACGCTGATCTGGAAAGGTTGGTGCGAACCATCGTCGGTCGAGTTTGTAAGCCCAATGTGTGGCCCGCGAATACTTCACTTTCAGAGGACATTTTGGACAATATTGAGAACTTGCTACCAGCGGAAAAAGTTTATGTTGGGGAGGAAGCAATGGCAGAGCTGGTCAAATTAAAGGAGATCGACAAACTCCTCTTTTTCAACAATGCAAATAAGCATAACGTTGCTGCTGGTAAGCACGTAATCAAAAATTACAAAGTACAGTCCCATTACGTTTTTCTAAATGATGACGTAGAACTGCGATACCAAATGTAAGCCATTTAGATGGTACAACTCAATGTTCTTTGAATAGACCCTTTCAGGCCTAATTTTTACAAGCAATTTGGTGAATTCTGATTGATTTGGTGCTCAATAACATTAAATGATTGAAAAAAGTAGGAAATATATTTTTGAGATGTGCTGGGTCGTTCGAACTGCCCAGAGTTCAGAACTTAAGATCTACAGTTGTAACAGTAGCTTTATCCGCTATTCTTTGTTATGATATGTACATTAAAACATATTCAGTGTATGTCCTGGAAGACCAACTGACATTATGAGATAATATTGGGATATTCTATGTCAAACAAACTAACTTAACTTTGTATAGCCCATAAAGCTATTGTTACAATTGTAGACCTTAAGTTTTGAAGGACAGTTTGAATGACCTGAAACTAACAAGGTTATCCTATGATGTATGTGGACGTTTCAGAAAATTCATTGAATATGTTTTAATATTTATCGTAGCTTTGCAAAGCCCAAAAGGCTACGGTTACTACCGTATGTCTTAAGTTCGGAACTCAAGGTCAGTTTTTATGAACCTGGACATCCCGAGATAATCTGATAATAACTGGTGAGCTTACAGAAGCTTCACTGAATGTGTTTGAATGCATATCGTCACCTTTCATAGATTATAAAGCTAACTTTACGACTATAGATCCTAAATTCTGAACTCAAGGGCAGTTTTGATGACCTATAACATCCCAAGATATCTCGTTATATCGGTTGACCGAGACCGAGACTCACTTAATTCAGTCAAATACATATTGTTACTTTGTTTAGTCCGAACAGCTGTAGATTTTAAGCTACAATTCAAGACTTAAAATCTTCAGCTGTAGTTTTTAGGTTTGAAATTCCAGGAAAGTTTGGATAACCTAGAACATCCGAAGATTATCTGATAATGTCTGTTCCAAAATATTCAATGAATATGTTTCAATACACATCGTAGCTTTGCACAGCCCAGAAAGCTTTTGTTACAACTGTAGGTCCTATGTTCTGATCTCAAGGATAGTTTGGATGACCTAGAACATTTCATATTCGATTATGATGTTTTTTTAAATTTAAGAATATTAATTGAAAATGTTTGAATTTTTTTTTTAGCTTTGTATTGACTAAAATGTACTGTTACAACTGTAAATCTTAAGTTCTGAACGCCAAGACAGTTTGGATGACCTAGACTATCCCAAGATTATCTTCTTGTGTATTTTTACGTTCGAAAATATTCACTGAATATACTGGAATACGTGACGTAACTTTGAATAGCCCAAAAACGTACTGTTACTACCGCAAATTTCAAGTTCTGAACTCCAGGATGGTTTGGATTACCTAGAGGATCTCAAAGTTATAAAATCATTACTGTGGACCTTCCAAAAGATTCATTGAATATATTTGAATACATGTGGTCACAATATATAGCTCAAAGAACTACTGTTACAACTGTACATCTTATGTTTTGGACTTAAGGACAGCTTGGAGTACCTAGAATATCCCAAGTTTGTCACATTATGTATGTTGGCCTTCCACACTATTCAATCAATATGGTTAAATACATATCGTCCCTTTGCACACTCCAAACACCTACTGTTACTGTAGATCTTATGTTTTAAACTCAAGGACAGTTGGGATGACCTAGATCATCTCCGTTTATGTTATAGTGGTTTTTTACGTTCGAAAATATTCACTGAATATGGTTGAATACGTAGCGTAACTTTGTTTAGCCCAAAGAGCTTTAGTTACTTCTGTAGATTTTAAGTTCTGAACTCAAGGACAGTTTGGATGACCTAGAACATCATAAAGTAGTCAAATAATGACTGTTGACCTTCCGAAAGGTTCATTCAATATGTTTGAATACATATCGTAACCTGATATAGCCCTAAATGCTACTGTTACAACTGTAGATATGAAGTTTTGAACTCAAGTACATTTTGGATGATCTAGAACTTCCCAGAAAGATACAAAAATATTTAACGAGAATACGTATGCATACGTACAATATTCTAAAACAACGGTGTACACTATTAATAAGGCATTAATTTTTTTCTTCCTGAACTTCTTCATATTCAGGATGTTCTAGGTCTTCAATTGGCCTTAAACTCATATGTTTTTTTTTTTTTAATATTTTCCAGATAGAAAAAGTGATGGAAAATAAACTTGCCGAAGACAGTGTACAGTTTTATTCAGTCTGTGTGATTGTATACAGCCATTATCCTTTTGGGGTCATATATGACCACTTTGGCCTGAAGGAGTTAATATACTTTTTAAGGCAAGGTTTAACATTTATGAAAGTATGTGACCCGTAATCAACAATGTTCTGTATTGAAATTGATGCGTAGAAATACTTCCTATCTTGCTGTAAATTTTTTGAAAATCTTTTGAGAAATGACTGAGATACTCAAAACCTGACCACTTTTCGTGACGGTCGCAATGCGATTTTTTAATGAATTGTACCCCAGTATAGATAACGAAGACGTAGTCCTACGTCAAAAGTCTGGTTTGCAGAACTCGTTTATAAAATATTGCCAATGCCTCAACCCACCAGCCGTTGCATCCAGTGAAAGCTCCAAGTATATTGTGAAAATCGCCAAGTTACTTCAGTTGATTCAGGTCAACTATGATCTTCTTATTGACGAATGGAACTTGTTAAAATGCTAGGTGCTGACCTTGAGTACAGAGTACAGAATTGAGGAGTATTGGAACCAGTTGTTTACTAAGAAAACGGCTGTAGGTGAGCCTAAATACCCTCAGGTGATTAAGGTAGTGAAGTCAGAAGTAATTCCAGCACAGGCCATGGTGGAAGGCGTTTCAACCGTACGTATAGACCTGTCTCCGCAAAAACGAGCTGCGGACCAAGGCAGGAGGTCGTTGAGAAAAAAAGTCACTTGATTACAGGCTTCTTTACAAAAAAAAAAAAAAAACCCAAAAAGTGATACTGCGCCGCAGTAGTATTCATTTTTTCAAACGGGGGTGATCACTTAGTTCATTTTTACTGTACTTATACAACAAATGTATAAAAGATTAAAAAAATACTAAAATTTGGAAGTCACTATTTGGTCACTATTTGGTCACTATTTTTATTATTTTAGTCACTAAAGTCACTATTATTTATCCATACATCCGCTACCAGCCCTGTTATATGGAATGAAAGGAAAAAAGAGGTGACTTCGGGGTCGCTAAATTTTTTTTTTTGTGTTCTATTTTTTGTTTGTGAAAAAAAAAAAAAAAAATATAAATTTTTGTTTTTTTTTTTTTTTTTTTTTATTACATGAAGGGGATGTAAAAAAAGGTGGGGGGGAAGTTTTTTTTTTTTAAGGAGATAAAAAAGGAGAAAATTTAAATTTTTTTTATTTTTTTTTATATTGGGGAAAAAAAAAATAAAATAAAAATATAATAAAGGGGGAGTAAAGCAGATTTAATTTTAGGGTTAAGAATTGTTTTGGGAAGCGGGGAAAAGATTTGGGGGGGGGGGGTGTAAGAATCTCAGCTAAAAGTGTACGGTACAACATTTTAAAAGCGGCAATGTTGCGGCTTCGACTGTTTCCCATATCCTAAGATCCTCAAAAACTACTCGCAAGCAAGGTACACGGAAAAAAAATCTATGCCCATATCCGTGATCTGCAGTCATGAATTTGAGATAAATATCCCGATTTTAGGTAAATATCCTGAAAACGTGAACTAGTGAACGTCCGTTTTTATTTTTGGGAACGCTTTCGTTTCTGTGTAGTGTAAGACCAGCCAACATTATGGACGCAAAAGGACTTCGTTCTAATTTCTCGTGCCTTCAACAACAAGGATTCACTGAGCCAACGGGATGCCGCAAAAAAGTTCAACTTTTTCCACCAGTACATCTTCAAAACATTGAAAAGAGTCGGAGAAAAGTGCCGAAAGAGGACAAGAGCCCCGGAATATTCCGTTTTCACCGTTTTCCGTCACTAAGACAAATTTGCTTAAGAAAGCCATGTCCTAACTGAAAAGACTCGTGATATAACAACAATAATCGGGTACTTCATATCCACACTAGCGCCATGTAGTGTGTGAATTCTGAACCTTTGTGATCACCATCTGGGTGGACTCGGTCACTAGAATAAATTTGCTGAAGGAAGCAATGTGCTAACTGGTAAGGTTCTCAAGATACAGCCTAAACAAATTGGAAGCTCATATGCATACTAGCGCCGCGTAGTGGGAGAATTTAGAACACATGTGATCGCCATCCGGGAGAGCTTGGCCACTAGAATAAGTTTGCTGAAAAAAGCAACATATTAACTAGTTAGGCTCTAGAGATAAAGCAATAACAAACTGGAAGGTGCCGTGTAATGAGTGGATTCTGAACTTATGTGACCACCTTTAGGAAGGGCTTTACCACGAAGACAGCTTACTGAAGACTGATATGTCCTAGCTGGTGAGACTCTCGAGATATCCTTGGATGAAACCAATTACCTCTTATGCCAAAACGTGGCTGAAGTCATTCATATAGTAACTCGAAGATAAAGCGCTAATTAAACCGGAATCCAATGACACGGATTTGTTGCTATTACCCCGGACAACAATTCTACCCAAGACTGTAGAGCTTTATGACTTGAAACAACTGATTCAAACGTTTGTTCCATCCGCTTAGTGCACTTCAGATTTTTGTCGCTAATTTCCTGTCTGTCGGAATTGCGCCAGAATTAAAGTGGTGCGATATTTGAAGATTGTAACAACCAGTAATGATCATATTGAGCGTCAGATGGCGATGGGCAATATTTTACATTTCAATTTTAAAGTGTGAGTCAATAGTTATTGCGACACATTCAAACATTCATAACTTGTTCATACTTGACCGAAATAACCAAATTATGCCCAGTTTCTGTTTAGAGTGTATTTTTTACACCCGGTTTGATGTGCATTTGGCAGTGAGATTCCGGTCGAGATGGTAAAAGCCTGGATTTATCGTATGGTGCCTTGTGAAAACTGATGAAAATACATCATTCAACTGTCTCAAGGGTCCTCCAAAGGTTCCAGGAACGGATGACAGTGAACCGCAAGCTGGACGAAAAACGGGAACAACGAGCAAAAACACCAAGCGCTGATTGATTGAAGTAGGGCTGACGAACTACCACTAAATTCTTCAGAATCACGTGCTACTGATATTCTGGTATATTGCCAGAATTTTAATCGTATGAGCGGCGCATTAAAGCTGAGTATTATTCATAAAAACGTATTAAGTTCCTCAATTTCAGTAATTTTGGGTACCGAAACTAGTTGGAATGAGAGCATTAAAAGTGAAGAAATTTTTGGTAGTAATCTTAATCTAGTCAGAGAGACCGTGACTTACTCTTAACTCAAAGACTGTCTGGTGGAGGAGTTCTCGTTGCGAAAACCTCAAAGTTTAATTCTGAACTTATTGTTTCATCCAAATGTAAGGAATTTAATCATGAATGGGTTAAAACACATATTGAGGATGCGACCCATGTTTTTGCCACAGTGTACTTTCCGCCTGATAATGCTTGCAAGTCATCATATGAAATCTTTTTTTCCAAACAGCTGAAGTAATCGTATCTCGTTTCCCTCGATATCGAAACATTACAATTTATTTTTGAGAAAATTGCGGTTTTAGGCTTCAACCAAATAAATCACGTAAAAAATCAACAAAATTGTTACTTAATTTTCTTATTAACGAACATACATGAAGACTTCTGTGTTAGTGAAACTCTTTCTCCCTTATGAAAAAATGAAGCATTTCACACTGCTAGAGAGTTTTAAATTTTCGTACATAATACCGTAAATCCCAACGATTGCTATTATGAAAATACTTTGGACTTTAACAAGGCTAACTATGACAATATAGGTAAGACACAAATTGAATAATGTAAATTGGCCATCAGTTCTGAAGAATAAAGAAAATATTGAATTCACAGTGGCGGTGTTTTATAAAATCTTGTTAGTGATCATTCAGGAGGATGTTCTACGCACGAGAAGGCGACGTAATTATAACTCCAAAAATCCAGTCTGGTTCAATAAACAAATCTTCAATCTACAAAATCGGAAACAGAAGGTTCATACAACGTATATAAAATACAATAATCAAGCTAATTTAGATACATCAATGAACATTTGTGGTTTACTTAATTGCGCTATTTCTGCTGCACTTATTGCGTACAACACGATAACGGAAAATGAAATCAAGTCAAGAAAATAATTTCAACTATTTAAAAACTAAACTAAAATCAGGTGGCTTCCCATCAAAAATGACATTGGATGAAAGCGAAGAAAGAAACTTATTGTAAGTTCTCGGATAATGGTCGTGATTTTGAATACTTTTCATACTTTCCTGACAGTTCAAATAATGTAGTTGTTAGTCACATACATGACCATGACATTCTGTCAGGTCTTCAAGATTTTCATGCTTCTAAAAGCCCCGGGCAAGATGGAATTCCGCCAATATTTATGAAAAATTTATCAGTTGAGCTTACAGCCCCTTTTTTGGCATCTGATAAATTCCCAGCAGAATGGAAAAAATCCTTCTTAATCTCAATATAAAAATCGGGTTGAAAATCCGATATTCGAAATTATCGTGGTATTGCAATAATATTGTGCATCCCAAAACTCTTCGAGTCAATTATAAACAATAAAGGGTGTCCACGATGAAATTGCTCTAACTTTTTAACCGTTGGGTAGAATTTAATGAAAATTTGGGTGGATTTAGTTCATAGTGCATTATTTACATCCTGCAAGTTTTAAAGTCCTGTGATCAAAACTCGCGGAAATGGAGTCGAAAGAACAGCTCGTGCGTGATAAAATCTTGCGCATTCATCACGAAAACAAGGATCTCTCGCATCGTTCCATCGCTAAAACGTTGGAAATCGCAAATTCCACGGTGTCGCGAGTGATTAAGCGGTTCGAGGAACTGTTGACCACCGATCGGAAGCCCAGAAGTGAAGAAAAAAGTATTCCGTACAACACCAAAAATCACAACCGCGTAGTTGGGGCCTTCAACCGAAATCCGAACGCCTCCGTTCGGGATGTGGCTAAGAAGCTGCACCTAAGCCGAAGTTTTGTCCAGAAGGCTAAAACTAAGGCTGGGCTTCGAACGTTCAAGGTACAAAAGGCCCCTAATCGCGACGAGAAGCAGAACAAGTCCGCCAAAACCCGTGCCAGGAAGTTGTACCTCAACATGCTGACGAAAGTTGAATGCTGCATCATGGACGACAAAACATATGTGAAGGCCGACTTCAAACAGATCCCCGGCAACCTGTTTTTCACGGCCAAGGATAAGTTCAGCGTTCCGGAGCATGTCCGCACTCAGAAGATGTCCAAATTTGCGAAGAAATTCCTGGTTTGGCAAGCCATCTGCACGTGCGGGAAGCGGAGTGCACCTTTCGTGACCCAGGACACGATGAACGGACAGGTGTACATAAAAGAGTGCCTCCAGAAGCGGCTGCTTCCTCTCCTGAAGGCCCACAACGTCCCAACAATCTTCTGGCCGGATTTGGCCTCATGCCACTACTCCAAGGACGTGCTGAAGTGGTATGCGGACAATAAGGTCAATTTCGTGCCGAAAATGTTCAACCCTCCCAACACTCCGGAGCTCCGCCCCATCGAGAAGTACTGGGCGATTATGAAGCAGCACTTTCTTAAACGACCTAAGGTAGTGAAGACAGTCGAGGAACTGAAGAAAGTATGGGTTTACATGCAAAAAACGGTTGATTCACAGGTTGTGCAGAATCTTATGGCCGGGGTTAAGGCCAAGGTGCGGGCATTTGCGTATGGACTGTAAATAAAATACGAGTAAAATGGTAAAATGAAGTTTAATAGTTATTTCTCAATCCCTGAAAATTTGATGGCAATCGGATGAAAACTCGAATTTTGCGAATCAATTTTGTGTGTGGCAATTTCATCGTGGACACCCTTTAATATGTTTAGTCTAGTCAAACATAAAATAACGAAAGCACAACACGGCATTTTCAAAGGACGTTCCACCACTACAAACCTGCTCGAATTTGTTGATTACTCATTGAAAACAATGGATAAAGGTAATTACCTACAGATTTCAGCAAAGCGTTTTGATAGACTTGACATTTCTATGTTGATATTTAAGCTTGAAAAAATAGGAATTGAGTTAAGACACAATTGGATTAAGTCGTATTCAACTGATCGTCAGCAAATTTTTAGACTCAATGATAAAAAATCAAATCCTATTAAAGTCACATCTGGTGTTCCTCAAGGTTCACACTTAGGTCCACTTCTTTTGATCTTAACGATATCTCTTTAATTTAAAAATAAAACCCAAGAGTTCTTATATATGCTGACGATATGAAACTGTTTTTAGAAATAAGAAATGATGATGATATAAATGTATTTCAGAATGAAATGCAGGTCTTTTATATATGGTGTTATAAAAGCTTGTTAGAACTAAGTGTAAAAAATGGTAATCTTATAATTTATAGTCGAAAACGAGGTCCACCAAGTATTTCAGTATCTTTAGGAAATCAAAATATTAAAAAATGTGATGAAATAAGAGATTTAAGAATAATTTTAGATACTAAATTGACATTTGTGGATCATTATAACACATCAATTCATAGAGCAAGCAATATGCTTAATTTCATAAAACGTTTTGGCCACAACTTTCAAGATCCTTATACAATCAGTAATTATATAATATATTTATTTTGTGAGGTCAATATTAGAATACTGCAATGTTGATTGGTCACGTCATATAAAAAAGCAAGATGAGCGTATAGAGTCAATTCAAAAGCAGTTTTTACTATACGCACTACGTAGGTTAGGATGGACAGAATTTCCCCTCCCTTCATGTGAAGCACGTTGCTTGTTAATAAACATTCAATCATTGAAAGAGCGTCGAGATTATGCTATGGTCTCATTTGTCAACGACATCGTTTCGCAACGAATAGATTTAACTGAATTTTTGACCAAATTAAACTTTTATGTTCCTACATGACAACTGCGTAATCGAAATTTGTTCACTTTAAAGGGTGTCCACGATGAAATTGCCACACACAAAATTGATTCGCAAAGTTCGAGTTTTCATCCGATTGCCATCAAATTTTCAGGGATTGAGAAATAACTATTAAACTTCATTTTACCATTTTACTCGTATTTTATTTACAGTCCATACGCAAATGCCCGCACCTTGGCCTTAACCCCGGCCATAAGATTCTGCACAACCTGTGAATCAACCGTTTTTTGCATGTAAACCCATACTTTCTTCAGTTCCTCGACTGTCTTCACTACCTTAGGTCGTTTAAGAAGGTGCTGCTTCATAATCGCCCAGTACTTCTCGATGGGGCGGAGCTCCGGAGTGTTGGGAGGGTTGAACATTTTCGGCACGAAATTGACCTTATTGTCCGCATACCACTTCAGCACGTCCTTGGAGTAGTGGCATGAGGCCAAATCCGGCCAGAAGATTGTTGGGACGTTGTGGGCCTTCAGGAGAGGAAGCAGCCGCTTCTGGAGGCACTCTTTTATGTACACCTGTCCGTTCATCGTGTCCTGGGTCACGAAAGGTGCACTCCGCTTCCCGCACGTGCAGATGGCTTGCCAAACCAGGAATTTCTTCGCAAATTTGGACATCTTCTGAGTGCGGACATGCTCCGGAACGCTGAACTTATCCTTGGCCGTGAAAAACAGGTTGCCGGGGATCTGTTTGAAGTCGGCCTTCACATATGTTTCGTCGTCCATGATGCAGCATTCAACTTTCGTCAGCATGTTGAGGTACAACTTCCTGGCACCGGTTTTTGCGGACTTGTTCTGCTTCTCGTCGCGATTGGGGGCCTTTTGTACCTTGAACGTTCGAAGCCCAGCCTTAGTTTTGGCCTTCTGGACAAAACTTCGGCTTAGGTGCAGCTTCTTAGCCACATCCCGAACGGAGGCGTTCGGATTTCGGTTGAAGGCCCCAACTACGCGGTTGTGATTTTTGGTGTTGTACGGAATACTTTTTCCTTCACTTCTGGGCTTCCGATCGGTGGTCAACCGTTCCTCGAACCGCTTAATCACTCGCGACACCGTGGAATTCGCGATTCCCAACGTTTTAGCGATGGAACGATGCGAGAGATCCTTGTTCTCGTGATGAATGCGCAAGATTTTATCACGCACGAGCTGTCCTTTCGACTCCATTTCCGCGAGTTTTGATCACAGGACTTTAAAACTTGCAGGATGTAAATAATGCACTATGAACTAAATCCACCCAAATTTTCATTAAATTCTACCCAACGGTTAAAAAGTTAGAGCAATTTCATAGTGTGGCAATTTCATCGTGGACACCCTTTAGGTCATCATCGTACAAATTATACTAAATTCGGACCATTAAATGAGATGATGAATGCTTTTAATCAACATAGTGAAATGATTGACCTAAGTATGCCTCGTAAAAAACTGAAAAAATATTTCAATACATTAAGCAATAATCGGATATAAGAACATTAATGAAGTCTACGATTGATTGTTTGACGAAATAAATAAATAAAAATTGCTCATTTCAAGCGGAATCCGAACATTTCGACACGGGACTTGGCCGGATTTGTGGATGTTTCGCAAAGTTTCCTCTAGAAAGTCAAGAAGCGATCCGGATTGAAAACGTACAAGGTGCAGAACTTCCCAAATCGGGACGAACGCTAGCAGAGTGTTGCCGAAACGCGTGCTGCCAGGAGATTTACATGAAGCTGCTAACGAAATACCGGTGCTGCCTCATTGATGATGAGACCTACATCTAAGCGGATTTTAAGCAGTTGCCGGGACAGAAGTATTTCACGAAAAGGACAGGGTTACAGTGGATGACTGTTTCAGACGGAAAAAGTCGTCAAAATTCGCTTCTAAACACCTGATTTGGCATATGCACTTGCGGCAAACGGTTTGAACCACGCATGACCAAAGACACCTTAAACAGTGAGATTTACAAAACTGAGTGCCTCCAAAAACGTCTTTTGTCGTTCAGAAGCAAGAGTGATACGCGGCTGATTATGTGGATTTTGTACCGACAGACATGAACCCACTAAACTGTCCTGAAAGCCATTCGATCGAAACTTATTGGGCCATGATGAAGTGCGACTTTCGGAAGACCAAAGGAAATGATGAGGAAGTGGAAAAAAAACTGAGAAAAACGTACCGGAAACGACTGAACAGGCTCTGATGGAGCATTTTAATCAAACTCAACCTAAAATTTATCCGACGCATGTAAACTGAAATTAAGATTGATTGATTGATTATCGAGACTTTCAGCCTGTGGCTGGTTCGTCTCTTAAAATATGAAATTAATAAATGTACCGAACTACTGAAAAACTTTAGTTCTGAACTCAAGTTCGGTTTTTATGAACCTGAACATCCCGAGATAATCTGATAATGACTGGTGAGCTTACAGTAGCTTCACTAAAAGTGTTTGAATGCATATCGTAACCTTTCATAGATTATAAAGCTAACTTTACGACTATAGATCCTAAATTCTGAACTCAAGGGCAGTTTTGATAACCTAGAACATCCCAATATATCTCATTATATCGGTGGATTTTCCAAAAGACCCCCCTGATATAGTCAAATACATATTGTGACTAAGTTTAGTCAAAAAAGCTTAACTACAATTCAAAACTTAAAATCTACAGCTGTAGATTTTAAGTTTTGAGTTCCAGGGAAGTTTGGATAACCAAAAACATCCGAAAATTATCTCATAATGTCTGTTGTTCTTCCAAAATATTCAATGAATATGTTTCAATACACATCGTAGCTTTGTATAGTCTGGAAAGCTTTTGTTACAATTGTAGGTCCTATATTCTAATCTCAAAGAAAGTTTGGATGATCTATAATATGTCATGTTGCATTGTAATGTTGACTTTAAGAATGTTAATTGAACATGTTTGTATATTTATTGTAACTTTGTATTGACTAAAATGTACTGTAAAACTGTAAATTTTAAGTTCTAAACGCCAAGACAGTTTGGATGACCTAGAACATCCCAAGATTATCTTCTTCTGTATTTTTACGTCCGAAAATACTCACTGAATATACTTGAATACGTGACGTAACTTTGTACAGTCCAAAAACCTACTGTTACTACCGTAGATACCAAGGTCTGAACTCCAGGACGGTTTGGTTTACCTAGAGGATCTCAAAGTTATAAAATAATGACTGTTGACCTTCCAAAAGATTCATTGAATATATTTGAATACATATGGTCACCATATACAGCTCAAAAAACTATTGTTACAACTGTAGATCTTATGTTTTGAACTTAAGGACAGTTTGGAGTACCTAGAATATCCCAAGATTGTCGCATTATATATGTTGGCCTTCCACACTATTCAATCAATATTGTTAAATACATATTGTCCCTTCGTACACTCCAAACACCTACTGTTACAACTGTAGATCTTATGTTCTAAAATCAAGGACAGTTTGGATGACCTAGATCATCCCCGTTTGTGTCATAATATTATTTTACGTTCCAAAATATTCACTGAATAAAGTTGAATACGTAAGCGTAACTTTGTATAGCCCAAAGAGCTATAGTTACTAATGAAGATCCTAAGTTCTGAACTCAAAGACAATTTGGATGACATCATAAAGTTATCAAATAATGACTGTTGACCTTCCAAAAGGCTCATTCAATATGTTTGAATACATATCGTAACCTTATAGGGCTCTAAAAGCTACTGTAAAAACTAGATCTGAAGTTTTGAACCCAAGTACATTTTGGATGACCTAGAACCTCCCAGAAAGATACAAAAATTCTTAACATTTATTTACGAGAATTAAATAATATGTACAATATTCTAAAACAACGCTGTATACTATTAATAAGGTATTTATTTTTTTTTCATCCTGAACTTCTTCATATGCAGGATGTGCTGGATCGTCAATTAGGCCTTAAAGTCATATGTTTTTTATATTTTCCAGATAGAAAAAGTGATTAAAAACAAATTTGCCGAAGACAGTGTACACTTTTATTTAGGCTGTGTGATTTTATACAGCCATTATCGTTTTGGGGTTATGTATGATCCCTTAGGCTTAAGGAGTTCATATGCTTTTTACGGCAAGGTTTATCATTTATGAAATCAACAATGTTCTGCATTGAAATTGATGCGTTGAAATACTTCACATCGATTGGTGTAAAAATTTTAAAAATCTTTTGATAAATGACAGCGATATCAATGCTCAAAACCTGACCACTTTTCGTGACGGTCGCAATGCGATCTTTTTGTGAACTGTACCCCAGTATAGAAAAAAAAGACGTAGTCCTACGTCAAAACAAATTGGTTTTATTTCGATAACTGTAGCCGATTTACTAATCAATCTAAAGTGTCACAATAATTATCGACTCATTCTTTACAACAATTCTCGACCTACCAATTATTATAAGAGTATCATTTGAAGGTTGGATTCCACAAGAGTGGCCAAGCTTCACAATAGCTTTAAGGCGAAAATAAACGTTTCGAATCTTCGAAAAACAACACTTGACATGATTCGATCTATCAAAACAAACCCGAGAGCATCTTCCACATTAGTTCCAATAAATCTGAATTACTATTACAACAAATATCTATTACAAAAATCATGCGCAATAATTATGATTGAGTTTCCGGGGCGGTGCAGATTTAATTAAAGTTAGAAACAATTTGAACACAACTCTCATGTGATCCGCCAAATAGGAAAACAACCATAAAACGATAAATCTCCAAAGAATAGACCAAAAATTAAACTAACCGATCCATCCAACCTACGAACACCTTGTGGTTAGATTAAGTCTTTTGTTTTGCTCCAATCATGACTTGCCGAAATAAAAAGAGTACCGAAGACAAGCCGGCCCTAATCATTAACGAACGCAATCACTCAGTCTCTGTTTACACTCTCGTTTCTTCTTTTTTTTTCACAGTGCTGTGCCCTCCGCGGTCCGCATCGATCCAGGTGGAGAAGGAAGCCTACTTCAATGGTTCGGCGTACCTGAGGCTAAAGACGCCAATGACCCTGTGGAGCCATTCGGCGATTAGTTTTAAGACCTGCCGTGGTAAGTACCTGCCGCCAACAACAACGTTCTGGATTTTTATCGTTTCGTTCCGGTGGAATGCTTTCTGTTTTTTTTTCACTAATGTGTGTTATCAAATCTTCCCTATAGGTCTAGTTCGCAGTTTGACCCCGCCCCCGCATTGCTAGCACAAGTTTCCTTCGCACATTCCTGAATTGTGTAATTGCTATGATTTTGTTTTTCTTCGACTTTTGCTAGTGGGTTTGATGCTCGAGAGAGCACGCTGTCTATTTGGAAAGTATGTGTAATGATTGTAGTCTTAGGATAGAAGGGGAAGCAGGAGCTGACTAAGCTGGGTCAAATTTGTATGACAGATTTGTGGTTGGGTTGAAAATTCCGAACCTGGGAAAGAACTTTGTTTACTCCAAACTCTCCTATAAATTTCTTCAAAACTGAGCCAAATTAAGGCACTTTTTATTCGAGGTCTTATAATCGACCATTAGCGCCTCATCGTGGGCAGAGTTAAATACCACCGGACGTTGCGTAACTCTTACGTTCATTGGCGAGAGAAGGTGGGCGCACGCAATTTAACGGTAGCGCATTTGGCGGTTAACGGATTTACTGAGCAGGCGAGTGTGAGTTTTGTTGAATGAGCAAATTATCAGCCCACAGTTTTGCATAAATGTAACTCATCCCAAACAGAGAACCAATACGGATCGAGTAGATATTTTCCCTCCTTTGAAGCCACCTGATATGGATTCTTAAACATTACTTCCATCAACTTCTAGAAATCGTTTTCTTTCTGAAAAATTCAACTGTATTTTTTGGACACGATTCAACCAACTCCATATCGTGATTGTTTCGGTGCCTAACGACGTAGCAGTATTTCTAATGATCACTTCTGAAGTTTCTCAGTGATCTCAGCAACAAGCCATCAATCTACAATGCTATGCATCTTCTTGCACCTCTTCAGCCAGGTGCGAACGTTTCCATTCATCCCACCCTGGATGGGGGGCCATAAGAGGTTTAACGTCGCCCTGAACTTCTTGTCAGCCATTTGATCCAATTTACATGCGGGAAGCATCGTAAGCTGCAAAAGCGTTAAGAAGGGACACCCGTGGGACTTACGAAACTAGGTCTTCACGCGTTCCGTGTTTCTCGCATTCACACGCGGTGGCGCTTCTGATGACTTTGTTGTCACACTCACCGACACTGCACTGCACTACTAACTCAGATGTTTATTAGCGGCATCCATTCCATTTGTGTGCAGGCAGGTATCTACACTGACTGGGAAAAAGGTGTAAGGAAATGACACACGCAGCCAGTGGCTACAGGGTGTAACGGTCCATCAATTCTCGACGAATGTTTCGGCATCAATGCGCACTGCTCCTGTTGGTGTGGATGGAGTCCAATAATGGAACAGTGCTAATGTGACATTAAGTTTTTATGGGGCCTGTTTCCTGTTCTTATTATGAGGTTTCATGTTCTCTTCCCATACTCGAAGTTCCACTTTTTTGTGTAGTTTGAAAACGTTTATTAGATTTTTGCTAGTCGTCTGACGTTTGATGACAATGTGCGGCAATTTCATTTAACGTAGGGGAGGGTTTTTTAAATAATAAACACGTGAACATTAAAAATAAATAAAGTCGAAGAACACCTTGTTGAAGTTTTATAAATCTGTTTTGATGTTATTAAATCTAAAATTGGGAGCGACACGAAAATGGTCAGTTTTTGAACGGTAGTTACTAATCCAAGTAACATTGCCAAAACCATCCTGCTTTATTAAGTTTTATTAAAGTTTTATGAAAGCCACTTTAGTCAGGTTTTTGAGAACCTACACAGCTTGTTAACAATGATCTTAAAGCCTTGTTTTCAAGAAATTCCTTTCACTCCTATAAAACGTTTTGTTTCGCCTTTATGAACTCGTAAAATGCTGTTTTGAAATGCCATTTTAGGACTCATTGATATTATCTAATAATGTTCAGTTGAAAAATCATTTTAAAACCATTTTGCCTCCAGTAAATGCTTTAAACGGAAAATTGGTTTTGTAGTTGTTTTTTTTTTCGACATGAGTCATTGCGAAGATAGATTGGCTTTGTGATTTTTTTTCCAATCGCCTTATTGAAACATAAGAAATAATTGAAATGTGGAAACAAAGTGCACCAAATTTCAAATGTAATGCAAATGAACTGTAGATCGGAGACCAATTTCGGCATTATTTTAGATGCCTTATTAAATTCCATAAACTTTCTGGTAATTCATGATTAATTTATCGCATATCCCAAGTAACATTGCTAACACCATCCTGCTTTATTAAGTTTTATTAAAGTTTTATGAAAGCCACTTGAAATCAATTTGGTTTTATTATGGCACCAAGAGCTGCCAATAGGTTTCATATTTTAGTCAGGTTTATGAGAACCTACACAGCTTGTTTAAAACGATCTTAAAACCTTGTTTTTCAAATAAGTCCTTTTAGTCCTATCAAAGGTTTTATTTCGACTTTATGAACTCGTAAAATGCTGTATTGAAATGCCGTTTTAGGACTCATTGATATTATCTTATTATGGTCAGTTGAAAAGGCATTTTGAAACTATTTTGCCCCCAGTAAATGCATTAAACGGCAAATTGGCATTGAACGAAGTCACCATAAAACCAAATAGTTTTTCATAGTCATTGCCAAGAAAAATTGGCTTTATGGCAAAACTGTGATTTTTTTTCCAATCGCCATATTGAAATATAAGAAATAATTGAAATGAAGAAAATTAAATGCATCGAATTTTCAATGGTATGCAAATAAACTGTAGATCGGAGACTGATTTCAGCATTCTTTTAGATAATCTCATCCAATTCCAAGCACTTTTCAGGAAATTCATGATTAATTTATCGAATGTATTTGTTTTAATTTGATTTATGTTGTTGTAAATTTGCATAATTTCCGAGGCGCATTAATTTTTGGCTCTTATCGTACCAATATTCACCATAAAAATAAATGCGCATATAATTTGGAGAATAATACGCTGTAGAAAACAAAATTTGTTTTGGATATTTTTCTATCAAACCAAATTTCCCGCAACTCAAGACCTTTTTTTACTGCTAAATGAATCAGAAGAGCAGAGAATCGAACAAAGCAGAACAACAAAAAACAACCTTTGATTTCACAGTAAAGTGTGACAGCTGTGGCCATTTGGCCACATTCTGGTTTTCATGGCAGCCAATAGGTTTTATGAAGGTTCTCAAGTGGTCATAACATCTTTCATCAGAACATTTTCAAAATCTTTATGTTCTTATATAGATTTTATTAACTTGTTTTCTCAACCGTCTATAGAGTGGGCCACTTTGTAAAAATGTCTGCTTTAAATAAGCATAGTTTTTCGAGCTGAGAATATTGCTATGTAGCTTAACAATTACAAATTAGAATTAGAAAAATCTTTCTTAAATACGTTTCAGTGGAGGGCAAAAAAGTGTAACGCTGTAGATTAAATTATAACTCATTATACTTTGCGTTGATCTATAATCTTTTTTTTTGTTTACTCACTTACACATACTACTCAGAGAATTGTGCCAAATGGCTGAAATGAAACTAAAAATTTTACCTGTTATGTGATTAGATACGGTCTGATTCATGTTTGAATTTGGCCACATCTGGAAGTGTTCCGGATACCCTTCCTCGAAAGATGCCACATTTAGACTTGGATCAAAATCATACCCATCATACGACACCTCAAATGATACGAGAACTAGAATTTCTCTTGGATATCAGAGCAGTCTCGAGAAGTTCAGAGAACTTCCGAGAACTTCAGAGAAGTTTCTAAAAATTCGAAGTGGTTCCGATAACTTCAGAGAAGTTCAGATAAGTTCAGGAAGCTCCGAGAACTTCGGTTAAGTTTCGAGAGCTTGAGAAAATTTCGAAAACTTCCGAAAACCTCAGAGTAGTCCAAGAAACTTCGGAGAAGTCCTTAAAACTTCAAATTATGTAAGTCATCGGATAAGCTAAAGAGATAAAGTTTAGAGAAATACAGGAAACTTCGAAAAATTTCACGGACGTTCAGATATGCCTTCGAAGCTCTAGAGAAGTCATTGAAGCTTCAGAGAAGATTTCAGAACTTCAGAGAAGTCCTTGGATCTAACGAGACAATTTTTAGAGGGACTTCAAATAAGTTCACGGATATTCAGATAAATACACGAAACTTTAGAGAAGTTCTCGGAACTCCTGAGAAGTTCATGGAACTTCAAAGGGATCCATGGAACTTCTGAAAAGTTCACTGTAATTTAGAGATGCTCATTTTACTAGAGAGAAGTTCACGGAATTTCTGATAAATTCTTGGAACTTCAGAAACGTTCAATGAAGTTCACGAAACTTCAAAATGGCTCACGGAACTTCGCAGAATGGAATTTCATAAAAGTTTAGAGAAATTCACGGTACTTTATCACTGAACTTTACAAAAGATCACGGAACTTCAGAGAAGTTCACGGAATTTAAGAAATCAATTAAACTTCAGTTAAGATTACGGAGGAAAGCTCACAAAACTTCAAAGAACTAACGAGAAATTTTTAGAGAATTAGAGAAATTCACAGAACTTCAAAGAAGTTCACGAATATTCACAAAAGTACACAAAACCTTAGAGAAGTCCTCGTAAAGTTCATGGAACCTAGGTTTATGGTACTATAAAGAAATTAACAGAACTTCAAAGAAATTCACGGAATTTCAGAAAAATTCTCGGAACTTCAGAAACGTTCACGGAACTACAGAGAGATTCAAGGATCTTCAATAAAGTCCTTGGAACTTCAGAAAAGTTCCCGGAGCTTCAGAGAAGTTTACGAAACGTCAAAGAACTTCACGAAACTTCGAAGGAATTCACGTAACTTCAGAGAAGGCCTCGGATCTACTGATTGATTCACTGAACTTCAGAGGAGTCCTCGGAACTTAAGTGAGAACTTAAGATCACTGTTATGCTGGAGGCCTGTCTTCTTGGCTTTATTGTGTGGCAAGTACAAACCACCTTCAGCATGGTGTTGCTTTGTAGCTGCGCCTTTGCCGACTGAGCTAAGGGAGGACTGTGATGGTTAGAATACTGTATGAAATCGCTGTTCAATTAGAAGTCTTAAAATATCCAGAGGACTTTCCCAAGATCTTGGACATCCTGAAGAACTTAGGAATAATTTCTGACCCACCAGGAAAAAATATCAGAAAGACGTAACTTGAAAGGTTTATACACAGTTTGAAAGAAACATTTAATTTTCTGCGTTATCTAATGCACACAAAAGGAATGCTATATTTGCCATAAATTAATGGAACCTTTCATGTAAATTTAAGCCAGATATTGCTGGATTCAGGTCTGTTGTATAGAAGATTGCAAACAATTATGTTGTTTGCGCTTGCTTTGGCCTGCAAGTATAAGGACTTTGGCCAGACTTCGTCTGCGTTTCGTGTGGTAGGGCTTAAACTGAATTCGAAGGTTCGGCTACTTCACTTGAAGTTAATCGAGAACATTGTGGAAGATGATTTTGGACGTCTCCTTCTACACTGATTTCCGGAGATTGCGATTTTTGTAATCTGTATTTCCTGCGTTCTAGAGAAAATCTTGAGATTCCACCGAGGCAATCAAAGCCAAAAAGGATTCTTCCCTCCACTCAGCCGTAACTTTCTTGCGGCTCCGCCTTGGGGTTTTTTTCGCTGGCACAATATGGCTTGAAGCTCCAATGCTCTCCAGATCGTAGCAAAACCCAACTGAGTCGCCTTTTGTCAGCAATTTGGACATGATTGATTGTGAGCTCAGAACAAATTACCTAAATAATAACAAATTAATAAAAAAAAAAACAGCTGTAATCCGCGCAGACGGTATGAATTTGCTCATGTTTGCCACTCGAGAATTCCTATAGTGTTAAATAAATTATTTGCTATTATTGAGCAACAATCTCTTCCACAAAGCGAGCGCTGTAAATGGCTAAGGAGTCGATCAGGAGTGACTCATAACACGTGGAATAGCCCGCCACCACACAAAACCGAAGGTAACGTGCCAATTAAGGTTCTCGCACCTGCACGGCCATCAATTTTACTCCGTGTTGAGTCGTTTTTGACTCATATTCGCCAAAAGTGGAGTCACTCATATATGAGTAAATTTTACTGGGATTGACAAGTCGACATATCTAAGACATCGACCTAATTCAAATGGAAACGACTCAAATTTGAATTTAAATTCATGGCCGTGTGATAGTATCAGTTAGGGGTTTCAGAGAAAATAGAGAGGACAATTCTATTGGTCGAAAAGAGAGATCGTCATTTCATTTGCGTGAAAAAGATAAAAGATTTACAGCGTGTTCAACTGGTTGCGAGTTACAAAAAGTTTTTTATGTTTTCCCAAAACTATTCGACAATGTCCCATGGACAAATGCGGAAACATATATTTGATAAGGAAATAGCAAATAGCGGGTTGTTCCTCTAGAACATTAAGATATGAATTCCATAATAATTTGGAGTATCTGATATTGTAGTCAAAATCGCCTTGTTGATCGTGCAAATCGTTATGGGACAAGTTGCTTTTGCAACCCATAAGTACGATAAAGACCTCACAAGTCGCCTTATTAAGCATGCAAAACATCAATATCTGAACTCAAGAATAGTTTGGAGTACCGTAGGTATTCTGAGAAAACTTTTTTTTTGTTTCTTGACTATCGAGATTTTCAGCCTCAGGCTGGTTCATCTCCCGTCGTTGTCACTCAAACACCGCTGTTGGGCATTTTCGTAACTTGTCCGGGGGTGAGATTTGAGCTCGTGACTTTGGCGTGAGAGTTATAGATGTTAACCACTACGCCGGGGTCGCCCCCCACTAAGAATATTGTAAGATGAGTATAATTGTGCAATTATGTCCCATGGAGCTGCTAAGCCAATCAAACGGGAATCGTACGACGCAATAGTTGGTCCTATCGACTCGTACGAACGGATCTTCCTACATTTTTTAGCTCATATTTTCTACACGCGTCTCGATGATGATACTCAAAGGCATTGTGAACGTGCTCACAACTTGCGTGAAGAGCCTAAGTACGAAGACCTGCTGAAGTTGCTGCGTGACCATCTTCAACCTCTTACGTGCTCAAAACCCCAAGGATTGGAATCTTGTCAAGCTACAGACTATGCCAGAAAGTATGGAAGCACCCAGTTTTCAGTAAAAATACTTCTCAATTGTTCAAAATTCAATTTTTATTAGATACTAGCTGAACCCGGTGCGAGCCGCTACGCTTATGACAAAATGAATAAAAATTTAATGGAATAGGCGCGTGTATGATATTTTTTTTCGGAATGAGTTTTGTTAAAATATTTTTGTCTGCCAATTTGTGTAATTTCTGCAAAAAAAAAACGAAGGAGTGTCAGTTTGCATATTGTAGCACTGAGAGTAATTCAAGCATCCCACATTCTTGACTAAGAAGGGGGAATAATTCTCATGTTTGGTTAAAATATCTGTTCATTTGTTTGAGAGCCCCCCCCCCCCCCCTGCAGAGAGGGGAGAGGTCTCGAGGCACTGTAGATAAAAATAATCCTGCCTCCAAAATCCCCACATACCAAATTTGGTTCCATTTGCTTGATTAGTTCTCGAGTTATGCAGAAATGTGTGTTTCATTTGTATGGGTACCCCCCTCCCCCCCCTCTTCCAGACTCGAACCATCATAAGAGCTTTCTCCGGCAACAAAAACCCCTGCACACAAATTTTCATAACAGTAGGGATAATTCTCATGTTTGAATGAAATCTGTATTCCATTTGTATGAGAGCCCCCCTTTCCAAAGAGGGAAGGGGTTTCAAACCTCCGTAGAAACATTCCTTGCCTTCAAAAACCTCCAAATGCCAATTTTGGTTCCATATGCTTGATTAGTTCTCGAGTTTTGCAAAAATGTTTCATTTGTATGGGAGCCATCCCTTCCTTATAGGAGAGGGGTCTCGAACCACAATAAAAACAGTTTTTGCCTGCAAAAACCGACATGTCAAATTTGGTTCCATTTGCTTGATTAGTTCTCGAGTTATGCTGAAATTTATGTTTCTTTTGAATGCGAAATGGTAGCGGTTTCTGACTGCGTCCATATTTTCTGGGACAGTCTTTAAGAGGTAAAATACCAAAAGATAAAACCAAAAAAATGTCACCACATTAGCATGACAAAATCCGAGTGGGGGTTAATTCAATGCCAGAATCATACCTCTTAGTTATTATTTGTATACCAAACTAGCTGAACCCGGTGGTTATGGTTTGTTTTTCGGAATGATTTTTGTTCTTGACTATGAAGGGGTTAAAACTTCTATCAGAACATGCTTCTTACCCGAGAAATACACATTTTGTGTTTACGTTACCTGAATTATTCTCATGTTTGGTTGAAATTTGTGTTTCATTTGAGAGCCCGCCCTTCCAGAAAACGAACGGTTCTTAAACTACCATACAATCGTTGCCTTCAAAACCCCCCACATGCCACATTTGGTTCCAATTGCTTGCTTAGTTTTCGAGTTATCATGAAATGTGTGTTTCATTTGTATGAGAGCTACCCCTTCCATAGAGGGGAGGGGTCTCAAACCATCATAAGAACCTTCTTCAGCCACAAAAACCCTTGCATACAAATTGTCACGCCAATCGGCTCTGTAGTTTCCGAGTCTATGAGGGTCAGACAAACAGACAGATAGATAAACAGGAATTCATTCTTTTATATATTGAAATCCCGTCTCCAAAAACCCCCACATGCCAAATGTGGTTTCATTTGCTTGATTAGTTCTCGAGTTATGCAGAAATGTGTGTTTCATTTGTATGGGAGCCTCCCCCCGCCCTTTTCAGAAAGGGTAAGGGTCTCGTGTCACCTTAGAAACATTTCTTGCCTTCAAAAATCTCCATCTGCCAAATTTGGTTCTATTTGCTTGATTAATTCTCGAGTCATGCTGAAATTTGTGTTTCATTTGTATGGGAGCATCCTTTCCAGAGATGGGAGGGGCCTCTAACTATCTTAAAAACCTCTCCCGGCACCAAAAATCCCTCCATATAAAATTTCACGCCGATCAGTTCAGTATTTTTCGAGTCTATAAGGTTCAGACAGACAGACAGACAGAAATTCATTTTTATATATAAAGAAATCCTGCCTTCAAAAACCTCCACATGCCAAATGTGGTTTCATTTGCTGGGTTAGTTCTCGAGTTATGCAAAAAATTGTGTTTAATTTGTGTGGACTACCCACACCCCCCCCCCCCTTCCCATTCAAAGGAAGGGAGGGGTCTGGAACTGCCATAGAAACATTTCTTGCCTCCAAAAACATCAACAACCAAATTTGGTTTCATTTGCTTCTTTGGCTCTCGAATTATGCTAAAAATTGTGTTTCATTTGTAAGGGAGTCTGTCTTTCTAGAAAGCGGAAGGGTCTCAAACCTCCATAGAAACATTTCTCTCCTCCAAAATCTCCACTCCAATTTTTCCATATGCTTGATTAGTTCTCGAGATATGCAGAAATGTGTGTTTCGTTTGTATGGGACCCCCCCTTTTAGAGAAAGGGGTGGTCTCTAACTATCTTAAGAACCTTTCCCGGTCTCAAAAACCCCTCCACACAAAATTTCATGCCGATCGGTTCAGTAGTGTCCGAGTCTATAAGGTTCAGACAGACAAACAAAAATTCATCTTTATATCTATAGGCAGCTAGATATACCTAAAGGGTGTCCACAGTTAAATTGCATCACTTTAAAGTCGTCCTTAAAAACATGTCTTTCAACCGATTGTCATGAAATATTCAGGGAATAAAATACAATGTATAATCTTGGTTTAGGTATTTTTATTTCACTGTATTTCTTTACCAAATCCAAAAGCCCGAACTTTCTTCATAATACCACGCAAAATCTTGTACAAGGCTTGAACCGACATTTGTTTCCGCTTTTAACCATGACTTCAAAATTTCCTGTTCCGTAGTGAAAACTTTAGGATGCTTACGAAGTTCGTGCTGCATTGTAGCCCAATTTTTAAGGGGGGGGAAACGGGGCAACACTGTGTGTTTGTTTTGATTCGCTGTTTCTATCGACTGTTTTTATTTATCTTTTATCTGTGTAATCGTTCGTGATAATTACATCAGTATACCGTTTTGAATGTCTTTCGACCTTTACTCGCGCGCGATAGCAAAAATTTGTACATTGTCGTCGTGTTTTGCTGTTTTGTTCATGTGAGTGCATTGTTGTGGTTTTGCAAGTGAAACCGTGGAATCTTTGTCTTCTTCACTACCACCACGCATTTTTTTTTCGACCGCTGCGCCATCTGGAAGATTTCTCTGGCAGCAATTGTTTGCAAGTTCACGCATTCTTTCACCACGCTACGCTTGTTGGTTGCATACCCAAAGGCTATTCGACTTCTTTCACCACGCTAACGTTTTGCAGTAATTTCAATCGTTCTACTAGCCACAAAATGAAAAGCACGTGCAAATCCTGCGAAAGCGAGATTTCAGAAATGAAACTCACCTGCCAAGGCTTTTGCAATGCGGAATATCATCCTCGCTGCGGCGGCATTTCTACATCTGTTTTGGATGAAATCAGCAAATACCATCAGTTATTTTGGCTTTGCAAATCGTGCTCGATTCTGATGAGAGATATGCGTGTTCGCAGCTCAATTCGGTCCGCCTACGAATCTGGCCAAGAAGTTGTTCTTAGCAAGCATAACGAAATCGTTGAAAGCCTCAAGTTGGAAATCATGAACGAGCTGAAAAACGAACTACGGAACAACTTTACTGCGCTTATCAACTCCAACTCATTAACGCCGAGGTCTTCGAAGCGCACCGATAATGCTAACGTTTCCGTTCGTCGTCGACTTTTCGGCAGACCTGAATCGAAAAAGCCTCCACAAGAGCCTCTCATGTGTGGCTCAGCCGAGTCAGTATCCCCATCACTCGGCAATTTGGCGGCCGTAAATCAAGGTTCTAGCAGAAAGTTTTGGCTATACCTGTCACGAATTTCCCGCGATGTCACCGTCGAGCAGGTACGAGCTTTAGCAACGCATCGCCTCGGCACCGAGGACGTGGAGGTTTTAAGACTAGTAGCCAACGGAAAGGACGTCAGCTCAATGTCTTTCATCTCCTTCAAAATTGGATTGAGCGCCGATTTGAAGGAAAAAGCTCTCTCTTCATCAACGTGGCCGAAAGGCATCTATTTCCGGGAATTTAAGGATAGCAGATCAGCCGCAAATTTTTGGAAACCTTCCCAAACGCCGACTCTTGCATCATTTGGAAACCGAACGTCTCGAACTGTTCAGTCGGCGTCGGGAGATGGCGCCATGGAGGAGGAATAACTACACCGCGACGCGCAGTAAACAGTACCATGGAGACCTCTTCTCAGTTCGACACAGTCCCGCCTTTTGCTGTCGTCGTTCATCGGAGTCGTTGCGGTCCTGATGTCGCTTCTGACGAAGAGGTTCTCCAAGCTGCGAATTCAGGCAAGTACCCGCAGTTTGTAGAGCGTACGCTTCCTGATATATCTTCCGATTCCAGCCATCTTTCTCCTGCTGATGCTTCCACTAGACCGCCGTTATCAACGCCCGCCAGCCTGCTACATACCTGTCATCTCGCCCATGCTCGTCATCAACACACATCGACTGTCACTTCAACCGGTCTGGGACGCACGTCACAAAGCAGTATGGAAGCCCTGGACCCTCCTAGCTCAGCTGTGCCCACTGCCGGTCTCAACGATGTTCTAACTGCTAGTTCCAGCCGTCAAAGTCGTCCCGGCCCTGGGTCTAGCGATGGGGACAGGGCTCTCCAAGCTGCCATCCATGGCAAGTATCCTTCATCTAATGACGTTGCTCGGGCTGATGCTGCCTCATCTTTCAGATCGCTGCCTGCCGAATCCTCTGCCCCCTCATTGAAAGCCCTTTTGTACTACCAGAACGTAGGTGGTATCAACAGTTTGCTCGCCGAGTACCAGTTGGCATGCAGTGACGCATGCTACGATGTTTACGCCTTCACGGAAACTTGGCTTAATATAAACACATTATCGAAGCAACTGTTCGACAACACGTATTATGTCTACCGGCAAGACCGATCGTCGCTCAATAGCAACAAGAAATCTGGTGGTGGAGTTCTTCTTGCCGTGCGCTCAAAATTCAAATCTCGACTTCTGAAGCCTCCAGAGGACTCAACGGTCGAACATCTTTGGGTGGCGATATCCACTAAAACCGGGACACTGTTTATCTGTGTGGTCTATATTCCCCCCGATCGTGTTAGTGACAGCAGCCTTATCGAAAAGCACGCTCTTTCTTTGGATTGGATCGTGTCACAAATGGGACCCAGCGACAACATCATTATCGTGGGAGATTTTAACCTCAGCACGATTTCATGGCATATCGATACTAACGGCTTCCGCTATCCAGACAATTCATGTTCGTCATTCAGACCGGCTTCGCTCTCCTTGCTTGATGCTTATTCTACCGCCAGACTTCGGCAAGTCATGGCATTCCGAACGCGAATAACCGTTTGCTGGATCTATGTTTCATTAGCGAAGAATTGGGTCAAAGATGTTCGGTTGGCGCGGAGGGAACCGCGGTGGATGGAGCACCGCTGACAACATCGAAAACGTTTATTATGACTTCACCCAAGCTGATTTCGTGGGAATGAACTAACTTTCTCGTCGGCGTGGGATTGAACCACGACCCTTGCAAACGAGGATACGAATTCTGCTGCCTCGACTTTGTGTAACATTTTGCTGTACGCCGTTGATCAATTCGTGCCTAAGAAACTCAACCGTAAGCCTCCCAAACCTGCTTGGTCTAATTCCGACCTCAAACATTTGAAACGGAGTTAAAGGGGCTGCTCTTAGGAAACACAGCAAATATCGCACAGATTCTACGAGGACAATTTACGCACGCGCCAACGACGACTACAAACACCTCAATAAAAGCTTATACAACTCTCATCAGTCTCAATTGCAGAGCCGTCTCAAAACGAAACCGAAAAGCTTTTGGCGATTCGTGAATGATCAACGGAAGGAAACCGGATTACCATCCACCATGACTGACGGCACTCACGAAGCTGACTCTGTCGCGGATATCGCCAACTTGTTCCGTACGCAGTTTAGCAGTGTCTTCTGCGACGAAATGCTGGATGCCGAGGGCCTTGAAGCAGCTACTAGCAATGTTCCCCGTTTGTCTGTATTTGGATCTGCACTCACTATCCATAGTGATATGGTGATTTTAGCAGGGAAGCAGATGAAAAGCTCAACTGGATGTGGTCCTAATGGTATTCCTTCAATTGTCCTGAAGCGTTGCCTTAACACACTGGCTGTGCCCCTGGCTATGGTCTTCAATTTGTCATTAACTTCCGGTATGTTTCCTGAAAGCTGGAAAGAGTCGTTTGTTTTCCCAATACACAAAAAGGGATGCAAACGATCCGTCACCAACTATCGTGGGATTGCTGCACTAAGTGCTGTATCTAAGCTATTCGAACTAATTGTTCTTCAAAGGCTGGTCCATGACTATTCACATACTATTTCTCCTGAACAACACGGTTTTATGCCCAAGCGCTCGACGGCGACCAACCTCACCGTATTTACATCGTTCGTCATCCGCGAAATGGAACGCGGTCATCAAGTAGACGCCATATACACAGATCTCTCTGCGGCCTTCGATAAAATGAACCATCAGATTGCAATTTCCAAATACGACAAAATGGGGGTTCACGATCAATTGTTGAACTGGCTCCGCTCATACCTGACTGGTAGAACTATGTCTGTGAAGATCTCAGATTATGCCTCGTCCAGCTTCTCAGTAACATCTGGCGTTCCGCAAGGCAGCCACCTTGGTCCATTTCTTTTCCTGTTATATATGAACGACGTGAACTTGGTCCTCAGATGCCTGAAATTATCCTACGCGGACGACCTAAAGCTGTACTACGTCATAAAATGTCCAGAAGACGCCGATTTTCTTCAACAGGAACTACAAGTGTTCGACGACTGGTGCCGGATCAACAGAATGTCCTTAAATGTATCCAAATGCTCGGCTATCTCCTTTGGCCGAAAACGTGCGATGTATCTCCACGAGTACATCCTTCGAGGAACACGCTTGAAACGTGAAACAACAGTCAAGGATCTGGGAGTAATGCTCGACTCCAAACTGTCATTCGAGAATCACATTGCCTATATTGTTTCTAAAGCCTCATCGCAGTTAGGATTCATCTTCCGCTTCGCAAAAAACTTCAAAGACGTTTATTGCCTGAAGGCACTATTTTGCTCTTTGGTTCGTCCTTTTTTGGAGTACTGTGCTGTCGTTTGGTCCCCTTTCTACCAAAATGCAGTCCAGAGGATCGAAGCCGTTCAGCGAAGGTTTATACGCTTTGCTTTGCGACATCTTCGTTGGCAAGACCCTCGCAGATTGCCAAGTTATGAAAGTCGGTGTAAGCTCATCAGGCTGGAATTGTTGAAAGGGAGGCGTATGGTGGCCAAAGCTTGTTTCTTTGGTGACCCCTTCAGGGAAACATCGACTGTTCAACTTTACTTGGTCTCTTGAACATCAACACTCGACGACGAAACCTACGTTTACAATCTTTCTTTATAAACCGGCACTCAAGGACCAACTACGGCAAACACGAACCTGTGCTAAGCATGTGTCGCGTTTTCAACAGCTGTTATAACGTGTTTAATTTTAATGTATCCCGTGATGTTAATAAGCGTTGTTTCCGAAGATGTATGTGTTAGTTATTGTATGTAATTAAGTTTTATCTAGTTGTCATTGGGATAAACATTTTTATCTGTTGACGAATAAATAAATAAATAAATAAATAAAAAAAAAAAGGAAGAGAGGGGAGAGAGGGGGGAGAAGAAAGAAAGAAGAGAAAAAAGAGGAAAAGGGAATGAAGAGAAAGAAGAAACGAACAATGAAAAAAGATAAAAAAAAACAAAAAAATAAGGAAAAAGAAAAGAAAAAAAAAAAGGAAAAAAGGGAGGGATTGGATAAAGAATGATCAAATATGGAAGAAAAGAAAAGAAAAAAAGAAAGAAAAAAATGGAAAAGAGGAGGGAAAAAAAGGGAGAGAAAAGAGAGAAGGGAGGACAGGTGATAATTATAATCAAACAAACAAAGTATAATCTTGATATATTTGCATCATCAACTTTGTGAACAAACCAAACAAAGAATCTTCCCAAATAACGTAACCGTTTGACGGATTGTTCCATTCTAAACCGTTGCAAGTGAGCACTGTCTTACTGCTCAGTTGACAAATACCAACCTTGAGGTCCCACGAAACAGAACCGTGCGTCTTGCGAGGCAACAATAAGAGTCATTCATAATACCTACCTCATGCCACCGAACGGCAACCCAAGTTCGCAGCATGTGAAGAAAAGTTCATGTCACAACATCGTCGTCGTGTTCCGTGCCAAACAAAACCTACCTGGCTGCTAGTTTTATGTTGAATTGGCTCAGCCCCAGATTATGACTCATGCAAGCATGCATGCGCTTTTGCTCCTCCTATCACCAACTGCTGGTCGAACCACCGGAGAGAAGTTCACAGTACTTCCCATCGACAAACACGACCACAACCGACACACAAATCTATTTAAGTAGGGCTGCAAAACGAGAAAACAAGTTTTTGTCACGGTGGGCTCAGATTTACTGGGACCAATTCCAACTTTCTGCTGTGGTCACTTGAATCTAGCAAAACACTTTTTCTTCTGCTGTCGCAACGATTCGCTGAATTTGTTCGAATTCGTGGGTCTTGAGATTGAAAGTAATAGAAAAGTTCCAGAGGAAGTGACTGCTCAATCATGCGGAGCCATTTTAGTGAATGGTTAGTTAGGAAGGCGAAAGGGAATTTGTTGCAGGCGAAAGGCGTGAAGTCAATTGGTTTTGCATGCAAATTTCCATCACTAAAACGCTTCACTTATGAAATTTAGAAATAATTCATTCGAACCGCGGAACAATGAGTTCATTCAACTGATCTATAAATCGAAAGTGGGTCAAACTGCGAACGAGAAAGATTATTAATGATTTCCTGCCACTCGGTAGCGTCCAAAAGACAATACCGAACCACTCAGTAAGCAGGGGTCATATCTCAACTCATTCACATTGTTTTCAGGTGGAGAAATCCTATCACAGCGCTATGCGGGTCATGCACTGCTGGTGTCAGTGCTGCCGGACTCGGTTTCGATAGTGCTGTCGGCGCCAAGTACTCAGCCTATCGAGGCACGTGTTCCGGGTCGATACCTGGACAACCGATGGCACACACTCCAGTTTGTGTACCAGTTGGGAACGCTGTACTGCATCATCGACAAACAGTCATCGACGATCGCCAACCAAACCCACAATACGCAGCTGATCCTGGATCAGGAAATCAAAAACGAAGCAGCAGTCCTTATCCTGGGCAAGCAGTACTCGGGGTGTTTACTGCATGGCCCCGGGCTGGTATTCAATGCAAGCGCAATGAATGCCGAGGCGGTCGTGTTTGGTCCGTGTCCCTTGGCACCGGGACCTTGTACCGATCACGATGTTCTGACAGGAGTTCCACCGGACTATTGTTCCCATGATCCTTGCATGCAACATGGGACGTGCATTTCCAGGTCCGATGGATACGAATGCCACTGCACTTCTAGGTTCAAGGGCAAGAACTGTGAGGTCGATACCGGTCCACCGTGCCAATCCCATCCCTGCCAACATGGTGCTACCTGTACGGAAGACGCCAAAGGAGACTACAAATGCTCGTGTGCCCCTGGTTATACCGGAACGTATTGTGAAACGGAACTGAGCATTCATCCACTGTGCGAGAAGAACCCGTGCATCAACAATGGAACCTGTAGAGTACCGCCCGGTACAAATTCCTACGAGTGCGAATGTCTGAAAGGATTCATTGGAACGAGATGTGAAATCAACTGGGACGACTGCAAACCCAATCTTTGCCTGAATGGTGGACGCTGCGTCGACGGAGTCGATGCTTTCACATGCGACTGCAAGGGTACAGGATATGGAGGCACGCTGTGCCAAAACAACATCGACGAATGCATGGTAAGCCCTTGCTTGAACGGAGGAACCTGTTTCGATACCTATGGATCATATCTGTGCGAATGCCCCATGGGATTTACCGGTGCCAACTGCCAGCTAAGCATCAACGAGTGTAAATCTCAACCATGTCAGCATGGTGGAACCTGCCTTAGCACTCAAGAAGGCTTCGAATGCCGCTGTCAACCGGGCTATTCCGGACTGTACTGTGAACTTGAAACTGGCTGTGGCCAGTGTCCCATAGATTCCGACTGCATCGCTGGACGGTGCGTCTGCAAACCAGGTACTACAGGTAAGTCCTACCTACCAACGCTTAACTCTAACCAAAGTAATCGCCCTGCTTAGCTAGAACCTCTCTTCACCATTCAGACAATCCCCTCCATCTAACAATCAATTTTGGCCAATCCATCCCACAACCCACATACACGTATAACCCCCGCTAACCGCACGCCGTCATCCCGCAGTAGATTTGAACTCTATCTTGCACAAAATTCAAAATTGTACCCCTCACCATCTTCAAAAATTCGATTCGATTCTTTCGTAGGCTTGGTTGGCCACTGCGTAGAGCAGCACGCCGCCGGCACTAGCTCCATACAAAATCCGCTCGTTGTGAACGCCCAAAAAACGGCCCAACAGCCACCCACTGCATGTTCAGACTATTGCTACAACGGCGCCAGCTGCGTGCTTGCCACCACCGGCCCGTCGTCGATCGCTAGTGCCAACAGCAGAAATTTCACTTGCATTTGCGCTACCGGATTCACAGGTTGGAATTAACTTGACACAAAGTTTATCAAAACTATTAAACAAAAAAAAAAACATTCAATCACTGCCCGATCGAGAATCAACTAACGCTCCCATCTCTTCCACAGGTTCCCGCTGTGAATCTCCCATCGCATTACCATACTCGGACGAGTGTAACTGCCTCAACGGGGGAAGTTGCACCCCGAACAGCTCAACCTGTATCTGCCCCCAAGGCTTCGACGGACCGCGCTGCGAACTTACGGCGGTTTGCACGGCCTCCAACTGCCAAGAACCCTTCCGCTGTATCGGCGGAAAGTGCCAATGCCCGGACAACATGAACTGCGACAACGTGTGTGCTTCAAGTCCGTGCCTTCACAATGGCTCCTGTTACCCCCAGGGACAGGACTATATCTGCAAGTGTCCTCCCGGGTTCGAGGGCAAACGGTGCGAAAATGACATCGATGAGTGCAAAACCAAAGACAAGATCTGTGTCAACGGAATTTGTCAGAATACACCCGGGTCGTTCCGGTGCTTCTGTACACCGGGCTACACCGGTCTGAACTGTGATCTGGACGTGGACGAGTGCCTCAGTCATCCGTGCAAGAACAATGCTCAGTGTGTGAATAAGGAGAACGATTTCGAGTGCATCTGTCCGCCGGGCTACAGCGGCAAGGATTGCAGTACGGACATCGACGAGTGCGAGAGCAATCCCTGCACGAAGGGTTCGACGTGCATCGATCGGGTGGCGAATTTTACCTGCATGTGCATTCCGGGGATGACGGGACGGCTTTGCGAGATCGATATCGACGATTGTGAGGTAAGTTTGGATTGTTTCAGTATCTGTCGTGCATTACTTGTTTTATCATAGTTTTAAGGGCTTACGCAAACGAAGCATTCTCGACGGCAGCCATTACCTCAAAATTTAGAATTGATATAACTCAGAATCTGTACTAGATATTGAGTATTTCATCACATCAGTTTGTATGCTTACTTGCTGTGAGCAATATGATCGAGTTCAATTCGATGTTAATTCACTGACAATCGAGATTTATCAATTTGAAACAGCGAGGTAAGTTAGCGAGAGAGAGAGAGAGAGAGAGAGAGAGAGAGAGAGAGAGAGAGAGAGAGAGAGGGGGGGGGAGGGGGGAGGGGAGAGAGCGCGCGCGCGAGAGAGAGATAAAAGATGGGAAAATACATGGAGCAGCTATTCACCCTAAAGCGTTCTATAAAGTCCAAATCTAAATCATAATCTTCAGAACTTCCATAGATCCCAATTATTATGTTGGGTGGGTTAACACACTACCGTAAACTCTGAGGAAAGCATGTTGATCGCGAAATAATCAGAGATTTGATAGAAATTTAAAAAAAAATTTGATTACCATATACACGGTGTTCAATAAGTTCGAATACAAGTTTTCATCATTGCGTAGGTATGCGCCATGTACATATTCTGCATTGGTATTGGTGTCAGCTTTAGCTTCATTCATACGCTACCGAATGTGCGCGGTGTTGACATTCTGTTAATTGTTGTTTGTTTGTTACGCGCGATGAAAGAGTATCGGGACTTCGTAATTAAGCGTTTTTTGAACGGTGAGCGACCCGGCGATATATTCCGGCTGCTGAAATCGCATGGGGTCAAGCGGAACTTTGTCTACACGACCATCAGGCGATACCGGGAGACGTCCTCGACCAATGACCGTGCGAGATCCGGTCGGCCGCGTTCAGCGAGGACGCCACGGGTCATCAAGATCGTGAGGGAGCGAATTCGGCGCAAAAAGAACCGCTCAATCCGGAAAACGGCTGCAGATCTCAACGTTTCCATTGGAACCGCTCACACCATACTCACCAAGGACCTTGGTTTCAGGCCTTACAAAAAACGTAAGGTCCATGGCGTTTCGGAGGCTACCAGCAAAAGCGGTTGGATCGAGCTAAGAGGATCCTCTCTCGGCACGCTGGTCAGGAGTTTGTTTTTTCGGACGAGAAACTGTTCGTGCTGCAGCAGCCGCACAATGTGCAAAATGACCGGGTGTGGGCGCCATCGAGGGACAGCATTCCTGAATCCAATATAAACATCCCTCGGTTCCAAAGTGCCGCGTCGGTGATGGTTTGGGGGGCAGTATGCAAACGTGGTAAGCTACCCTTGGTGTTTATTGAAAAAAACGTCAAAATCAACGCGGCGTACTACAAAACTGAGGTTTTGGAAAAGGTTGTTGCCCCCAGTCTCCGAAGCCTCTACGGCGATGAGCACTACGTGTTCCAGCAGGACGGTGCACCAGCCCATACGGCAAATGTGGTTCAAGCCTGGTGTCGGGACAATTTAACCGACTTTCTGGACAAAACTTTGTGGCCTCCCAGCTCCCCGGACTTGAATCCTCTCGACTTTTTTGTTTGGTCCTATATGATGGCGAAGCTGAACGAATACAAGGTCAGCACTTTGGATCATTTCAAGACGGTAATTCTCAAAATCTGGGACGAAATGCCCATGCAGTCCGTGCGTGCCGCCTGCGACGCGTTCGAGAAACGTTTGAAGCTCGTTAAGGAGTACAAAGGGGGGTCATTCCAAGAGAAATGTTGTAAACGTTCCTTGTAAACATAGCTTTCAATAACATAAATCCAAAAAATAAAAAAACATGTTTTCATTTTTTTAAAAAATTTTGAAAGTGTATCCGAACTATTGAAACGTACATCAAAAAAAGTCAGAATTTCAATGCGGCGAATGCGAGTTTTGGAGGACAGATGTCATTTTACGGAATAATCTGTATCTCGGTAACGGATTGACTTACAAATAAGTGAATACATCAAAACAAATTTACTGTAGGGATAGAATTATAATATTTGCACAAATAATATTATATTATAATATTATGTATATAGTTTTATTGAACACCGTGTACACCAATTCCATAAAAAAAAGTCAGTTTTTCACTGGGGGCGAGGGGGTGTTTTTGGGAGAAAACCATATCTTTTTTATTTGCGAAAATAATCTTTTTTGTGTCGGGATGCGTTTTAAATAAAAATATTATATAATAAAAAAAATAATCTATTTATTTTAAAAAAATAAAAATAATTTTAATTTAAAAAAAAAAATATAAAAATAAAATAATAAAAATATAAAATTTACTGTACTTTAAGGAAAAAATATCAATACAAATCATTTCTCTTCTTTTCTAATGAAAATTCGCACTTTCTTCTTTATTCCTTCCATCAAACGCTGTACACCTCCGGAGTCAACTTCCTTGGCACATTTGTTCCACATTTTGGTCATCTGAGTCACGTCCCGAGCCGTTTTTCCACTTTTCTTAAGCTTCCGCTTCATTATTGCCCAAAATCTCTCGATAGGCCGCAACTGCGGGCAGTTGGGTGGATTTATGTTTTTATCGATGAAATCTACGTTATTATCGCGGTACCACTGGATGACTTCCCGGCTGTAGTGGAACCTCGCCAAATCTGGCCAAAACTTCACGGGACCTTTATGGGCTTTAATGAAAGGTAGTACGCAGTTTTTGAGGCATTCTTCCTTATACAGCTTCGAGTCCATCGTCTCATTCGTCACGAACACTTTGGTCTTCGCTCCGCAGCTGCATATCCCTTGCCAAACCATCAGTTTTTTGGCAAATTTTTCCATAAAAGCAAACTTAAACTTCGCAGGAACATCTCGTGGCATCGTCATGCATAATTTTTGGCCCGAAAGCTGTCCGAAATCCATTTTGACGTAGGTTTCATCGTCGATGAGCAGGCATCCTTGGTACTTCGTCAAAACCTGCTGGTACAATTTCCGAGCTCGAGTGCTGGTGACGAAACTTTGCTTCAACGTTCTGTTTGGTTGCTTGCTGGCTCGATAAAAACGATATCCTGCTCGCAAACGAATTCTTCGAACGATACTTGCAGCGTACTTTTGTGCGATTTCATTATCTGATAGCCCAGGGTTTGCTCTGACGGTTCTCAACACCTTCTGGTTCAGCTTGCGGTCATATGTTCCACTACGACGCTTACCTCGAGGCACTCGATCCACGCTCTTTCGCTCCCAGAAACTTTTGAGCACATCATACACGGTTGATTTGGCGATTTTCAACGTTTTTGCGATTTTTATTGCGGACCACGTTGGATTATGAACGTGGGTTAGTTTTTTCTCTCCTCTCGGCTTCCATCTCGAATAACTTTTGATTCACTGCACGAAACACCGTGAAATTTATTCCACAGAAAGTGGGCGCCTAGGTTAACAAACCGCTGTTAAAGAATTCTTGCAGCAGTCACTTTCCGTGCCGCTGCAACACAATAAGTTATTCCGGATTCTAACTGGACAGAACTTTACCTGTAAATAGAAAATGAGAAGAGAGATTAGTAATTTTCATTTAATTCCAACTATTTTTATTGCTTTTCCTGTCAGATACGGGTTTTTTGTTTTCGATGTGGCTATTTTTTTTTTTTTGTGTTTTTATATTCGAATTTATTTTTAAACAATTTGTTGTTTTTTTTCTTTGTGGAAAATTTTTGATTTTTTTTTTTTTTTTTGTTCTTGGGGGGGCGTTTTGGGGGGGGGGGTTTTCAAAAAATTTTTTTTTAAAAAAATGCATTGTTTCAAAAAAATAATAACTTTTGAAACACCGATTTTATCAATCAAGTACGGAAAAAATAGGTAATTTAGAATACCTTACAGAAAAATATTAAATTATACACACTACCAAAATGCCATGTAAATTTCTGTCCCTTGAGACCGACACATGCAAGCGTCCTTTAGCACATAAGAATGAGTTGAAAGAGATGAGAAAATAAATTCAATCAAACATATCTTTCGTCGAATTACGTATGTGTCAGTTTCAGGAGACATAATTTTACACGAAATCTTTCTTTACGTTCCCCGACTTTTTACAAACACGAATTACGTCTCGTGTAAAATTCATAATTTCTAAGTGTGTAGCCTTGCAATGAAAACATGGATTATATTTGTTTTTCGTGGTTTTCATGGTCTTGGGACCAAACAGCTTCCTCGTTTTGGAATTTTTTTTTAAATGCTATGTTTTCAGTATTTGCTGACTATCGTACCACGCGTTTCCTTTATCTAAAAAAAACTTGCCAACCATGCGTCCCCATCAATGAATTGTGAATTTAATAAATCCAGCTTTTTGTGAGCTAAGGAATAAGCCTTCCTTGTGGTTCTTTGTCCATTCCTTTTTTTTCAAATTTATTTGGAGCATGTGTTCTGGCCAACTCTATCCTCCGTTGCCCCTGCCAGATAGACAACGTGGACAATGGACAGTCCGCAATGGTTAAGCTCAATAAATAAAATGAATAATAATCCTGCATCATTTTATAGAGGCTAGCCCGACTGGGATAATGAAAGTAGTTTTTAGGTATTTATTTCCAAATTTTTTTTCACTAAATAATTTATCAAAAATAAGTTATCCACATAGTTTCCTTTCAAATCATATAAATAAAATGATGTTTTATTGGAATCAATGGATGATTCTTTAGTGTAACGGATTGAACTTGAACATTGTAAAAACCGGATAAAATTAATATTATTCTTTCACGAATTTGCGAATTTTTGATCGAACCATTTTCATCAACTTCCGAACAAGTGTTTCATCACATTTTTTGGACGCCTTAGTCAATTTTTTTTTCTCCCGCCTTTTTTTCGCCGGTTTTTTAAGTCTTTATGAAGACCCTCTTCACAATCGCAAAATAGCGTTCGAAGGGCCGAAACTGAGGGCAATTTGGCGGACTGCTGTATTTCTCAACGAAATCTACACCCTTTTCCGTGAGCCAATTGAGAGTTGTTTTGGCGTAATGCGCTGACGCTAAATTCGGCCAAAACAGTGGAGGGGTACTATGCTTCTGATATAAAGGCAGCAACCTCTTCTGCAGACACTCAGATCGATAGATTTTCGCATTGATCGTTCCGGCAGTCCATTTTTTAGGTAGACTTCATACCGCAGGAACATATTGCTTGCCATACCAGCACATTTCCACCAAACTTCTCCACTTGAATCGACCTGTCTGCACCGCTGTGGATCTGGAAGGGTTTTTGAGTCCTCTTTGACATAAGTCTCGTCGTCCATAAAAATCAACCCGGTAACACCTTGACAGCTCCAGAGTAAAGTCAATGTACCCCGTTGATCTTGGCTCTCTGGTTCTGTCAAATCGAATGAGTCCTTGAACAAATTATAAATGAACGTATTTACATCGACTGTTATTTTCAAAGTCTGTGGAGCTAATATTCATACTTGATGAATATAAGGCTGACGATATGTGGTAATTTTTCCTAAATGTTATATGTTGGATATTTTTACCCTTCTTACAGAGAATATTTAGAAGCATAAACACACTCGAGACTTAGACAACTAGCAAAAGATTGAATAATTTAAAAACCGTAAATATAAAAACTCACCGAAATATTCGGCGCTTGAAAAATATCTGAAAGCTAGCAAGGCGTGAATAAAATGGCAGCCTACTTCACTTTTAAATGGCGCACTTGACTTCTCAATGTGTGGCGCGCTGAAACCTTCAGCACAATGGAAAACCACCGAAACAAAGAAACAATAAATCGTTTTGCTAAGGGTACACTGAGAAAGTATAGGTAAACGCAAACCTATTCTTGTTTCATTTAACAGGAATTTCACGTTGAATTGGCCACTAACATTATATGTGCACAGACAAGCAGACGTAACACTCTAATTGATGCCCAATGTTCACCTAAAAAAAAGATTTATTTGAATACAAATAGTTGGCCAAGCCACCACTCACAGCGCTCGCATCGACAATTTCGACATTTTCCTGCTGAGTGATTTCCTTGCACTAGCATCGCATGCAAATGTGAGTGTGTTCGAATTTTTTTTTTTTTCGTCAAAAAATTAACATAAAAATGTGAATTTTTATGTTGCTCTAATCGGGAAGGTAAAAACTACGGAATATGCTTCTTTAGTTTTCCCCGTGACGTGGAAAGGTATGAAATTAATTGAGATTAAAATTACTATAACATAGAATTTAATTTAGACATCAAGTAGATGCGCGCAGTGGGTGATATTTTGGCAGTCAAGGGAGCTTGTGGTGGAGTTTGATGGAGGTGGACAAAAGGCGGTCGAAAAGCGGAAAATATGCACCGACCATTTCAATTCGATAGCTTATAAAAACTGTTACAAGCCTGAGAAAGGGTAAGCAAAAAAGTAATTTAGTTGTTATCTATTATGAACATAGAATCATTGTTTAGGTTACGTGGCAATGCCATCCCGTCACAACCTGCTGCTACGCACATTATTCCAGAGATTCCTGGTGAACCATCCCACGAAACGAAAATGGAATTCCAAGACATCGAGTTCCTTGACAGTCCGTTCAATTATGAATTGACTGAGGATGTAACGGAGGTGCAAGCGTCCACTAATGTTCACTTTTCTACCAACCTGCTTCGCTTGCTTCAAAACAAACGGTTGACAGTCAAGCGAGCCTGAAATAGTGTGCGTGTGTTTCATGGGCGCGCTCGTTGGCAGCTGTTTCGGCAGGCAAGCCAATCAAACATGGTTGACACTGCAATGGGCAGAGCGGCCGTCAGATAGCGCTAGTGTTTTAACGTATCTAAATTTATATTTATGACGATGTATCGCAAGGCAATTTATTCTTAGTGTTACGTCTGTGATATTAGTTTGATTTGACTAACTACGGTGGTTAAAGAAACTAAAATTTTGAATTATTGTTTCGGGAATTAAACAGTTAAGTTCAATTAACATCCGTTTGCATTTACCATTATGTTGGTTGTTTCATAATGACAGCTACGAAAACAAACATATTTGTTGGTGGATTCTACCAACGCTTATGGTTTGTTTCAAACAAATTTCATTGTGATTTAAACTGAAATGCTGTTTGAAACAAACAAACAAAAACGGTTAAAACACCAAACATTTCCGTTAACCTTTCTTCTGTAATTTCACAATTTTTTTTTTAATTTTCACCTATTGTTGAGTGACAGTGTCAGAGCATGTTATGTCCGAAAGACGGAAAATAAAATAACCAAAAGTAAATAGTTTGGTTCAAACTAAATTTTTAGTTATTTTTTCTCCAAACGAAATATTAGTAACCGCCGTTTTGCTAGAATCAATCTAAAATTTTGATTTGTTCCCCTGAGTCAACGCAACGCTTTTGTTTGAAGCCTTCTGTTTTAGTAATTATAAATTCCTTTCTAGGTGGAAACAATAAAATTATATATCTAAAACAACCATAATTTGTGTTGTATTGTGATAATAGCTTTAGGTAGAAACAACATACCTGTCTGTTTGTTTCGAAACAAAATCGTTCGTTTAAAACAACAAAGTTTTTTAGTTTGGATGTCAACAAACAAGTTTGTTATTTCAAACGTGACTTTTTTTTTTTTGGGAGCAATGGTAGCATTGAAGCTTGCTCTCGTTTCTTTTTCAAGCACACATGATGGATTGGATTTTTTTTTTCATCGCTTTGCTTGAAACAGGAAGGTCATTTCATCAAGTTTTATGCTTGGTGCTGAGAGAAGTGTAACTTATACATTAAATAAAAGAGAAACTCATACATTAGATAACAATTATCTCCTCTTCAGCATTCTTTATCTCCCTTCTCTCTCTCTCTCTCTCTCTCTCTCTCTCTCTCTCTCTCTCTCTCTCTCTCTGTTTCACTTTCTCTTATTCCCATTCTCAAGTTATGATGATTTATATTCGATACAATTGAAATAAAATTAATGGAAAGAGAGCCACATCAACATTACGCCTAAACAAAAAATTGTTCTTGTACTGTTTTTAACATCCACACATAAGGAAACGAAAACATGCATTTGAAAGCTAAAAAGTGGTAGTATCTAGAATGGATGGCCCTTTTGTTTATGCACGGTAGAGACATCTACAATTTGTAGATGGGTACGTGAAACTAAGCTCATCTGTCAAGATACTCAGGGGTTGATAAAAATACATGCATCCGGTCGCTGCAAAACTCGCGAATACAATTTCCGGGCGCTTGTTACTACGCGTTGCTTCTGTTCTGCACTTTATTTGGCGATTTTCTGCTTCGGAATGATTTAACGTATCAATAAATGGAACAATCTGAAGACTACTTTTGTTGGCCAAATCACGTATTGACGTTGATTTGTTCTTCCGAATTTGATCTACCACTTTCTGATCCAGTTAGGGTTGGAAGATTTTCTGCCTCTTCCTACAGTTTGACAGTTACACCCTTTTTACGTAGCCATGTGTCCAAAAACCTAATTTTCACGTCATTTTCAATGCGCGACATTTTGAAAACGAAGAATTTATACCGTGCAAACAAGTAAACAAACGAAAGATGACAGTCAAACGCACAGCATGCTATGATGAACACATTAAAACCATCACAAATACACGCATACAACGCAAATGTACGTGGATAGCTTATTTTCGATACATTCCTTGTACGCAATGAACACGTACATTATTACTCAAGATAATTTTGGAGTTTAAGTGTTCTTTGAGAACGAACATCGTTTAAGAAGGGGAAAGAATGGGGGAAAATGGGGTAGGGTAAAGTTTGGTGGTGCGAGTTTTATAAGGGGGGGGTGGTGGAGTGCGGAAATTGGAAGGAGGGGGGGGGGCGGATGTTTTTTTAAGGGGAATTCTTTTTTTTTCAAGTTAGTAGAGGGAATGGATTGGGGGGAGAGGGTTGTGACCTGAAGGAAAAAAGAAGATGGAAGTGAATGAGGTAGGCGGGTGGGAAGTGGGGGGATGTTTTAATAGAAAAAAGAATGAGTTAAGAATTTCTACAGTCTCCTTCTCCACTTTATTCGCCGCAGAACGCCAGTTTGCCTTGAACTGTTTCTCGCTCACAACAGCTTCTTGAGTCTTCTTAAGGTTCCACTTGACGATGGCCCAATATGGTTCGATTGGGTGGAGCTCTGGCGTGTTGGGAGGGTTCTTGTCCTTGGGCACCACTTGAACGTTGTTGGCAGCACACCACTCCATGGCCTTTTTTCTGTAATGACAAGATGCCAAATCCGACCAAAATAGAACGGAACAATTGAGTCGCTTCAAGAAAGGCAGTAGTGTTTTTGTAAGCACTCGCTCAGATAAATTTCCTGGTTGACGGTTCCGGTGGCAATGTAAACGTTGCTCTTCAAGCCTCAGATACAGATGGCCTGCCACCAGATATTTTCGCGAACTTTGACAGTTTAATGTGCTTGAAAATATTTGCCACCTTTCCTCCGTCCGGTTGCCGTATAAAATTCCTGCCCAGGAAGCTGTTTAAAGTCTGCCTTGACGTAAGTTTCATCTTCCTGTACCACGCAATCAAACTTCGTCAGCATCGTCGTGTACGCCAATCACCGAACACTTTTAATACGTTGGTAACAGTTTATTTAGCCACATTCAACAATTTCGCCAACTTGGCGTGAGAGTAGTTTGGATTTTCGCCTTGCACGTGCAAAATGTTGAAGCGTTGCTTCTCTTCCTTCGACGACATTATGATAACTGAATTGCTAATCTCAAAATCAAAATAGAGGCATGATGCTACACGCACACATCTTCAAAATGAGGGGTGTGCAAATTTTTTTAATGCATGATGAAAGGAAATGCGTCAAGTTTAAGTCGACCAAATTTTGATCGAAACACCCTTTATTTCTCCAGTTCGAACGAAATCTCGAACCTTCCTCTTCATGGAGCCCACATTTGCTGGATGTCCTTGACTGCCCCGCCGCTTCGTCGAAGTCGCTGCTTTGAAATTGCCCAGTATTTTTCGATTGGTCGAAATTCCGGACTATTCGGAGGATTCATTAGCTTTGGGACAAAATCGATCTTGTAGGGGCAAATCGGGCCAAAAGATGACTCTGCCCCTATGCTTGCGTATGAACGGCAATACACGCTTTTTCAGGCGTTCTTCAATGTAAACTTGGGATGTCATCGTCGAGCATGTGACGAATGGTTCCGTTTTCAGGCCACAACTGCAAATCGCTAGCCAAATCATGGCCTTCTTCTCGAACTTGTCAGCAAACAAAACACGAACTTGAATCTTCCCGGCACATCTTCACGTCCAGTTCCGATGTAAAACTTTTCGATCGGGAAGCTGTTTAAAATCGAGTTTAACGTATGTTTCGTCATCGATTACAGTGCAGCCCTTGTGTTTCGTCAAAACACGGTCGTATAAGAGCCTTGCACGCATTTTAGCCACGGAATTCTGCTTGAAGTGCCGTGTCAGGAACGGGAGACAACAAGGATGTTGCTCGGGACTTGACGGTTCGTACCTGCCGGGGGTGAAGGACCAAAATGTCAGGAACGAAAGACAATCAGGGATGTTGCTCGGGGCTTGACAGTTCGTACCTGCCGGGGGTGAAGGGCCAATATGTCAGGTGGCGACCAAGGGGTTCCGCACCAGTCTTGATGGTCGGCAGGCAACCAGGAATGTTGCACCGGGCGGTTGGGTCTTTGTTGCTTCTTGCCACTAAGGAAAAGAGGTACAAAAACTGCAACAGAGTTCTTCCGCCGGGGGGGTGGGGGGATTTCAGGACTTCAGAGGATTAATTTAGCTTGGGGTTTTAGAGTTTGAAGTTTGTATCTTTATTCGTTGAATGTTGTACATGGAATGAAATTTTCACTTGTTTGTTTCGTAACGGCCACCTACGCTCATTCGTTCGTTTCGTTGCTAGCGGTAAAATGTCGGTTCCGATGTTTACTGGCTTTGTACAACTTGTATCCTTCCCTGGCATCTCTGCCGTCTTGATGACGGACTATCATGATTAGTTCATCGTTCATCACCGCCACCTTACCCCGGGCCTCCACGGTGCCGTTTTCAATGTGGTTGCCGACCATCTGTTTACCGCTAGGACAGCGTTTTGGTCTGGGATACTAGACCGCTGTTCCATGACGCAAATGCCCTCTTTAGCGCGGCAGTAGCGTCATGGAACAAGTCAACGGCGATGGGAGGTCAAGGACTCGGGTCGTGGTTCGAAAAAAGTCCCCTAATGATCACTTGCAGTAACTCTGGTGATTGCTCGGTATGAGGTGCCGCTCACTTGGTCTGGCAATTACCACCCTATATGCATCACCCCATGAGTCCGTATTGTCTTTCAAACACAAGCCCTCGAAACAAACTCGTTTGATGGCCTTTATCTTCCTCTTTAGCGCGGCATTTGAGGCGACTAGCCCCCCACGACGCTCCGTTCGTTCTGCGTCCGCCTAGCGCGGAGGCAAGTTCTACAGAGGTCGGCGATCGACTCTAAATAAAAATTAATAAACTGAAATACTTTTTCAAACTATCAGTAGCAACCTCGAACGAATTCCTTAAATTCCACTAGAAACAGCTTATCCTTTGACAGATAGGCATATTTCGTTTGCGACTTACAGACTTCTTCAATGTCGAGTGCTCAACTTCGAGTCGAAGTGTTAATTTAAATTTTACAAGTTTTCCAATTCGTTCTACTAATACGTTCGTAAAAATATTTGTTATAAAAGAGCTTTTTTTTTAAAGTGAAGTGAAAGAATACATCGTGATGGGTTCTGGAACATTCCAAACATTGTAGCTAATGTTGTATGCAAAAGAACTATTTCATGCAAGTTGCTGCCTACAATTAAATTCAATTTTAAATGCTCTGATATTCACATCACAATAAAAATTCTGACTTTTTTTATGTGCGGCATTCCAAACACGCGCAGTTGAGAATCACGTGAAATCATGATATATTTTCAATTTGTAGCAGCGATTGTAATTATGAGGGAATAAAAACATTAAAAAAAAGGCTGATAGTAAAATAGGAGTTAAAAGAACCATTTTTCAAAATTATTACTGAAATCA
>JAHHFK020003355.1:0-38430 GCA_024533555.2 Aedes koreicus
TTCCCGAGCAAAGGATTAACCAAATTGATAACAAGTTCTAATACCAGGTTATCATTTTTTGATCACTGAATATGTTATCATTGAGGCTGAATAAACAGCCAAAATAACAGAATGAATATCAAAAAAATACTTGTTGAATATCATAATAATAACTTATTTTGTTATCACTGCGAACAACTTGATAACAAATCCTGTTTTTTAAGCAAATTTATTGAAATGGTTTCAAATTATGCTATCAATTTCAAATCAAATTCTCATGCTAATAACTGAAAAGAATATTTTGATTAAAGGCAAAATTTCTTGTTCAAATATGCTGGAAATATTTATAGTTCTACAATTCAACTTATAAAGTTCATAAAAAATAGTGTGTTCAAAATGATAACATATGATAACAAAATTTGCCAATGGTGATAACTAAATTTGTTATGCGATAACAGCGGAAAACAAAACTATAACTGGGATAACAGAACTTGATTATATGATATCAGCTTGTTATTTTCCTTTGCTAGGGTTCCCGTCGTCCTGCGAAGAAGCCTTAGATTTCGCTCAATCTCATGTAACCTGGAGCATTTAGTAATGGCGTTCCGTACTGTTCAGCGATGAGTCAATGTTTAACATCATCGGAAGTGATGGAATGAGCCGCGTACGTCGACCAGTTGGAAAACGGTTGAATTCGCGATACTGTCAAAAGACTGTAAAGCTTGGCGGAGGCAATGTAATGGTATGGGGATGCATTTCTGCGAACGGTTTGGGTCCGATGCACCGAATTGATGGAATTATGGATCGGTTCATGTATTATAACATCCTCAAGGACGTGATGCTACCATATGCTGAACGGAATATGCCAATAAAATGGATATTCCAACAGGACAATGACCCCAAACATACCACCAAAGTGGTTAAACAGTGGTTTAACGATAACAACATCTTGGTATTGGACTGGCCACCACAGTCTCCTGATCTCAAACCTGTGGGAGATCGTTAACCGAAGAATCAATCGTGATGGTGTGCGAAATAAGGATCAAATGTTTGCGGAAATCCAAAAGGCTTGGGCAGCGATTCCACAAAACATAATAAGCAACCTGATCCAGTCCATGCCTCAAAGGTGCAAAGCTGTTATCGACAATAAGGGATTTGCAACGAAGTATTGAAAATGGAGAAGAAGCTGGTGACCAGTATGTGAAGTTTTGATTATCTGATGATTTCAAACATATTTGTGTATTATTTCCGTATATTTTACACACAATAAACCTGAACTATGTTGTTTGATTATCTACATGCATTTCTTGTAGAATAAGGTTTTTACAGCAATATTTTTCGAACCATTTCATTGATGTACTTGGTGGGTTGCATATGTATTGGACAATACTGTAAGTCACGTATTGATTGCCGCCGGTAAGTCTATGTTTTCATGTATGTTCTAGTTTAGATAATATCCAAGTATTATTTTTAAGCGATTTCAATTTATAAGTTATTAATTTAATACTTTAAGTAAAAAAATATAACTATAAGGAGATATTTGTATAACTTTATAATCTTATATATATATATATATATATATATATATATATATATATATATATATATATATATATATATATATATATATATATATATATATATATATATATATATATATATATATAATATATATATATATATATATATATATATATATATATATATATATATATATATATATATATATATATATATATATATATATATATATATATATATATATATATATATATATATATATATATATATATATATATATATATATATATATATATATATATATATATATATATATATATGTATATATTTTTTTTATATGTATTTATAAATATATATATATATACATATATCTATATAAATGGACTTCTGTCTGTCTGTCTGTCTGAACCTCATAGGCTCGAAAACTACTCAACCGATCAGCGTGAAATTTTTAGAGCCGGAGGAGGTTCTTATGATGGTTTGAGACCCCTCCTTTCTCTGAAAAGGGGGGCTCCCATACAAATTAAACACTCATTTCTACATAACTCAACAACTAATCAAGCAAAGGAACCCAAATTTAGCTTGCGTAAGTTTTTGGAGGCAAGAAATGTTTCTGTGGTAGTTTGAGACCCCTCCCCTTTCTGGAAGGGGAGGCTCCCATACATATGAAACAGAAGTTTCTGCATATCTCAAGAACTAATCAAGCAAACGGAACCAAATTTGGCATGCGGGGATTTTAAAGGCAATGAATGTTTCTACGATATTTCGAGACCCCTCCTCTCTCTCTGGTAGGGGTGGCGGGACTTCCATACAAATGAAACAAAAGTTTCTACATAACTCGAGAACTAATGAAGTAAATGCAACCAAATTTGGCAGGCAGAGGTTTTTGAAGGCAAGAAATGTTTCTAAGGTAACTCGAGACCCCTTCGCCCTCTGTAAGAGGGGGCTCTCATACAAATGAAACACAAATTTGTGCATAACTCGAGAATTAATCAAGCATATGGAACCAAATTTGGCATGTGAAGGTTTTTGGAGGAGAGAAATGTTTCTATGTAAGTTTGAGACTCCTCCGCCATCTGGAAGGGGGCGGGAGGGTGGTTTCCATGCAAATGAAACACAAATTTCTTAATAACTCGAGAACTTATCAAGTAAATGGAACTAAATTTGACATGTGGAGGTTTTCGAAGGCAAAAAATGTTTCTAAGGTGGTTTGAGACCCCTCCGCCTTCTGGAAGGGGGGACTCCCATAAAAATAAAACATAATTTTCAGCATAACTCGAGAGCCAATGAAGCAAATGGAACCAAATTTGGCATGTGGGGGGTTTTGAAGGCAAAGATTGTAAAGGGTGTCCACGATGAAATTGCCACACAAAAAATTGATTCGCAAAATTCGAGTTTTCATCCGATTGCCATCAAATTTTCAGGGATTGAGAAATAACTATTAAACTTCATTTTACCATTTTACTCGTATTTTATTTACAGTCCATACGTAAATGCCCGCCTCTTGGCCTTAACCCCGGCCATAAGATTCTGCACAACCTGTGAATCAACCGTTTTTTGCATGTAAACCCATACTTTCATCAGTTCCTCGACTGTCTTCACTACCTTAGGTCGTTTAGGAAGGTGCTGCTTCATAATTGCCCAGTACTTCTCGATGGGGCGGAGCTCCGGAGTGTTGGGAGGGTTGAACATTTTCGGCACGAAATTGACCTTATTGTCCGCATACCACTTCAGCACGTCCTTGGAGTAGTGGCATGAGGCCAAATCCGGCCAGAAGATTGTTGGGACGTTGTGGGCCTTCAGGAGAGGAAGTAGCCGCTTCTGGAGGCACTCTTTTATGTACACCTATCCATTCATCGTGTCCTGGGTCACGAAAGGTGCACTCCGCTTCCCGCACGTTCAGGTGGCATGCCAAACCAGGAATTTCTTCGCAAATTTGGACATCTTCTGAGTGCGGACATGCTCCGGAACGCTGAACTTATCCTTGGCCGTGTAAAACAGGTTGCCGGGGATCTGTTTGAAGTCGGCCTTCACATATGTTTCGTCGTCCATGATGCAGCATTCAACTTTCGTCAGCATGTTGAGGTACAACTTCCTGGCACGGGTTTTGGCGGACTTGTTCTGCTTCTCGTCGCGATTGGGGGCCTTTTGTACCTTGAACGTTCGAAGCCCAGCCTTAGTTTTGGCCTTCTGGACAAAACTTCGGCTTAGGTGCAGCTTCTTAGCCACATCCCGAACGGAGGCGTTCGGATTTCGGTTGAAGGCCCCAACTACGCGGTTGTGATTTTTGGTGTTGTACGGAATACTTTTTCCTTCACTTCTGGGCTTCCGATCGGTGGTCAACCGTTCCTCGAACCGCTTAATCACTCGCGACACCGTGGAATTCGCGATTCCCAACGTTTTAGCGATGGAACGATGCGAGAGATCCTTGTTCTCGTGATGAATGTGCAAGATTTTATCATTTAGAGCTGTTCTTTCGACTCCATTTCCGCGAGTTTTGATCACAGGACTTTAAAACTTGCAAGATGTAAATAATGCACTTTAAACTAAATCCACCCAAATTTTCATTAAATTCTACCCAACGGTTAAAAAGTTAGAGCAATTTCATAGTGTGGCAATTTAATCGTGGACACCCTTTATGGTGGTTTGAGAAACCACCCCTTTTGGGAGGGGAGGGCTCTAAAAAAAAAAAAAAAAATTTTTAAAAAAAATAAGAAATATTCAGGGTACTTTACAAAAGTGTATTTTGGGGGGAGAAGGTGTTGTGAAAAATTTGACCCCTGGTTTTTAAGAAAAAAAAAATTTTAAAAAAAAAAAAAACAAAAAGGGGAATTTATTTATTTTTTTGGGGGGGGGGAGGGGGGGGGGGAAAAAAATAAGGGAAGGGGTTTTTGGACGTGTGACACGACGCTCCATCCTGCTGTAAGACAACGTTTTGGTTCTCGGAGAAGTTGGCCTTCACCCAGGGAAGCACTTTAAAATACCGATATACATTTCGGTAATGATTTTAACTCCAGCATCAATGAAAACAGGCGGCATTTTCAAACCGTTGGACGCCACCCAGCCAAACATCATGACACCAGCCGGATGTTTGGTTTGAAATTTGAATTGTACTTTTTCGGAACGTTCTCCATTTTCTGCGGTGAAATGAACCGGTCCGTGCGGCTGTTGGCCACAGCATCGATGCTGAAAAGCTTTTCGTCGGAGAACAGGATTATCATTTTTTCCTCCTTCAGCAAGGAAAGCAATCTCTTGGAACGAGTCACTCGTAGTTCCTTGACCCGGTTCGTAATCAAGTGTCGTTTCACTCTGGCTCTGGAAGATGCATGCAGGTCTTCTTTGATGATTCTCCGCATAGATTTCTCCGAAATATTGGCTTCCTTTGCAAGTTTTCTTATGGAACGCAGCGGGTTGCAAGCAATTTTTGGACGGACCGATTTGATCACGTTCGGCGTGCGTGCAAAGCGCGGACGTCCGCTTCCCGGCTTCCGCTGCTTTGGACAATCCTACAGGGTCTTTTTTATGCGGTAAACTGTTGCCAAATGGCACCCTACCACCTTGGCAATCTCTTTCAGCTTCTTCTGGGCGAGCAACAAACTGGTGATCACTTCTTTCGCGAACATTTTGATGAATTTGCAATAAAACAAATAGAATGTTTGGATGCAGCACTTGAAAGTAAACATAAACAAATACACTTTCGACAGAAATTAGTCACTAGCTACACGAATTAACCCAATACTCAAGTTTGAACATTTTCGCATTATTTTTATCGCACCCTGTAACACTTTGAATTGAGAGAACGCTGTGAAATCCACTATTACGTCCAGTGGTATCTCATGATGTAGGTTGACTACCTCAAGCTCCTCAGGTGGATCTATGATGCTTGGTTGTTTGAAGGTCCATTCGGTCTCCGGTTGCAGAAGAAATTCGGATCCACGGTACCATTCACTCTCCGAATCAAAGTCCGGTCCATTGCTCCAGTTTGTTGGCTTGTCAGCAATATTCTTTTTTGTAGCAACTCAATGCCATTCACTCATCTCGCTTTCTGTGAGTATTTCGGAAACCCGCAGCGCCACGTATTGCCGATACTTTCGCGGATCGGCACGGAGCCAAGATAAAACGGTCGTTGAATCGGTCCATAGAAAGCGCTTCGTGATTTGAGGCGAGTGGTTTTGCTCAATTGTCTTCATGAGGTTGACTTCGACCACACCAGCATTCAATTCACATCGCGGTACGGAAAGAGGTTTCAAGGGTGTAACTTTTGTCTTCGCAGCGACTGTAGCACATCTCGGGATTCCATTATCAACGATGCGAAAATATGCAACAGCTCCATATGCCTGGTCACCTGCATCCACAAATACGTGAAGTTGCAATGAATCATAGCTGGATGGACTATAATTTGGAAAATAACAACTGTGGTGTTAATGAAACCCATCGTTGCCAGTCCAAATAATCCTTATTGCTGATGGGATCATCCCATTTCACATTGGAACGCCAAATATCTTGAAGAAGCACTCGCCCATGGGCAGTGTAGTTTGAAATGATTCCAAGTGGGTCAAAATAGCTCATTACTACTCATAGGACTTGGCGTTTGGTAGGTATGATTTGACCGGAGAGGAGAGGAAGAAGGTCATCCAAGACATTCCTAGAACCCGCTCCGTAGATGTGGACTTCTCTGCAGAAAAGTTTTTAACTATTTGTGGGTGTGTTTTCTCTCCAACTCGTTGCAATATATCTTTGGAGTTTGACTGCCAATTCCTTAGTTCAAATCCAGCTTTGAGGTTCATAGCTCAAACATTCAGTGACAACTAAACTGCCTCGTCAATAGTATCACGGCTGTCCAAAAAGTCGCCAACATACGTGCTATTAACTATTGCATCCGCTGCTTCAGGACAGCTGTTTCTGTGCTCGGATGCGTTTAAGTTCTTCACATATTGTGCCGAACATGGTGAGCAGCACGCCAATGTTGCCACATCTAGTACATACACTGTCGCTGGTGGGAGCGGATTTTGGCGATACAAAAGTCGTTGAACTTGTCGATCGTCTTGCTTGATGATGAGCTGATGAAACATCTGGCGAATATGACGTTGACGAAACTGACATGGAACTGCTAAAAGAGGTGTCAGTAGATCTGGCCCAGGTAACAGAAGTGAATTTAGGGAAATTCCGTTTACTGTAGCCGACGCATCCCAGACCAAGTGAACCTTGTTAGGTTTACGAGGATTGCGAACCACACCTAATGGTAAGTACCAAGTACGTGTTGAATTTGCCGTCTCAAGTTCCTTTTCTGTCGCTATATGCGCATAACCCAGCTGCAAATATTCTGCAATAAGATCATCAACCCGTTACTTCAACTCTGGTTCTTTTTGCAGTTTCCTTTCTAGACATAGCAGAGGCTTTTTGGCCATGTGATAGTTGTCCGGCATTTCGATGCGTCACTGCCCCAAAGTAAACTAGTTTCAATCTTGCCTGATGGTGTGCGTCGGGTTGTGTCCTGCAAAATTCGCCTGGCACGCAAATCCTCCACTGACTCTTTTTTTCCGTCGGCCTATTTCCTCACTTGGTGACAATCACGGACGCCAGGAAGACGACTCCACCACCTGGGCCCTACCTAACGACTCACGAATATTAGCCGGGACCAACGGCTTTACTTCCCTTCCGAAGGAAGACGTGACCAGATTTTTTCGCCTCTGAAAAACCACCGACGTCGACTGGGATTGAACCCAGACCCACTGGGGTGCAAAGTAGCAGTCACGCTTACCACGACACCACCGACGCCGGCCTCCGCTGATTCTAAGACTGGTCCCTTCACCCCTAGATTAACCATCGTGAAGTATCTTTTAACTAGTTCGTGTAGATTATAGTCATGCGAGCAGCCACAGGCATGAACCATGAGATTGACGGGTTTATTGATGCTTTGTGCTCCGCCAAATATGGTCCACCCGAGTCGCGTTTTGGTTGCCACAGGTTCTTCTGTTCGCCTCTCTCGACGAGCTAGCGTCAAAATCAAATTAGCGTTATTCGCCCCAATGAGAATCCGTGGTACGGCATCGTGGTAACTTCGGAATTGTAAGCCTTGAAGGCATGGAAACTGGCAGGACAGTTGCTTGAAATCCGCACTCTGACGAGGAAGGTCCAATTTTTTCACGGTGCGTACATCAACTTATGGCCATAACCCCGGCCATAAGATTCTGCACAACCTGTGAATCAACCGTTTTTTGCATGTAAACCCCCTACTTTCTTCAGTTCCTCGACTGTCTTCACTACCTTAGGTCGTTTAAGAAGGTGCTGCTTCATAATCGCCCAGTACTTCTCGATGGGGCGGAGCTCCGGATTGTTGGGAGGGTTGAACATTTTCGGCACGAAATTGACCCTATTGTCCACATACCACTTCAGCACGTCCTTGGAGTAGTGGCATGAGGCCAAATCCGGCCAGAAGATTGTTGGGACGTTGTGGGCCTTCAGGAGAGGAAGCAGCCGCTTCTGGAGGCACTCTTTTATGTACACCTGTCCGTTCATCTTGTCCTGGGTCACGAAAGGTGCACTCCGCTTCCCGCACGTGCAGATGGCTTGCCAAACCAGGAATTTCTTCGCAAATTTGGACATCTTCTGAGTGCGGATATGCTCCGGAACGCTGAACTTATCCTTGGCCGTGAAAAACAGGTTGCCGGGGATCTGTTTGAAGTCGGCCGTCACATATGTTTCGTCGTCCATGATGCAGCATTCAACTTTCGTCAGCATGTTGAGGTACAACTTCCTGGCACGGGTTTTGGCGGACTTGTTCTGCTTCTCGTCGCGATTAGGGGCCTTTTGTACCTTGAACGTTCGAAGCCCAGCCTTAGTTTTGGCCTTCTGGACAAAACTTCGGCTTAGGTGCAGCTTCTTAGCCACATCCCGAACGGAGGCGTTCGGATTTCGGTTGAAGGCCCCAACTACGCGGTTGTGATTTTTGGTGTTGTACGGAATACTTTTTCCTTCACTTCTGGGCTTCCGATCGGTGGTCAACCGTTCCTCGAACCGCTTAATCACTCGCGACACCGTGGAATTCTCGATTCCCAACGTTTTAGCGATGGAACGATGCGAGAGATCCTTGTTCTCGTGATGAATGCGCAAGATTTTATCACGCACGAGCTGTTCTTTCGACTCCATTTCTGCGAGTTTTGATCACAGGACTTGCAGGATGTAAATAATGCACTATGAACTAAATCCACCCAAATTTTCATTAAATTCTACCCAACGGTTAAAAAGTTAGAGCAATTTCATAGTGTGGCAATTTAATCGTGGACACCCTTTATCGTACTGAGGCCCTCCTATTATACCAGAAATACTCAAGCTGACCCGCCGTGAGGAAGCTTCTTTCCTGGTCACATTTCCGGTCCATTGTAGACATAATGGAATATTATCACCAACAAGGCCTAGTTCATCTGTCAAATCTTGATCCAACAACGTATGGCTTGACTCGTCATATAAAAATACATAGGTTGTAATAGTTTTTCCGGCCCCGTACAGTGTGGCTGGGAGTATTTTAAACAAGGTTGATCCTAGAGAAGAATGATGAGTGGAAACCAGAGCTGACGGTTGGGATGCACATTCCATTTGTGCTGCATGAAACATCCTATGGTGCATCTCAACACATCCGTTCAATCCGCATGGCTGCTTTGTTTGGCAAGGCCATTTCCCATGACCGACCAAACACCGTCTACATAGTTTTCGTTGATCTACAAAGGCACATCTTTCTGGAACCGATAAACACTTGAACTGGTGACAATCGCGTAGCTTGTGTCCAATTCGACCGCACATTGCACAAGGTTTGGCATCTACACCCGTAGGATTTGATGTATCCAATGCTGAAAGTTCTTCCGAATTATGAGCGTTGATAAAACTTGGTTCATATACTTTTATTTATTTGCGTCAATCTATTGTAGACCAGTTTTGTTTTACAAATAGCACTTATAGTCTAATTTGTTATATCTTAACTTGACACGCGGCTGATCTCATCGTGGATACAAAGTTGCTAAATGCCTTTAATGAAATATCTCCACTGGATCGAGAATGCAGTCCCCAATCCAGTCTCAAATTTGGTGGAAGTTTGTACACTAACTCCGAGAGCAACATTGGGTTTGATAGATGTGCCTGTAAACCTGTCGCTTCAATATATGTAACTAGATTACTGACTTCGCGCCCAAACGTGATGAGCGTGTCTAGTTTGTTGATGTTAGGATGGGGTGCACTTCTTACTTTCGTCAGTAAACGGTGTACTAGTTGATCTGGTCGACCGCATTCGTCTCTTAAAGTCACAATTATATTCGGAACGGCAGCCGGCAACGTGTGGATGAACTTTCTCTCGAGCATATCCTATAAATTCCTAGGAATTCGCACTACTCAACACTGATGATCGTTTGCCCATGAACTTTCATTTTGACATCCTATATCTGCCAACTCATGACACTTGTGCTGCCTTATCAATATAAAGGGTCTATTGCTTGACGCAACAACACCTGTTCTTTGTATAAAACGTGTTTCCTTTTTCCTGCGTGGTATGTACTCATAGAATGATCGGGTGTTAAATAAATATAAGCACATCTTCAGAATGGAGAATTAAAACGTCTATTCGACCAAATAAAGAGTGTTCAATTAAAAAATGAGAATTTTTTCAGTCATATAGTAAATAAAAAAAAATTTAAACAAATTCAATATTTTTTATTAAAAACATAATGTCAATTCTTCAAAATAACGTCAATGAAAATTGAACAAGGTGCCCTGGTCAGCCGTACGACGCAACTTAGTCGCGATGCCCTCACAAAAGCGCTGGACGACACTGACGTCCATCTTCCGTATACAATTCCAGATCCTCGTGGTCAACTGCTTCGTTTCTTTGGCCCACCAATTATTTGTGTACACTAAGGCACTGAGGGAGCCTAAAAAATCCTCAAAGGGACGGCAGTGGGGCAAGTTGGTCGGGTTACTTTCTTTCGGCACGTACGGTATCTTTTTCTGCTCAAGATACTCCAGCGTCTTCTTGGCGCAATGGGAAGACGCCTTGTCCGGCCAGAAAACGTACTTCCCATCCACATGATGCAGGAGAATTGTCCCAAGAAACTCCTCCTGGTACACTTGTTGATTGATGGCCAGACCGCTCGGCTTGAACCATGGCTTTGAAATCCCTCTGTCCGATATGGCGGTGTACAGCATAACTTTTTTTTTTCAAATTTATGCTTAAACTTATATTTTACTTCGGGGGGTGTGGCCGACTTGTCGCTGCAATAGTAGCTGTCATTTCCTGGAATGTCGAGAGCGGAAAGTAACTTTCGTCATCCAGCACGAACGACGTTCCGCGGTAGTTTTTCGTCATCCACCGGCACTGCGAGTTCACGGTCGCTATCTGCTCGTCCGTGTACTCGGGAAACCGAGTCTTCTTCCGACAGTTGATGTCCTCCATCTTGAGGGTTCGGTGAATCAGGGTATGGGAGCAGTTATATTTTCGCCTGGCGTCACTCAAACTAGTTCCGTCCTTGTTGTCGAATAGCTTTTTCAATGCTTCCTTCTTCTTCTTCGACATTATCATCGCCGGACGGCCGCTACCGGCCTTCCGCTCCACGTTCAGGGATGCCAGGATCCGGTAAACTGTACTCACGGGCACGTTTTCGTCTCGAAAGTGGTCTACCGTAAACTTTTTTCCACGATGACCATGCGTTTCATAAAACCGTACAACACGCTCGCGGAGTGCTTGCTGTTTTGACGCCATCTTCGATTGAACTGACAGCACCCGAGCGAAAAGAAACATGCCACCCATTTCTAGGGAGTCCAGCGAGCAATTCTCTTGGAGAGAACAAAAATATACGCTCTTTAATTTAATTACAGAAAGGTATTGAAATCATTCTAATTTTTTATTGAACCATACGGAGTCCATAGAGCATAACTGACACCCGTTACTAGCGTCTGGGAAGACCCCCTCAGAATTTACTAACTTCAGTACTGACTGACTGACTGACTGACTGACTGACTGACTGACTGACTGACTGACTGACTGACTGACTGACTGACTGACTGACTGACTGACTGACTGACTGACTGACTGACTGACTGACTGACTGACTGACTGACTGACTGACTGACTGACTGACTGACTGACTGACTGACTGACTGACTGACTGACTGACTGACTGACTGACTGACTGACTGACTGACTGACTGACTGACTGACTGACTGACTGACTGACTGACTGACTGACTGACTGACTGACTGACTGACTGACTGACTGACTGACTGACTGACTGACTGACTGACTGACTGACTGACTGACTGACTGACTGACTAAAATATTTATTTATTGTTCTTCGTCTTGAATTAAAAAAAAACTCAACAGACTGGTACTCTTTTACTACTGGTACTGGTACTGGTAATTCTTTTCTTGAACACACATTCAGATATATTAAAATTAGAAACAGCACTCACATTGTTAAACGATCTAGCACAGTTATCGAAAGGGTTGTTTTGCCCATACGTAGTTCTATGGCGACTGACAACAAGTAAACTACGGTCACGAAGCTGGCGAGAAGGTGCATAAAAATTGATGTTTTGCAACAGCGCCGGGCAATCTACACCAGCTTCGACAAAGTCAAAGACAAATAACCTCTGTAGGTTAGTACGTCTGTGCATTAAAGTTTCTAAATCAATCAGTCTACAGACAACTCGGATAGCCAGGTAGATTTGCTGGGTCATTCCACGGAAGTTGACGAAGAGCATACCGTACAAAATTGCGTTGAACCCTTTCCATCCGTATGATCTGAACTGAGTGATAAGGCGACCACACGCTAACAGCATACTCCATGATGCTACGAACGATCGAACAGTACAGCGCCTTGAGAGCATATATATCGGTGAAACCACTTGTATTGCGACGAATAAATCCCAGTGCTGCAAAGGCCTTTGCGGTTGTTGTGCTAATATGCTCATTGAACCAGAGTTTTGTACCTACAGTAACCCCTAGGTCATGAATTGCTTGAACACGCTCTATAGCTTCTGAGCTGATGGAGTATTCAAACTCTGTTCGGGATTACCGGCGGGTGAATATATTGCTCTACTACTTCGAACCAAGGGATGGACTGTACCAAGTGAAAAAAAAAAGGATGCGACGACAATGGACTCATCTCCATAACTCTGAGCACTCCTATCCCTCACAAACACAGCTGGCCTCACTGCGCGTCCTCCCGCAAATCGTCTCGTGAGAATGAGCGGAATAGCAACACGATCGTTCATTATTCCATCCTACACTCTCTCATTGCTGTCAATTTTCTATGAATCTGCTGTGTGCTATCTTTTAAGAGTGAAGTGCTGCTAGAATTCCTTTTCATTTTGAATTCCGTTAGTGGCATTAACAAACTGCTTTGGTATAACTTACCATGATGATATTTCTATGCGCATCCAGGGCAGAAAGGACGTTGGACTTACCGAATCGATGATTGAGGCAAATAATCCCATATGGGTTATTTTGTGCCTATCATTTCTGAAAATACTGTTGTCTGGAGCTGTTGGTAACCCGTCTGCTCGTCACCGGCTGGTCTCACTGCATACAACAGTTCGCAAAAAACATCGCACCGAGGTTCGTCTTTCAAGCCTCCGCCGTGAAGAGAGAAGAACAGTTTCCAACACCAAAAATGCACCAGCAAGCACCGAAACTTCATTACGCCTGTGAAGGCCATCAAATTGCAAATCACTTCACTATATTTCACTTTCAGCAGAGCCACAAATTCACTTAAAAAAAAGACACTATTTTCACGCTTCGACAGAAACTTTCGAGTCGAGCTTCAAAATCCAACTTTTCAGAACAGAAATACCAAGTTTTCAGAATATTGATGGTCTTGTTTCGGCTATGCAGTCTCAATGAAGACTGCAAAGCAGAAAAAAAGCCATCGATTCCATCATCCCGGTCGAAAAATTATAATTTTCATGAAAGTTCGTAGTGTTGTGAATAACCCAACAAACATTGGTGTTGAATTAGAGCTTGTTCAAGCAAATTTGGAGAAGCTATTCAGCTGTTTCTTCTAGAATAGCTGAATAGCTTCTCCAAATTTGTTTGAACAAGCTCTAATTCAACACCGATGTTTGTTGGGAATAAACCAGTTTGATTAATCAATTATTCGAGTAAAGAAAAAACTATGGGAACCAATTGATTCAGGAAGGTCCTCCTATATAATCCAAGACCAAGCTTCAGAGGACAGAGTCAAAATGAAATATGGCTAGCAGATGAATCCATTTTTCAAAAATTTACGAGTTTTTGTGAAAAACTGGAGGGTTTTACAGAAATTCTGTACTCATATATTCTGGGCAGGGCAAAATCTAAAAAAAATCAATCAGAAATGCGGATGGTAACGAACAAAGTTTCTATTTTGCCTACTAGTGTAGTTCAGTCAATATAAAGTAAATATTTCGAATTCGAAGAACGGGGATAGACACGAGTGGCACGATCTTCAGGCTTGTAATTAATGCGTGTATCTTATTGGGCTTATTGGTGACCGCGGATAACGACACCAGCAGAGAAAAACAAAAGCGCATTATGGCTGGCAATCGTGCCTACTTTGGACTCCGAAGGACGCTAAGATCGAACAAAGTTCGCCGAACTACAAAGATGTCCAGCTACAAGATATTAATTAGACCGGTAGTCCTCTGCGGCCCCGAAACATGGACATTGCTAGTGGAGGACCTTTGAACGGAAGGTTTTGAATACGATCTACGGTGGAGTGCAGATCGAAGACGGAACCACGAACTGCATCAGTTGCTGGGAGAACCAGCTAAAATCGGTCGACTACGATGGGTTGGGCATGTCGAGAGAATGTTGGAATGGCAGTCCAGTTTATTTGATTCTCGAAAACGAACCGACGGGCGCAAGAAGAAGAGGCGCGCAACGAGCAAGGTAAAAGGCAATCTGTGGCCGCGTCGTAGACTGCGAGGCGAAATGCAGCCATGGACCGAATGGAGACAACTTCTGAACACAGCAGAGACCACCCCGGCCTTGGTTTGATTGGTAATGGGAGTAAAGTAAAGAGTATGTGATTCTAATTCTAATGCTATGCCATTTAAAAAGAATATCATTATTTTTTATAGCCCGAGTTAAGTACAATGAAAAAAACTGCCTGTTATTTGCTTCATAAAAGTATCGCATAAATTTTGAAATCGCCTCCAGGTGATAATCAAGCGCTGCACGCGTCAGAATTTTCAAATGCCATCTGCTGATTGCACAAATATTTTCTCAGCCTCGAAGCAAAGTCCGAAGTTTGTTTACCTCGATTCGAAAGCTCAATTTCATTGCCTAAAGGAACCCCGATAAATAGAGGCCGCAATTTTCGGCAATGTTAGATTTTCCGGTTCCCTTCACCGCCAAGTAACGCGAACATTTAATTGAACAACTTTCATTCATACCGAACCAAAACCCCCAAGGACGACGACAACGGATGAGAGGCCAGTTGTTGGCCTCCTAATTGAATTTCATCGCTCAAATCGTAAAGCTTCCGTGCGATCGGTGCGGTCTATTTACGAAACGGAAAGTAAACTCCGCACCGCAGTTGGTTATAATTCCAAAGTGGCCAAAATTGTTTACTCTAGCCATCCACCACCACCGCCGCCGGCATCATCATCACGATGGTTGAATCAATATTATCTTTCGAAATATCCACTAACATCCGCAAAACCCGATTCCGGGGGGCGCAAGTTTCGCTATCGCTATTCCAATATCATTATCGCTATCGGATCTCTTTGGCCTTTGCCGAATTTCGGCCGGAAAGTGCTTGTCTCTGGGAAAAATTGCCCAGATGCCCCCAGTCCCGGCCAAGTAAATGATGGAACTTTTCAATTACGCCCAAATCCGTGCCATTCCGGCTTATAATGGCAAAATGCTGTTACACGCTGCAAACAGGAAGCTCTCTCTCGCACTCTCCATTTGGCATCGTATCTCAACGCCTTGGCAATTGAATTATCACATTTTAGTGGATTAGGCAAAACCAACGATCCGAAGAAGGGGAAGAAGAAGTAGATGGCGACGGTGAATCGATGCCTAAAGGAGATCCCCCGTCGTTTGCCATGTAATGAACTCTGACGCACCACACAGCGGGTGGTCGTCATGCTGAGTTGGAACAACTTGAGAATCGTCTAGGCGAAAATCCACTCCATTAGATAATCCCAATGGGATTTGTCGAAATGAGTCAGCATCATTTTGGAGTTTTTTTTTTTTTTATTCCTTTCGAGCGAACGGAAAACATCATCTCATGACATTTTCGCATTTCTTTCGTTACAGTGCGTCCCCTTCTGGTGAAGCTGCAGGGGAAAAACCGGCCACTTTCCGCCAACAACACCTACGACTTGGTGTGCGAAGTGCATGGCTCCCGACCGGAACCGACCATCACCTGGTGGAAGGGCAGCACCGAGATGAAGGGCCATCAGGAGACGGTGAGTTGGGATTTCATGGGAATATCAATTGTGTGCAATTGTGATTCGTTAAAAAATAATAATCTCCCCCGAAAGCCCCTTTCGCTAAAAGTCTATGAAATATGAAGATATCCTTCATTGCAAGTTTTAAGTCGACATTCTCGGTAAGAAAGAACCCAATTGCGTAAATCATTCACTAACTACCTCTGAACCTAATAAGCCCCGGCCATAATTCACACAGACAGAGACCCTTCCGAACCAACTTTGACATCAACTTTAGAAAGCTCCCCCCCCCCCCCCCCTCCCTCCACGGAAAACACACGCGTCGCAATACGGGGATACGGAAAGAGATTAAAAGTGAACCCTCGCACCAAGTTACTAATGGGGGAGGAAGTCGGCGTCGGCATCATCGCCGTTGTTGAGTGTAAATTGCCGAGGGTATTAAAAGAATAAAACGCCTTGTACTACGTTCCTATGGCGGAGGGATCAAATTGAGTGCGGGATTATTGTTTATTACCCGGAGCCATAATTTCTATTTTTCCCCCGGAGATTAATCGTCCCCTTGATGAAGTGATGTGGAGGGATTAGACCATTTTATGGAGTCTACAAATCATCGGGCCGCAGTCCGCGGTGGGTGGAGGTCGGTCGTTTGTTGCTGATGACTGAATGTAATTGAACGAGCACACGCACAAAACCACCAGTTGTAATCAATTCCATCAACATTGGTTACGGATGCAGTTTTTTCGTGTGTTGAAGTATTGATGGTTTTTTTTTTTGACCTGCCCGTGGAACGTTTGTTGCGGTTTTTCCAATGAAATTGAGTCTGTTGGAAATTGTTTCATGTTTGAAATGCTAATGATAACATTTATTGATGCTGATGGTTAGTTTAATGTTTCACTTTTATCCCTGTCTGCTTGAATGGTCTAGTATCTGTAATCAGGCGACTTTCATGTTGTCACGTTGGGGAATAAAAATTTCTTCATCATTACATTAAATATTCAACACGTGTCGGCTGCAATCACACTTCATGGAGGTAATTAGGACTGTGTTTTATGATTATGCTGAATTGTAGGCAGTGATTTAAAGTCATCCAGTCGTTTGAAGCAGGCTACGAGATGATTGATATTTTGCAACTTTAAGCTCTGCTTTAATGGTGGAAATGAACGTTGAAAATTCAATGTCATGTCAAGACTCGTTGCAAAGGTGCTTACCAGTTCCCGTACAAAATATGATTCCACAAACATTCTCTTCGATAGATAACACTGGTCGGATAAATCTGAAAAAAAAAGTCTTGAGACCCAGAGCTCGATGCCAGTTTTCGTTAGCTTGGGTCACAAAACCACTGAATGTCGTATTCTCACCTCTTGCGATATGCATTTTTCTTCACAAATTGGCATCAAAAATTGAAATTTTGATGTATTTTGAAAAACCACTCACATGACTGCCTCAGCTTAAATGTAAACGCTCCGGAAGCATTGTTTCGAAACATCTCGGACTTTAACAAACAACTTTTCAGAAGAAAGCGTGTCGATCCAACTTAACCAGAAAAAGTTATGACCGTTGAAAGGTAGCATATTTGAGCTAAGAAACAGCACACTACAGTAAACCCCCCGACATGCGCGGATTCTCTTGATGGTGGTCTCAAATGATATATGACCTTTTTTGTTTTATCAGAAAATATCTCGTGATCCTTCGTATATAGTAAGTTAATTCCTTGAGCGTAGTTGTTCAATAGATCAAGGTCTTCAGGATGGTAAACTTAAAAGTTCAGAATTATCTCACTCCGCGGCGCTAGTGTGCATGTAAACTTACTTTATAACCTGAATCTCGAGATCCTTGACATATAGCAAGTTGGCGTCTTCGATAAAGATGTTTGGTTGATTGAGGTCTTTCGGGTGGTGCTAACATTAGTTCAGAACCCGTCCGCTACGTGGCACTAGTGTAAATGTGAACTTTGTGTATTACCTGTATTTTTAGATCTAGATCGTGTATAAGTTTACTGTTTTCAGGAAAGTTAGTTGTAAAATTATGAGCTTCCAGACGCTTGACTCAACAGTTCAGAATTATCTCACTTCGTGACGCTAGTGTGCATGTAAACTTAATGTATGAGTTAGATCTCGAGATTATTGACTTACAGCAAGATGGCATCTTCAAAAAAGATACTCGAAGGGTCAGAGCTTTTTGAAAGGTGTACACATTAGATCAGAATTCATCCGCTACGTGGCGCTAGTGCTTATGTGATTTTTTTTTGTAATATCTGTACCTAGATCATGTATGACCCATTGTTGTCAGGAAATTAATTCGAGTAATCTTGGTCTTCCAGCCGGTCGACTTCATAGTTCAGAATTGACACACACTGCGTGGTGCACGTCTGGCTGTGAACTATGTCAGAGAACTTCAGGGAAGTTTTGCAGAAAACTTCTGAGAAAGTTCTTCAGAGAACTTCAGGGAAGTTTTTCAGAGAACTTCAGGGAAGTTCTGCAGAGAAATTCAGGGAAGCTCTTCAGTAAACTTCAGGAAGAAGTTCTTCAAAAACTTCGAGTAAGTCCTTTAGAAAACTTCATGGAACTTCTCCAGAGAATTTTAGGGTAGTTTTCCAGAAAACATCACGGAAGTCTTTTAGAAAACTTCAGGGAAGTTCTGCAGAGAACTGCAGGTGATTTCTGCAGAGAATTTCAGGGAAGTTTTGCAAAGAACTTCTGGAAAATTCTTTAGAGAAATCTAGGAAGGTTTTGCAGAAAACTTTAGGGAAATTTGTCATAGAACTTCAGAGAATTTCTGCAAAGAAGTTCAGAGAAGTCTTTTAGAGAACTTCAAGGAAGTTCAACAGAGAACTGCAGGGAAGTCTTTCTGAGAGCGTCAGTGAAGTTTCGCAAAGAACTTCTGGAAAGTTCTTCAGAGAAATTCAGGGAAGTTTTGCAGAGAACTTCAGAAAAGTTCTTCAGAGAACTTCAGAGAAGTTCTTCAAAATACTTCGAGTAAGGCCTTCTGAGAACGTCATGGAAGTTCTTCGGACAACTTCAGGGAAGTTCTGGAGGGAACTCCATAAGAGTTCTGCAAAGAACTTCAGGGAAGTCTTTCAGAGAACTTCAGAGATGTTTTTCATAAAGGTACAGAGAACTTTCTTAGAAGTTCTTCAGAGAACTTCAGGGAAATTAGTCAGAAAACTTCACGGAAGTTCTGCAGAGAACTTCAGGCAAATTCTTCAAAGAACATCAGAGAAATTCTGCAGGGAACTTCAAGAAAATTTTGCAGAGAACTTCAGGGAAGTTCTTGAGTAAAATTCAGAGATTTCTTCAGAGAACTTCAAGAAAGTTTTCAGAGAACTTCACAGAAGTTCTGCAGGGAATTTCCAGGAAGTTCTTCAGAGAACTTCACGGAAACTCTGCAGAGAACTTCAGGGAAATTCTTCAGAGAACTTTTGGGAAGTTCTTCATTGAAATTCAGAGATGTTCTTTAATGAACTTCAGGAAATTTCTTTAGAGAACTTCAGGGAAGTTCTTCAGAGAAGAAGAAGAGCTGCTCTGAAGTTTTCTGAAAATATCACTTAAGTTCTCTGGAAAACTTCCCTGAAATTCTCTGAAAGAATTTCCTCAAGTTTTCTGCAGAACTTCCCTTCAGTTCTCTACAGAACTTTCCTGAAATTCTCTGGAAACCTTGCCTGAAGTTCTCTGCAGAACTTCCTCGAAGTTCGCTGAAAGACTTCCCCGAAGCTCTCTGAAGAACTTCCCTGAAATTCTCTGAAAACTTCACTGCAGTTCTATGAAGAACTTCCATGAAGTTCTCTGGGCGATTAACCCGAAATTTTGTGAAGAACTTCTTCCTGAAGTTCTCTGAACATATTTCCTAAAGTTCTCTGAAAAACTTCTTTGAAGTTTGCTGAAGAATTTTTCAGAGATTCTCTCAAAAACTTCCCCGAAGCTCTCTGAAGAACTTCCCTGAAGTTCTCTGAAAATTTCCCTGCAGTTCTCTGAAGAACTTCCCTGAAGTGCTATGAAGAACTTCCATGAAGTTCTCTGAGCGATTAACCCGAAATTTGGTGAAGAACTTCTTCCTGAAGTTCTCTGAACATCTTTTCTTATGTTCTCTGAAAAACTTCCTAGAAGTTTTCTGAAGAATTTTCCATAGATGCTCTAAAAAAACTTCCATGAAGTTCTCTGAAGAACTTGCCTGATGTTCTCTGTAGAACTTCGATAAAGTTCTCTGCAGAAATTCGCTGAAATTCTCTGCAGAACTTCCATGAAGATCACTGCAGAACTTCCATAAAGTTCTCTGAAGAACTTCCATGAAGTTCTCTGAGGAACTTCCATGAAGTTTTCTAAAAAATGTCTCTGAAGTTCTCTGCAAAACTTCCCTGAACTTCTCTGTAAGGCTTTCCTGTAGTTCTCTGAAAAACTTTCCTGAAGTTTTCTGAAAGACTTTTCATAAGTTCTCTGCAGAACTACCCTGAAGTTCTCTGAAGAACCTCCCTGAAGTTCTCTGAAGAACTTTCCTGAAGTTTTCTGAAGAACTTCCATGCAGTTCTCTGAAGAACTTGCCTGAAGTTCTCTGCAGAACTTCACGGAATTTATCTGCAGAAATTCGCTGAAGTTCTATGCAGAACTTCCATGAAGTACACTGAAGAATTTACATAAAGTTCTCAGAAGAACTTCCATGAAGTTCTCTAAGGAACTTCCTTGCGGTTCTCTGAGGAACTTCCATGAAGTTTTCTAAAAAATGGCTCTGAAGTTCTCTGCAAAACTTCCCTGAAATTCTCTGTAAGGCTTTCCTGTAGTTCTCTGAAGAACTTTCCTTAAGTTCTCTGAAAGACTTTTCATAAGTTCTCTGCAGAACTACCCTGAAGTTCTCTGAAGAACCTCCCTGAAGTTCTCTGAAGAACTTTCCTGAAGTTTTCTGAAGAACTTCCATGCAGTTCTCTGAAGAACTTGCCTGAAGTTCACTGCAGAAATTTGCTGAAGTTCTATGCAGAACTTCCATGAAGTTCACTGAAGAACTTCCATAAAGTACTCAGAAGAACTTCCATGAAGTTATCTAAGGAACTTCCTTGCGGTTCTCTGAGGAACTTCCATGAAGTTTTCTAAAAAATGTCTCTGAAGTTCTCTGCAAAACTTCCCTGAACTTCTCTGTAAGGCTTTCCTATAGTTCTCTGAGGAACTTTCCTGAAGTTCTCTGAAAGACTTTCCAGAAGTTCTCTGCAGAACTACACTGAAGTTCTCTGAAGAACCTCCCTGAAGTTCTCTGAAGAACTTTCCTGAAGTTTTCTGAAGAACTTCCATGCAGTTCTCTGAAGAACTTGCTTAAAGTTCACTGCAGAAATTTGCTGAAGTTCACTGAAGAACTTCCATAAAGTTCTCTGAAAAACTTCCATGAAGTTTTCTGTAGAATCTCCCTGAAGTTCTCTGAAGAACTTCCATGAAATTTTCGAAAGCATTTGTCTGAAGTTCTCTGTAGAACTTCCATGAAGTTCTCTGAAGGACTTACCCGAAGTTTTGTGCAGAATTTCTCTGAAGGACTAACCCGAAGTTGTTAGAAGAACGAACTAAAAATACCCATATTGGGGATATCAGCATCTTATGTCCACTAGCGATAAACATTCATTACATAGTTCAATGGCAGACACGCGCCACGCAGTGAAATAATTCTGAACTATGAAGTCGACCGGCTGGAAGACCAAGATTACTCGAATAAATTTCCTGAAAAAAATGAGTTCATACATGATCTAGATATCAAAATACAGATATTACAAAAAGTTCACATGAACACTAGTGCCACGTAGCGGATGAATTCTGACCTGATGTGTACACCTTTCAAAAAGCTCTAAACCTTCGAGTATCATTTTTGAAGATGCCATCTTGCTGTAAGTCAATAATCTCGAGATCTAGATTATACATTGAGTTTACATGCACACCAGCGCCGCGTAGTGAGATAATTGTGAACTTTTGAGTTTACCATCCTGAAGGCCTTGATCTATTGAACAACTACGCTCAAGGAATTAACTTACTATATACGAAGGATCACGAGATATTTTCTGATGAAACAAAACAAGTTCATTGCCCATATGTCATTTGAGACCACCATCAAGAGAATCCGCGCTTATCGGGGGGTTTACTGTACTATGCTATTACTGTGCTAAAATATGCTGCCTTTCAACGGTCATACCTTTTTCTGGTGAAGTTGGATCGACACGCTTTTTTCTGAAAAGTTGTTTGTTAAAGCCGAGAAATTAAAAAAAAGGCTTGTGGAGCATTTACATTTAAGCTGAGGCAGTTGTTTGAGTGGTTCTCAAAATTTATCAAAATTTCAATTTTTGGTGCCAATTTGTGAAGAAAAATGCACATCGCATGAGGTCAAAATACGATATTCAGTGGTTTTGGGACCCAACCTAACAAAAACTGGCATCGAGCTCTGGATCTAAAAATCTTCATCGACCAGTGTCATGTGCTCAGCAAAAAGTAGTCAACGAAAAAGGTTATTGAAAGAAACATGTGGGAAAATCAACAGTAATACGTTTATTCAATACTTCATCAAAGTACAAATAAACATCAAATGTCGTTTAGTCAATTCGATAGGTTGAATCCAAATTTTCGTACCTTTCGTTTGACACGTTCCATGCGTGATGGTTCAGTGTCTTCCAACACTAATTTTGCAGCGTTTTGCCTGTTGCGCCTGAAATTTTACTCATCAATCGTTTTTCGAACATTCCTTTTAACCAAAGCCCAACACATTTCAATCGGACGGAGTTCTTGCAATTTTGGTGGATTACACTCTTCGGGACAATATTTACATAATAAGCAATATACCAATTTTGAGCCAAGATGCCAGGTCAGGCCAGACCAGCACCGAACCGTTATGTTTCCGAATGAATCCCAATAGTCGTTTATTAAGACATTCTTCCACGTAAATGTGTCCATTTAACGGGTGGCAGCTAAATTTTTGGAATTTTTTGGAAGATCCGATTTATTGGAATCAAAGATGCATAGACGCTTTTTCCGGCCAAAACACATATTGTTCATCTGCATGATGATTTTGTAGAAGCGATAGTCCATCTGCATGATATTTTTGTAGAATTTTTTCTTCAAACATTCGTTCGTTGGTACATATCTTGATTGATAACCAAACCAGAGGGCTTGAACCATGGTTTAGAAATACCTCTCTCGGAAATGGCAATGAGCAGCACCACTTCAAACTTATGTTTAAGCTTATATTTCATGTTCGGAGATGCAGTAAAACCAGCGGGTGGATTCTCATGAAGAAAACGAATATTTTTTTTTTTGATCAGGAAGTACTAGCACACCGGTCACAAGCTCGATCCCAAGCTTAATGATTCGCCCCTAAGACAGTAACTCACACCAATACACTCTCAAATATTCTGTCAAAAAAAAACATAGCGAATCAAAATAAAAACAAAGATACTTCCCAACAAACATCGGTGTTGAATTAGAGCTTGTTCAAACAAATTTGGAGAAGCTATTCAGCTATTCTAGAAGAAACAGCTGAAAAGCTTCTCCAAATTTGCTTGAACAAGATCTAATTCAACACCGATGTTTGTTGGATTGTACGAAAAAGTATTGAAAAAACGCAAGAGTGAATGGCAAGGTGCAGACTGCTAGGTGTACTTCGGAACTAAGGGTTCTACAACAGAGAGCCAATTTCAAATCGCTAGTTGCACATTGATTGTTGGTAAAACTATCCATGGATCCAAAATTTTCGGGTATGTACGGAAAGAGCATTTCCAGTCAGAATAGCAAACCGGTTGGACCCTAATACCCAAAATTACGTTTTCCATTCAAAAATCCAAAATTATCTGTAATGGCGTATTTAAAATGTGCGTTCTTTTTTTCAAATTTTTTTTTTCGCAAACGGCTCATCTGATCAAAATGTTGTTTTTAAAAAAGTTGTAGGTAATGAAGTGTTCTTCACGAAAAAAAATACACTGAAACTAAAAAAATCTTAAATTCATGCTTAAAAAACATAAAACGCTGATTTTCTCAAAGGACCCCCCTTCGAACCTCTTAGTTTTTTTTTTCTTCAAGTTAAAGTTATGACCTTAAAGCTGGTGAAGAGTTCAAGACGGTCACTTCTTTATTTTTTTTAAATTTAGGTTTTTAAATATTTAATTTTTTTTTGAAAATGTTGAAAATCATATTTTTTTTATTAAAATATACCGAAAATAGATTTAATGGATTATTTTCCATTAAAAAGCATTCCCAAACTTTTCTCGTTAGCCTAGCCGTTCTCAAGTTATTGTGAGTTTTAATGTCAGAAATTTATGTTTTTGCATTTTTTTTGCCCTTTTTGATTGTTAGTCGTGATGTCCACAACAAAATGTATTTTTCATAAAAGATTATTGAAAAACAGGCAATTTTTTCAATGGCACGGTGGCAGTCAGACTTACCCTTTTCTGTTTGGACGCGATGGAAAAAAAATCAAGTTGGTGCTTTTGGATATGTGTGTGTTTCGTATAGTTTTGTATGGGGAGAGAAGCAACAGTATTTCATACAATGTTGTCTATTTTTTTGTTTCAATTTGCATTTAATTTATTACATTTCAGATCATTTGAAAACCTTATATATTTTGCGTTCATTATTAGAATTCGAAAATACCTTAACTGCAATTTGGTTATTTGAAACTGGAATGTAAGAATGTTTTTGAGTTCCAGGAATTGGTTTTGCTTTGTTTAAAATCGGATCGAATTACTTTTCTGCCTCTATGTATTCATCCGTATTGTAACAATTCATGCACGCGCGAAGATGGCAAAAGTCTGTTCTAAATTGTGCATCGCACAGAATTTGTTCCATACAGATAGTGCGATCACATAAAATCCGAATTATTTTTAAGCTGTTGAGCATAAGATTAACATTTTCGTGAATCGTACAAACACAAATGTTACACAAATGATTTACTCAGAAGTTTAAAATGGTTTGGCCGAAAGGCTGTAAATGAGCTAAAGCTTAGTTCAACATCTTTATGAATTTCATTAAAATGCATGTATGACTCTTAGAGTGACATCCTCAAGAGACGTTTTTGTGTTACCTGGCGTACACCACTCGTCACTACGGAAGCATAATCTCTTTGGCCCGGCATAACCCTGCTGATATCGTCTTCTTCGTATTAGGTGCGCAACTAAGTTCCCGCTGTTTAGCAATAGATGGCGCCAGTAGTAAGTGCTGGTCGAATGTTGTACATCTCAAGCGTCATAAACCAAGCTCAGACATATGGTAAACAAACCGCTTTGCCAAATCAGTGATTTTGGTTTAGTGTTGTATATTTTGGTTGTTTGAAGATGTCTGATTTCACGCCAAATAATCGTCATTTGCGGGAAGTGTTGATTTTCTTCTTTCATTCGAAGAAAACGGCGGCTGAAGCACATCGAGAGCTCCAAAAAGTTTACGGTGATGCTGCTCTGAGTGAAACAACGTGTCGTGATTGGTTTCGTCGCTTCAAAAACGGTGATTTCAGTGTTGATGATCGTCCGCGTGAAGGAAGGCCAAAAAACTTCGAAGACTCTGAATTGGAGGCATTACTCGATGAGGATCCGTGTCAAACGCAAGAAGAGCTTGGTTCAGGATTAGGAGTTTCCCGCCAAGCCGTTTCTAAGCGATTGCATGCGTTGGGAATGATTCAAAAGCAAGGAACTTGGGTTCCTTACGATTTGAAGCCAAGAGATGTTGAGCGTCGTTTTTCTGTCTGTGAACAACTGCTCCAGCAGCAAAAAAGGAAGAGTTTTCTACATCGCATTGTAACGGGTGACGAAAAATGGATTCATTACAGTAACCCAAAACGGAAACATTCATGGGGACTGCCCGGGCATGCTTCAACATCGTCGCCTAGGCCGAATATTCACGCTGCGAAGGTTATGCTGTGTATTTGGTGGGACCAAGTTGGTGTTATTTATTATGAGCTGTTGAAACCAAACGAAACCATTACCGGGGAACGGTATCGAACTCAATTGATGCGATTGAGCCGAGCATTGCACGAAAAACGGCACCAATACGAGCACAGACACGAAAAAGTGATTCTTCAGCATGACAACGCTCGAACTCACGTTGCGAAACCCGTGAAAACCTACTTGGAAACGCTCAAATGGGAAGTCCTACCCCACCCGCCATATTCTCCTGATATTGCAACGTCCGATTATTACTTGTTCCGTTCGATGGCACATGGTCTCACTGGTCAGCAATTCCACTCATATGATGACATGTCAAAATGGCTTGATTCTTGGATAGCATCAAAAGACGAACAGTTCTATCGAAATGGTATTCACGTTCTACCCGAAAGATGGGTAAAAGTCGTAGCTGGTGATGGGCAATACTTTGAGTAAATCGTTTGTAACCTTTGTTTTCAAAATAAAGTTCCTTTTTCACCAAAAAACAGCGAGAACTTAGTTGCGCACCTAATAGGATTGAACAAGTTTACGTTTCAAATCTGCATTCAGTCCATGTCCTAATTTGGAACGGGGCTTACATAATATTCCATCTCCGGTGACTTAATCCTTTACCTGCAAGGAAAGAAATGATAAATTAGTTTTTTGATTATTTTTTTCCAACTTGACATGAAATAATATTCAAAGATGTTCATAAACCTTACCTGTGGTGCAGTGTATCTGCTGACTTTGAATTCATCCACGATTTTTTGCGTAGTCCAAGACTTTGGCAATATGGGCAAAATTTGAAATCGTTGATCGCGAGCACATTCAGGATAGGCACATTTTTTCATTAAATGGTTCATTATTACCTCGTAGTCCTTAGCTTTGGCGTTGCGATTTGTTTGGACCTCTTTTTCCAAAACGTCAAATATATGACGCTTAACTCCATCCCTAATTTCCTTTGTTTTCTGCTGGGGGTAGGAAGCACTTCTCATTTTCTCCGTTGAAATGAGCAATACATGAATTCCCATGATGCCATTGTTGAATGTCTCGATGTTATATGACAAACTGATTTGATCAACAATAAACTCCGCTGAAGTCGATGAAGCTAGAGACGTAACGGATGGGATGGTATAGACTATGGATTCACTTTCCATATCTACAGGTCTCGTTGATTGCACACCACCGGTAGAAGGCACTTCCACATCATTCGAAGGTGGTGGTTTTTGTTGGAGACGATAAACTAGGGGACGACACTTATTGCAGATTCGCATCGAATTATCCAATGGTATCTTACAACCAAAAGATCTTAATTTTTCAATAACACCATCTGTCAAGTTTCTAGTGTCTAAACCACACTTCTTAGATCTGGGTAGAGGTTTACAACACTTGAAAGTATTATCCATTTTTGAAAATAAACTTGCATGTTAAACTTGAAAAGCTATGAAAGATAAACTAAATCGATGATGTGAAGAACATCCCAATAAATAGCAATTTGTTGACTTTGTACCTATCTTCATTTCAAATGAATGGCAGACTCCATTGTATTGAAATGTTCCTAAAGGACATTTGTTCCAGACACGGGTATAAATAAAAATGTTTGCCGAAGACGGCTACCCTCAAGAGCTTCATTTGACAAAGATAAACTGCACTGTCATCTCTGCGGCAAAATCTAATAACATGATAATTACAAAAAAAACTATGCCTGAAACGGCAACTCTTTCAAGCTTCATTTGACAAACATAAACTACAGCTCCATCTCTGCTGAAAGATCTGGATCTAATATGATGTTATCAAAAGACGACAAATGACATTCTAAGAAACTTTGCAGAAAACGACAACTCTTTAGAGCGTTTTCTAAGTGTAAGATAGACTGATCTCCGTGGCAATATGGGAAACTTAAATGATAATCTCACAAGACGACAAATGGCATACTGAGAAACTTTTCCCAAGACGACAACGCTCTAGAGCTTAATTTGGCAAATGCAGACTGCAGCGCCATCTCTGCGTCATGATCTGGAGCTAATATGATAATGTCAAAAAACGACAACTGACGTACTGAGAAACTTAGTCCACGTTCAGTGTTCACACATCGAAATCAAAACCTCCTTCCCATTGTAGCAGATTCACGGTAACTAATGTCACTGGAACAACATAAAAAGTAGTATTTTTAATATGGACAGAGGTTAGCACCTATTACGCTGAAAATGAGTGATTGATTTTTTTTTACTCCCTTCATATCACATTTTCGGGCAGTCATGAAGGCTTTGGTCACAAATGGTCCAATGAGATCAACCTGTGTTTGAGCGACAAAGTATATGACCACCATTCGTGAGTTGTAATGATCATGAGAGGATGATAGTCATAGTCTTATAACCGTCATGAAAATGTACAGCACTGGTTTCGAGAGTTTTGTGGTGCCGCAACTCCACTACCGATAAAGCCGCGGGGGGGGGCCCCCGGGGTGGGGGAGGGGGAAAAAAATAAAAAAAGTTAAAGAAATGGTGGTGGGTGGGTGGAGGGGGGGGGGGGGGGGGGTGGAAGAGTGGGGGGGGGGGAGAAAAGAAAAAAAACTTTTTTTTTTTTTAGACGGGATGGAAAATCTGCAACCAGACACCTGAAGAACTCAGGGTGTGGGGATGAGGGTGCCAACTCCTCGACCCACTAAAAACCCACCCGTGCCTTTAGCCCTGGTCCCTCCCCGGAACCACCTTTCGGTATTACTTCGGGGAGGGGGCTATTGTGCTTGTTAAGCACCCACTATATCTAACTACTTAGGGCTTTAGTAGTTAGGTGGTCCCTGCGACCTGCCTTTGGTCGTTTCGCCATTTTTGTTGGACATCAAGGACGATCTGCGAGGCTGCTACGCATACCGCGTCCCAGACGTCCCAGTCTTGACACATCCTCTGGACCAAGTTATCCGGAGTCGTGTCGCGACCGCATACGGCCATCATGCCGGATCTCGCGCCGTCGAAGCGAGGACATGCGAAAAACACATGTTCTGCAGTTTCTTCGACTCCCGCGCACTCACTGCATGCGGAGGACTGTGCATGCCCATATTTGTGCAGGTATTGTCTAAAACAGCCGTGGCCAGACAATATCTGCGTTAAGTGGAAGTTCACTTCACCGTGTCGCCTACCAACCCACCCGGTTAATTCCGGGATTAGTCGGTGGGTCCACCGACCTTTGGTGGAGTTGTTCCATTCCCTCTGCCACTTAACCATGGATGCGGCTCTAGTGGTCTTTCGGATACCTCTTGTTCCACGTTGCTCGAAGCACTCTACGTCCTCTTTTATGACGATGCCTATTGGCATCATCCCCGCTAGGACGCAGACCGCGTCGCGTGATACCGTTCGGTATGCACTCACCACTCTTAGGCACATAAGCCTGTGTGTACGTCTCGAGCTTATTTGCGTAGCTCTTGGTACTCAAGGCGGTGATCCATGCCGGCCCGCCGTACCTAAGTATGGACAGGGTGACACTGGCCAGGAGTTTACGCTTACTCCCTTGCAGCGCCGAGCTATTCGACATCATGCGGGATAATGCCAATATAGCCATAGAGGCTTTCTTGCAAGCGTAATCGACGTGACTGACAAAGGACAGCTTGTCGTCGATCATAACCCCAAGATACCTCAAGAACCTCTTCGATTCTACTGTGCAGTTACCTGCACTAATCGTCGCATGTTGCTCCGATTTCCGACTGTTCACCACCGTGACCTCGGTCTTATGGTGGGCTAGCTCCAATTGCCTGGAGTTCATCCATCTCTCCACAATGCCAATGGAGTGTGAGGCCGTTAACTCGACCTCCTCGATGGATTCACCACATATCTCCAGGGTGATGTCGTCTGCGAACCCGACTATCTTTACCCCGCTCGGGAACTCAAGCCGCAGTACCTCGTCGTACATCGTGTTCCATAACACCGGACCCAGGATCGAACCTTGCGGGACGCCTGCGGTGATCTGCACACGTTTCTGGCCTGCCTCTGTATTATATACCAGTACGCGATTCTGGAAGTAGCTTCCGAGAATCTTGTACAGGTACCCAGGAACCTGAAGGCGTTGGAGCGAGTCGGCGAAAGCCGCCCAACTGGCGCTATTGAACGCATTCCTCACGTCAAGAATGACCACCGCACAGTATCGTACTCCTCGCCTCTTGCGCTGGATTGCCACCTCGGCCGTCTTAGTGACGGACAGGATGGCATCCACCGTCGACTTCCCTTTACGGAAGCCAAACTGATTACTTGACAGACCGCCTATACCCTCCGTGTATGTTGTCAGTCTGTTGAGGATTACCCTCTCGAGCACCTTACCCGCTGTATCCAACAGACATATTGGTCTATATGCCGATGGACCTCCTGGTGGCTTCCCTGTCTTTGGTAGCAACACAAGGGTCTGAATTTTCCAGGCGTCCGGGAAGACGCCCTCGTCCAGACACTTTTGCATCACCACCCTGAACATTTCGGGATCCAGCAAGATAGCCGTCTTGATGGCCAGGTTCGGAATACCATCCGGTCCCGGCGCTTTGTTCACCTTTAGTGACTTTGCTATCGCAATGAGTTCATCATTCGTCACCGTCGCCTCGTCGCCGACCCCCGTTGTGCCGTTGTCGGTGCCCACGTGGTCACGGGTGTTCGGCTGAGCCGTCCACCCTTCCGTCGCTATGACAGCGTTAAGGTCTGGGATACTGGAACGCTGGTCATGGGACACGTCTACGGCGGCGGGGGGCCATGGACCTGAAAATTAGGTATTATTTTGTAGTTATATTTTACAGAATGCTTCAAAATAGACAATTTAACAATTTATACATTCGGATAAGTATTTCAATTTCGGAACTTATAGAGAAACAAAATTTAATGTTCAAACGTATAAAAATCTCAGTTATTTTATTCTGTATTCAAGAAATAAGTATCAATAAAGTATGGAGGAATCCATGTAAAGCTTAAGTGAGGTTAAACATCAAAGTATCAAAAACTGAAATTGATAATAACTTTCTGGCTATTTTTCAAACTGTATGGAATTGGTCAGTATCATCATTATCAACGATTATCTACTCTTTTTTATCAACAATTACTCTGCTTAAACAGCTCGAAAAAGAATTTTTCAAGAGCGCCATCAACGGCGTTTAACCTCTTTTTTGCGTTACCTGGATTCCTTCAATACTGATATATTTTTTCTGCATCAACCCAACATTTTGGGTTCACACACGTTCCTTTTTTTTTTTGCTCCTATGATCATGGTCAAAACTACCATTAAAAATAGTTGATGCAACATTTTCCATAATGTTGGAATAGTCCTTGTTACCATGATCATAGTCAAAAATGCCATGAACGTGGTGAATTGGACCATTTTCATGGTTATTGAAACCATTATATGCGATAGTCATCAAAGCTTGCTTCAGATAGAATGGGAACAAAAACAATTGCCTGTATTTCAGTTATTTATTATTGAATTCAAGATCTTTTTTAATACAAATGTATCGTTTTCTTCATACTTTCAATAAAAAATACGGATAAAATTATTCGTCACGGTTTCGAAGGAATTCTCGAATTTTTCCTGTAACACGGCTCATTAGGTGGCGCACATCTTCTTCGTCCATCGTTTTAGCTATCTTATTCCACCAGGTCTTCATCTGATTGATGTCTTTGACAACCTTTCTCTTTGCCTTGAGTCTCCTCTTCATGATTGCCCAGTATTTCTCAATAGGGCGGAACTGGGGGCAGTTGGGTGGGTTAAGGTTTTCGGAACAACCTGGACCCCTTTCTCTGCATGCCATTCTTGAACGACTTTGCTGTAATGACAGCTTGCCAAATCTGGCCAAAACATTACGGGATGGTCGTGGGATCGAATGAACGGCAAAATTCGTTTTTGGAGACACTCTTTTTGGTATAGTTCCGACGTCATTGTCTTATTTGTAACGAAAACTTTCGTTTTTTTGCCACAGCTGCAAATGCCCTGCCAAATCATGAATTTTCGTGCAAATTTGTCGGCAAAAACAAATTTAAATTTTGCTGGAACATCCCCCCGAGCCGTTGCCAAGTAAAATGTTTGACCTGGGATTTGCCCGAAGTCAGCCTTGACATAGGTGTCATCGTCCATCAGAAGACACTCGTCGAACTTGGTCAGCACCTGGTTGTATAGCTTCCGAGCACGGATTTTGGCCACACTATTCTGTTTTATGGTCCGATTTGGCTGTTTGCTAGCTCGATACAACTTGATTCCTTCCCGGAGTCGAGTTCTCCTCACGGTACTATGGGCAGCACCGAATTTTCTGGCCAAATCACGGTCTGACAGATTGGGATTCCTCTTAATCGTCTTCAAAATCTTACCACGCAGTTTCCGGTCGACAGTTCCACTCCGACGATTGGCTTGAGGCTTCCTAATCGTCGTCAATGTTTCCTTATACCGTTTGATAACGCACCATACGGTATTTCTGGGCAATTTCAGCTGTTTAGCTAGCCTAGATGCAGACCACAATTGATTTTCCAAATAACTGTGCACAATTTTTTCCCTTCTTTCGGCTTCCATGTTGATTGTTTACAAAGTGCGGTCGATTTGCGGAATGTTAAAAATACATTCGTAAAGCTGACAAAATTCCCGACACGTGGGCGCCAAGAACTTCCAAATCCGTCCACCAGGAGCGCCACAATATGAGCAAAAGTTTGTTCCAATTCTAAATGAAGCAAGCCTTAGAACGAAACAGACACACGTAATCTGGTGATGGAACGAGTGTGTAAGAAGAACAATTCTTACGAATAAATACGTTGTTCTAAAAATATTTAAGTTTCTCAAAACTACGTTCGTGTGTTAACACGCGAAAAATGGCACACTAAAAATATTTTTAAAAATTTTTTTTCTTTTAGTGTTTTTTTTTCTCTTGTAAAAAAAAAATATGGGTGAAAAATTTTTTGATAACTATTATTTTTATCTTCTTACTTCCCACGCCATTCTACTTAATTATAAATTTTTGTTGGGGGGTTTTTTTTTTTATAAAAGGGGGTGGTTGTTGGGGTGGGGGGGTTGGGGAAAAAAAGAATGAAATCCTCCGATTACTTCACGCCCAGAAGTCAGTTTTGGATATCATGGTTCTTGTAAAATGATCAAGAGTTACTATGTATATCTCAAGTCAAGGCATCAATTGGACTCCCAACAGCACCAAGAAAACCTGAAAGTGGTCGGAAGCGATCAGTGAAAATGCCAGCGTTGATACTCTTAATAAAGATGAAAATTACACGTTATTCCATTCGGAGGGGGGTGGGTCGTTTGGCATATGGACGTTTGGCATATGGATGTTTGGCCGAATGGACGTTTGGCCGAATGGACGTTTGGCCGAAAATTGTCTATTAGCATAAATGTATTGCAGAGAAAAGGAAATATGAATCTAATTTTCAAACGCATTAGATCTAAAAAAGGACACAAGGAACCAAAAAAACATTTTCGAATGCATTAGATAGCATCCTGATATTCTAGACTTATTACACATTGAGTTTATCAATATGTGTGCGCATTTGAAGTAATAAGCATTCTAATTAAGTATCAACTATATCAAATCACCAAAAAACTAAATTTTTATGTTCAAAAATGCAAAAAATAGTATAAGGCCATTTGCCTACGAGAAGTATGAATACTCAGGTAACAAATAAGCATTAGCATATGCAGTAAATCAACCCTAAATCTGCATTTTCGCTGCTACAAGCATTATATTAGTATTATATCAGCATCTTGAATGCTATCTGATGTAAAAATGCATTTCAAATGCTTTTTAAATGCTTGTAGCCTGTATTAAGCATTTCAAATGCAAGTTAGCATTAATGAAGCATTATCATAGCATTGCAGTAAAGCAGCCGTACATTGGGCCAAAATTGGCATTTATGTTGCATTTGAGGCGACTTAATTGCTTGATAGGCTGCCGTAATGACGCTTTGGAACTGCTTTTTGGTTACCTGGGTATGTTTTAATAAAATCGTTGACTCCTGATTTTAGGTGGAAATATTTATTTTGTTAAACAGCTAGACAGAATGGGTCATTATTTTTTAATAATCTTGAAAAAATATGCTGCTCCTCCGAAGGACACCTTCTTTTCATTCTTTGCACATGGGCCTTCTATGACGATACATATTCCTGTATTCGAAACCAAACTTTTGAATCAAGCACTTGCCCGGTTTATTACTCTTTGTGAGATTGTTCCTTCTTTCAAACATGAGCAGTTCTTTGGAGTTTAACTGATCAAACAAATGTAATTCTCATGATTGCATGCATTTCAATTTGAGCAATTTTGAACCGGCAGGTGAATTATGTGAGAAACTTATATTTTGAGCATGAAGAACATTGCATTTTTCTTATTTTACTTTTGGGGACGCTGTTTGGAATCAAAAGATTAAAAGATATTTGGCTACATGGCTTCGAGCCCCAAAATAACTTGGCATGGCATTTCACAGTAGAATCTGATTTTAAATTTCGACTTTTCTCAAATGAGTTATTCGTTCTTTTGAACAATAGTTACAATAAACTTTCTCTGAAAAATGTAGCCTCAAAATGACTGACGATTATCAAAACATGGTGAGAGATAGTATGATCAAACTGAAGCAGAACAAATGGGACAAGTATATGAGAATCTCACAATTTGGATGAAGAATACACATAAATATACATTGACCTATTTTATTTCAATATCAAGATCAGATCCATCTAAAAACTCATACCTGCCATGCATTCGACAGAACGAGAAATATTATTGTTGTTGTTGTTGTTGTTGTTGTTGTTGTTGTTGTTGTTGTTGTTGTTGTTGTTGTTGTTGTTGTTGTTGTTGTTGTTGTTGTTGTTGTTGTTGTTGTTGTTGTTGTTGTTGTTGTTGTTGTTGTTGTTGTTGTTGTTGTTGTTGTTGTTGTTGTTGTTGTTGTTGTTGTTGTTGTTGTTGTTGTTGTTGTTGTTGTTGTTGTTGTTGTTGTTGTTGTTGTTGTTGTTGTTGTTGTTGTTGTTGTTGTTGTTGTTGTTGTTGTTGTTGTTGTTGTTGTTGTTGTTGTTGTTGTTGTTGTTGTTGTTGTTGTTGTTGTTGTTGTTGTTGTTGTTGTTGTTGTTGTTGTTGTTGTTGTTGTTGTTGTTGTTGTTGTTGTTGTTGTTGTTGTTGTTGTTGTTGTTGTTGTTGTTGTTGTTGTTGTTGTTGTTGTTGTTGTTGTTGTTGTTGTTGTTGTTGTTGTTGTTGTTGTTGTTGTTGTTGTTGTTGTTGTTGTTGTTGTTGTTGTTGTTGTTGTTGTTGTTGTTGTTGTTGTTGTTGTTGTTGTTGTTGTTGTTGTTGTTGTTGTTGTTGTTGTTGTTGTTGTTGTTGTTGTTGTTGTTGTTGTTGTTGTTGTTGTTGTTGTTGTTGTTGTTGTTGTTGTTGTTGTTGTTGTTGTTGTTGTTGTTGTTGTTGTTGTTGTTGTTGTTGTTGTTGTTGTTGTTGTTGTTGTTGTTGTTGTTGTTGTTGTTGTTGTTGTTGTTGTTGTTGTTGTTGTTGTTGTTGTTGTTGTTGTTGTTGTTGTTGTTGTTGTTGTTGTTGTTGTTGTTGTTGTTGTTGTTGTTGTTGTTGTTGTTGTTGTTGTTGTTGTTGTTGTTGTTGTTGTTGTTGTTGTTGTTGTTGTTGTTGTTGTTGTTGTTGTTGTTGTTGTTGTTGTTGTTGTTGTTGTTGTTGTTGTTGTTGTTGTTGTTGTTGTTGTTGTTGTTGTTGTTGTTGTTGTTGTTGTTGTTGTTGTTGTTGTTGTTGTTGTTGTTGTTGTTGTTGTTGTTGTTGTTGTTGTTGTTGTTGTTGTTGTTGTTGTTGTTGTTGTTGTTGTTGTTGTTGTTGTTGTTGTTGTTGTTGTTGTTGTTGTTGTTGTTGTTGTTGTTGTTGTTGTTGTTGTTGTTGTTGTTGTTGTTGTTGTTGTTGTTGTTGTTGTTGTTGTTGTTGTTGTTGTTGTTGTTGTTGTTGTTGTTGTTGTTGTTGTTGTTGTTGTTGTTGTTGTTGTTGTTGTTGTTGTTGTTCAGTTGGCTGCAGATATGATGGATTTTCTGATGCATCAGTGCCTACGACGGTGCAATCAGCTAGTTCATCAGGCTAATTCTTTTCGTTTGACGTGATGATATTTGCTAGCTGCTGCATTGGTGCGGTCGCAGATTTATTTTTAACACGCTTTCGAAAGCGATGGTGAGCACAGATAACAAGTCGTTTTTATATTCAGCAATTAGGTCTGGTAGCAGGTCATGTGTTGTTATTGCTTTTGTTTTTGCTAGTTCCTCTATTGCTACCGTGGCTGCCGATTTGGCCGCATTTTCCTCTGACATGAGGGCCGCTGGAGGTGTGTCAAAAAGTGCAGAAATTTTTTTTAAATTTCTGTGGCATTGGATCTGCTGATGCCAGTGACGTTGGAAATGTTACATGTGATGTCGACCAGCTTTTTTCAATATGTTCCGATGATTCGTCGTGGGTAGCACTGAGATTTTGAAAGTTTGTGAAGAGTTTGTGATTTTCTGCCACTGAATGCTCAATGTCTTGGGTAAAATTCTGGATGTGTTTTGACAATACCTTCAGATTTAGCTCCATTATGAGCATTTGCTGGCAGTCATGGCAAAGAGGCTGCATAAATGTAGAACTTTCTCAGGATTTCGTTGTACTTCTGTGCAAGCTGCGTGGAATGTACGCGTGCAGTTTCCATGGCAGGTCCAGAGAAAGTGATTGTTGCTTTGCGCATATTTATTCATTCCGCACATCATTGCATTCCACGGATAAAAATAAAATGTATAAATATAATAATATTACTTATCCGAGGTCCACGAACGGGTCGGTTAAAACGGGAAAATAAAACTGTTTACGCGAGGTTCACGCGCAGATCAGTTGCAAATAATATTTATAAAAAAAGCTAAAATAAGTGAAACGTGCAGGAGCGCTTTGAAAGCGCGTCCGAACTCACCGGTGGTTCAAAAATAAAAAAACTGTGCAAATTTTCAGCTCAATCGGTGAAACTATATTTTAGCGCCCGCGGTTATAATTTTACAAAGTGTGTTTCATGACGAAAATTACTTTTACAAAAAAAAACTGGCCTGGGGATCCGTTGTCCTTTAAAAATATATCAATTCTCCTAATCCTCCCCATTAATCACTTCCTTGTAATTTTTCCAAGGAAACTTTTCTTGCAAAACCGCAAAGCGTTATTTATTTAAAACTGATTGCTATCCAAACGGACAGCTCAGTGGACTATTTTATCCAGTAGCACTGTTCCTTCATGCTGAGTGAATTTAATTATTCACTAGAATATTCAAATTCCTAAAAAGGCATGCAACTTCAAAACAATAATCCTTTTGAGATGTCAGGGGAACTGAGGAATAATGAGCAAGCTTAATATTTAGTCATACATCTAGTTAAATACAAATATTGGTGAAATTAAAACGTTGATGTTCAGTCCACATCTGTATCATATACTAACGATTGAGTCGTTGAGTAGTTATCCGTAGGGTGAAGCATAAAATGTATTTAAAATGTTTTAAATCGCACGTCTGAGATAATAAACGGGAATTGTGCAGTCTGAAACCCGATTCTAGGGACCTTTTCACGTCATACTGAGCTCTGACAACCAACTGCAGATTGATGTCTTTCTCAACGAAACTATAACCTTTTTGGTGAGCCAATTGAGAGTCGTTTTGGCGTAATGCGCCAACTCTAAATCCGGCCAAAACAGTAAGCAGGGGGGGGGGGGGGGGGGAATGTACTTCTGAGGTCTGCAACCTCTTCAGCAGACACTCAGATCGATAGATTTCCGCATTGATTGTTATAATGGTATAATAAACACATTAAAACCATCAAAAATTCATGCGTACAATGCAAATGTAGGAGGATAGCTTATTTTCGATACATTCCTTAGTATTTGAGGTTTGTGCTCAGAAAACTTCAAAGTGATAGGGACGTTAATTGCAGGCAACAAAATTCATTTGTTATAGAAGTGACAGATGTGTTCACGGTAGCCATGAATTTCTTGCGTTTTCCGCAAGGTTGAGTCTCGAAATTAATTCTCGTTCGCACAGCAAATGAGTCATAAGAAAATCGAGGAATGATTACAGAGAGTTCTTAGAGCAAAAAATCATAAGTTGTTATAATGGTTTTTGCTATATTTCGTACTGTAGGTTAACATAGATTGACACATAAAAAAAAACTAATACCACACTGATAGGTGGATTTATGACTACACACTTTTGGTTTATGCGCATTACTAATGCAAACAAAACATCTTTGAAATAGGATAATATAATTTTGGCCAGCTTTTTGCTTCAGTTACTCCACAGTGCAGCACCGTTTTGTTTTTCTCCAGTCGCTATATTGATTCAAAAACCATGTTTATTAACGTACATTTAACAGCCCGAATGACCGACTAATATCACATTCAACGGAGCTTAATGCTTTCAATTGTTCAGAAACGTCAAAGTGCATCAGGTAACACCAACACTATTTACAGTCACTGCCAGAAAAAAGTGCCCACCTACCTCAGTTTCTCCTTTTTTGTGCAGCTAACTGTAAAATAAGTGAAAGATTCTAAGTTTTGTTGTTTTAATGGCATATTTATTATGTTCTTTTCTTGTCTGGTACATAAAAAACACTTGTCCTGCAAATTCTTTTTTTTTCTTCAAGAAAGATCAAACTATAG
>JAHHFK020003356.1:0-65564 GCA_024533555.2 Aedes koreicus
TTTGCTCGGCTCTCTCTTTTTAAGGTTTTTCGTCTCACTCCAAACCATCCAGGAAGACGAAAAAAAAAATGTTGGGACAAGGTAGGAGAATCGATTCTATATCAAACTGTCTGAGTTAATTTTGCTTCTGCTGTGTTTGGCTGCATTGCAAAGACTCCTTCAACGTTCGTACAAATGGGTTCAATTCATTCTACAAACTAGTTACAAAGTTTTTCACTGCACTGCTGTGAAGAAGAGCCATAAATTAACAAGCGTTTTGTTGGCAACTTTTGTTGTTCATTTATTGGTTTGGAATGAGTTCTGTTCGCAGCAGAGAATCGCCGGTGCATTGGAAGTGGTACAGTCGTGGAAGAAGGAAGTTGCCGGTACAAAATTCAGCTCACCCGAGAACCGATAGCAGGTTGCGTTTTGACTGTTGAACGGAGTGCATCAATAACATCAGATATGTGTACAGGATTTAGTCTTTGTTGAACGTATTGTTCATCGATGTGATGAAAATATTGGCATTATAGTGTTTAACGACCAGTTTAAGTAAGTAATATAAGGAGAGGAAATTACATGTACATGTATTTTGTTTATCGATATGGATCAAGATGGCTCAATAAGTACATCCCAAGTAACAATCCTACTGCCTTTTAGCCTTTGTTTAAATTTATAAGGGTTTTATTATTGCAATAGACATGCTAGTTTGTTTAAAAATAGCTTACTATGATGCAAAAGATGTGTCGTTAATTATTTTACTGTAGGCTGTTTTTATAACCTTTTCTAGCAGGAAGAGGTCTAAAACAGTCCAGCTTTTAAAAAATAATTGACGAGGAACTCTATCCCCTCATAAAGCCGTTCAGTAATTCAATAATAAAGCTCGTTCATATTTGTTTAACAGAGCCATGATAAAATATTTCATAAGCACGCTTTATCGTTATAAAAACCATCATCAAGCCATTTGGATTCTGATGAGAACATAAATAATATACTGTAGCATTTTGTACTACATAAAGTTTATGATAAGATTCTCTACCAATGTTGTCATAATAAAATTAAACAAAGATGGATTCGCATAGCAACAAACTAAGAAAAGTGAAAAAAAATGCACGTTTAAGCGAAGTATTAAGCAAAACTTATTGAGCATTCTGAATAGTAATTTGCCAACTACCCATCAATTAAGGTCGTTTAAAAAACTACAACATCAGTCAGTCTCCCATCCAGATGGAACTATCTTGAGGCATGTTTCGTCTCAAAATTGGCATTGCTTTCCTGCATTCTTTCGTTTAAACTTTCTTCCTGCGGACTAACTTTTGATATAGCTTGAATTGTCAAAACTTTTCTGGCAGCAGCTTGGTTACAATACAAGCTGTTTGACAGCTAAACGGTCTTGCATAAAGCAAATTTTCGTCGCAAAGAAACAGTTCAGCCTCAAAATTATTTTCCTAAATGCCATTTCAAACCATCATATATTTATAGATGATTTCATGAGAACATAACAGCATTTTCAATAATGGCTCATTAAAAATCAATGTTCATGCCACTGCCACTGCAACGATTTGATCAGGATCCTATTATTGTTCGTGATCATCATGCTCCTGTATGAAGGGCCAAAAACGTTTGGGCGGGCCCGTAAGCTGAGACACTAACGCGAAACCCGCGAATATAGGGAAAAGAATCGCCTTTCAAAAGCAAGTTCACACGCACAGCTCTAGAATCGAGCCCTCGATTGACAAAATAAACCCAATAGATGTAGTCGAAGAGCCCGCCCTCGTTCCGCGAAATGTTAACAATAGGGAGGAGGCAGTCCCATGCTCCCTATCCAAATCGTTTAACTTGGGTGCCCTGATGGTCCCTTCTTTTCCCCGTTATATGTTATTTAATATTTAGTATATTTTGTACACGTAAAATTAAGATATCATTAGGGACAAAAATGCTAATTTATTCAAATTTCAAACTTGAATCAAAATTGGATGTATACAATGGATTGTTACTGAAAAATAAATAAAAATAAGATATGTATTAATATCCAACTAGTCCTGGGAAAGCTGAAAACCGAATAGATCATTCCAAATATCAAAGATAAAATTTCAATAAGAGGTTTTATTTTATAAGACATGTTGTAATATTTTTTCTTTAAATTTTCTAGTAACATTTCAAAGATAGCAGTTGGAGTGATCGAATAGTCCGGATTGATGATTTCTGAAATAAATGGCGTATCTTACCATAATACCACTAAACAGAATATTAAAATATAATCCTTTATTGCTTATAAGCACATGCTAGCCTTTTATGAATATAGTAGTTGAAGTTCAGAAGTGCAATTTTAAATTAAATGATATGCTGAAATGCTGAAAAAAAAATTGATCCTTTGATGCCTGTCATGTTGTCCCAGGCTCTCACATGGTTTTGGAATGCAAATATGATTCTAGAGCACTATTACATTTAGCATTTCAAGCTTATTATTTTCACAAATTGCTTTTTGCTTGCTCTCAACTTAGTGTTCTAAACGCACTTCCACAGTTATTAATTGAGAGCTTTCGATGCCGATGATCCTAATGCGTGCTGAAATTATTAATAAATTGAGAATGGAAAACATACAATATGACTTAAGGTACACGATCTTCAGTCGCACCCCTTCACTTCACTAAAATGACAACATTGCCCAAGCTACGCCAACCAGCGTCTCCATGTTTCAGCTGGTAGTCTATTGTGATCACATGGCTCGTGGAGGCGTGAGGTAGGAACTTGTGAGGACCAGAGGTCGGTCGCACCCTCCTTCGAAGTTGTCAACTTACCATTTTAAGCCCAGGTATTAAATAAGAGTGATGGAGCAAAAAAATTATTTTCAACGAAGAATAACACTTTTTCTAAATATTTTTTTTTTTTGAGAAGGTGCAACGTACTTCGGAGGCGCATTTAGTTGTTTAGCTCTTTTCAAGCACTTTAAATAATGAATTAAATTTGGCACTTAAATTTGAGCACTGTAGGTTGCAACTAGTCGTAAATTATGATAAATAAGCTGAGATAAATATTTCACTGTGGAAATACTAACGTTTTATTTGACATGGGTAAATTTTTTCTTCAATCAGAGTTATTTTTGTCGAAATGAATTTGTTGAGAGCGAATGAAATTTATGAATACGATTATAATATGAATAAAACTGTTTTGAGTGGCTGAGAAACCGATGTGACATTATTTGTATTGCACACTTCCACAAACTCACATATACACACATGATGGTGATGATGATGGGATAAGAACTCACCATCAGTGCAAGGATTGACTATGTCTGCAGTATCTTCAACCGGTTGCCCCGAGAAAATAGCCTACGTGATGGCTTGTTGTAGCAAGACCAGTCGATCTCAATGAGGACCTTCGTAAGACTACGGCCAGAAGGCCGCGTGTCTTCACATGACAAGGGACTGGCGACTCCACGAACCCTTGTCCAGTCAACAAATCCTTCCACTGCCTTAGGCTACCCACCGGTTCGCATGCAGGATACAGTGAAAACACCTCCACAACATTGCACTGATTCCAAATGAAAAAAAAAAACGCTCCCGAGCGCCCTGAAAAATAAGCTTAATAGAAACAAAAACAACGACAATAAGTATTCAATATCATACTGGAAATAAGAAAAAAAATTAAAAGGTTTATAAGTAAGTTGCAAATAAGTAATAAGTAAATAACTTCATGTGATGAGGAAACTACTTAATATTAGCAAGAATTAAAATGACGATTTGATCTACAAAATATATAAATACATCAATAATATCCGTAACCCATAAAATAAAGCCCCCGAATCCGTAACCCATAAAATAAGCTGTTGTAACATATGCATTAATTATAAGGCTTATCATTGATAATTATAAAGCTGTGAAGCTGTAAATTTCACAAAAAGTATCATGTAAAAAATAGAGAAAAGATCCTAAACCATAAAATGATAATAACAATTTCTTTTGCAACCGCATGCCTGCATATTGCTATCCCGCTAGAATTGTTGACGGAACCACGCATCCACCAAACCTGAAAGCTTAGAAAATGTTTCACGGCCACGAGAAAAAAATAATCCAAAATTATCTTGCAATACATGGGAATTCCATAGATGGTCTGAAATTCCACATCATACAAAAAACACCACATCCAAAATTCCGTTGTACTGTTCTGGCTCCTTGCATGTCAATAATGTGATAAGTAATACGGTGTTCTAATTAATGCAATAAATCTCAATGCAATAATATAATATCTTACCATAACGTAAAATAATTACTATACAAAACAGTGCGCAGAGTGGAAAAATAAATTGCTGTGATACCACCACAATGGAATCGACTCTCAGCCCACTGAGCCCCCGTAGCACGTCAAGCCGGCCGATGTGAACTCGCTTTTTTTGGCACTTCTTCTACACACTTAAAAATTATTTGCGGGCTCGGTTAAACATTTAGCTGAATCCACTTGGTATTTTCATATTTAACTGATAACTCGGTAAAACATCGAACGATGCCGAGTCTCAGCATCACTTGAAACTAAAATATCGAGTAACTTTATTATTAAACCGATTCTCGGCAACACCAGGAGCCGAACACAAACGTTAACCAAACTTTAACCGACCTCAGCTGCCTATCATGCCGAAATATCGGTTTAGCAGTGTTGTATGCCGAGGTTTGGCTCTTTATCTGTCAACCGCCATGCGCCAAATAGTTTTCATTCGCAAGTGGAGGAAGCCTTTTATTATTTGTGGAACGGTGAAAAACATACATTTCTAGAGTTTTTTTTTCATTAGGGCGAATCTACAACTGAGAGATTCTCTCCGGGCTCGCTCTCTTTCATTCATTACAGCGCCATTATAAAACTTTCGAGGAATTCTTTTGTACAGATCGAAACACAACAGTGCTGGCTAGCTTACTCTACAAATAGTAGAATGAAAAACGTAAAGGTGATCGAAATATGAATGAAAGAGAACGAGCCCGGAGAGAGTCTCTCAATTGTAGATTCGCCCTAATGAATAAAAACCCTAGATTTATTGGAACTACTGTAATTGATAAAACCTCGTCAACAATTGTACACCGATTCACCCGGTTTATGGCTGCATGAATGAATGGCATGAAATATTCAATATTTCGGTGATAATCTAATTCTAAATTTCGAATATTTACACACAATTTAACCGAAATTTCGGTTAACCTCATTTCTGTTTGTTTCAGTTTGACCTTAACCGAGATTATCGGTTAACATAAAAAAGCCGAGATCGAAACCGAGAGGTCGGCTGTGCGGATCTCGGTTTCAGAGAGCCGAGACTGTGTGTACTATTTATCGAAGAAAAATCCTACCTTATGTTGTCTTTCCTGTTTGTGTGGAGCTCAAAAGCCTCTTACCTTGGCAATCTCTTTTTTTTTTACGTTCACCGCAACTGATAGTGTGAATGTAAAAATAAAAGCTTATCCGTTAGTGCAGCTCTCCTTCAATCATCCGTTTCCACTGCGCAGGAGAAAAGTACCGTTTGTATCGAATATCCGTTCAGCTGGTCTCGCTCACGAATCTAGTATTTTCTTCTTTCTTGCGTTCTTTTCCTTCTCTTCACTATCTATTGTGGTTTGGTGTATACTCGTCTCTGATGCTCGCCAACCAACACTCTCACAAGCCGACATTCTCACTTTCCAACACTCTCTCTTCTTTCGGTTCTTCTGTTAACACTAGTTTACAGCCTTTATGAACTCGGTAGGCTGATCATCATTTCTAAGGGCGCCCCCAGAGTGGAAGCGATCGCTACGCGATGCGAAGTTTGACAGATCGCGTGATGTCGCGCGACCAACCTCTGTACATTTAAACAAAGCGAAAACATAGTTAACACACCATAGTGGACGCGACGCGACTCGACGCGATTAGCGATTTCCTGCGATCGAACATGACGTGCACTGGTTTGTCGCGCGATCATGTATCTTCTTCTTCTTCTTTAGATTTTTTTTTATCGAAACCAAACCGCTTCGACTTATTGTCCAAAATTTTCAAAATTCGTGTGCATTATCGCGGAAGATGGATCTATCGAAGCGAATGGAAATGATATTGAGATAATTTTCGGTTCATTTTCCTCCGGGAAAAGTGTTTCTAATCGCGTTCACTATGGGTATCAAATCGCGTCGATTATCGATTCGATTAGGATCGCGTCGCATCGCGGCGCGTCGCGTCGCAATCGCTTCCACTATGGGGTCCACCTAATGTGAAATTTTATGCAGAATATAAAAGAGCCGTCAAAAAAAATTAAAGCAGAACAGTTTTCGAAATATGGATAAAATTTTTTTTTTTTTTTTCAATGAACAAAAACACATTTACTTAAAATGGAATACCTCCAACGCGTGTGATCCAATTTCAAATATTTGGTCATCAAATGAAGCAAAATTAAATTGACCACCGATCTTCTGAACATTGCCATATTCTAGGAGTAATAGTGTCGACGCTATTTATAAGTATATATAATATGTTGCGATTTTGTTTAGAGATTTGTAAAAAAAATGTGGCATTTTTGAATTCTGCATAAAATTTCACATTAGAAACATTAGTCGAATTATAAAGGTCATCACTTTTGATTTATTTTGTAAACTAGTGTAACCGATCTGATTCACGTCAGAGGGGAAAGTTCCCTATTTCGCGAATTGTTTTTTCACGCACTACGAAGTTTCGGATTCGTTTTGCACGGTCTTGCACCTATAGCGATCGCACTTCTACTTTTCCACTGTATATCACTTTTACGATAAAATGGTACGATTGAAAACCGCCAAGCTTTTTCACTGCAAAACACTGTGACAAACACACATATACACACATACACACATACACACCAACATGTGCTCAGTTCATCGAACTGAGTCGAATGAGAAACCATGAAAATAGAACACACTCAACATTTCAAAGAAATACAAAACAAATAAAAGTATATTTAGTGATTGGTGGAAAACAGATTAAAAAAAAATAGACGGTAGTCATACTCTATTACATTATCGGTCTTTAACTTTGTTATACCATGACTCAAACATTAAAAAAATGATTTTTGCCTGTTGAAAAAAACACAATCACTAAAGCTTGACATTAGATTTCTGATGCATCCTTATTTGGGTAGTTTCGGTAAGCCGTGTGATTGATTTTTCAACATCGCCCACTATTATTTAGTGTCACGAAAACTGGAACGAAAAACAAAATTCACGATGACTTCTCAAGGGCCACCCACAGCTAACGTAGATGAGGCCAAATGCAATACAATGATTCAAAGTCAATTGTTAATCGTTAGTTTACTATTGATCATTGATTTGACATGCATTGTGTCTGTCATAATTTGTCTATACATATGGCCTGCCACACCATTCCCTTCTTGCCGCATTATTTGGTGTGAATGGCCTTCACTGATCCAGGAACTTCCTGTCCCTTCGACGAGTTTTAAAACAGCGATCCCGGTAGAACTTTAAAGTAGAATTTAAGGAGGTTTCAACATCTATGATAACACAGCGCGTTTTTTAACGTAGGACTACGTTTCTCTTTTCTTTACCGGGTGTCATTCCAAAATTTTGAAAAATGAGAGCGTTACGCAAAAGTGAAAGGTTTTTGAACGCTAATAACTCTCGTTTGAATGAAAAGAATGAATTCATTTATGCAACATTTGATCAAGGAAACTTACAAATGTTTTTATTAAATTATCGATTAACTGCTATTAGTATAAGTAGTTCCACTTTTTACTCAAAAATGACCAACTTTTGCTCCCATACCAATCTGCATATGAACAGGTTGAAAATATGATTTTCCTTTCCGGGTCCTCAAAAAACGGGTGACAAATGGTTCAAATTGTCTTCCCAAATTGTGCACAGTTGTTTGGGACCACAATTAAATCCAAAAAAATATCATCTAGAACCACGCTAATAACCTCAGAGTATCGTATTATTTCCAACACAAATTATTCAGCTCATGAATTCATATCAGGTAGCCGCAGCAATTGTCGCCGATTCTACTTGAAACATGCATGAGTCACTTCATTCTCCGAAACCCCTGCCATTGCCCACCAGCCCTCACCCTCCCAACTTGCTAGTGCATTCCAGGATTGAACAAATAAAAAACAAATGCTTCGCAAGATTAGCCCCATCTCATCTGTCGATCGGATCCGAACATATCACTCAATGCATTCGTAAAAATGCATCATTTAATTCCCTATTTTCCAGATTTTATCCCTCCTATCGGTGTCGGATGGTTGCCCGGCGCAACTATCCGTCCCCTGATCGACAGTCATCCAGCAGAATCACGGATTCCTCTTGTCCCCTTGGAAACATCAACTGCTCGACTATTGTGTGCCGCCGTCCCCGCTAGATAGACACGTTGAGAGAACCGAACCGCGTTCACATGGCTGAATTATTCAGTCGATGAAATTGGATTTTTCGCCCATCTTCCACCGCCCCGCCATCCGGAACCAGTTGTTGGTCATCCAAGTTCACCGTTGAGCGTTGCTCATTTTTTCCCTCTGTTCCGCACAACAATTGCAATCCCCAATGTTCAGTTCTACTATTTTTTTTTTTTTTCAGTACCATTTCTCACATCTCATCGCAAGGATATTCTGTCATCACATTCCGGTGCTGTTTTTAAAAATGAATGTTCACCACTCGCCAACCGACAACGATGGCTGGATGGTTACTGATATCGGCCCAGAGGGCGATGCAATTTTGATGGTGTTGTAATTCATCACCAACAGTCGGAGGGATTCCACCTCAGGATCTATTCTTTCGGCTGCTCTGTTGTGCGAATCATTCCGGATTTTATGATTGTGTGTGTGTGTTGGTTTAACGTGAAATGAATGAAGGATGTGTGTGATCATTTGAATTGCATGAATTGTTTTGTCCTATCGCTTCACAAAGTACAATACTTCATTTGTTTGGTCTGGTGCTCCGTTTTGTCGAATGGTTGGGGATGGATAAAAAACCAACATTTTGTATATTTATTTTATGGTAATCGGATCGTTCAACGGGTTTCGCTGTAAATGGAGCAATAAAATGCAAATTACAGCGGAAGTGGAGAGGAGAAAATTATATTAATCAAAATCGTCATGAATCTCTTTTGAATAGAAAATGTGGTTGGTTAGCATGCGTAAACAGTAGCCTAGACTTTGCCAAGTCAAAACAAACACATTCCCAGAAATAATCCTGTCTTGTATGGAAACGTTTGCGAGTTTTGCTGTAATGAATCGTAGCAAACATGTGTTTTGTATTCTGGAGCAAAATTCAGCCTTTGTAAACAAAGCCTTCTAAGCCCGGTTCTTGCAGAGCGTTCAGCCGCCTGCGCAAATCAATGACAGCATCGTGAGGTGAGAAATTATTCCCATTCGATTAGAGGGTGAGTCGATAATTATTGCAACCCCTTAGATTGATTGGTAAATCGGTTTTAGTTTCAAAATGAAACCAAAATTTATACAGTAGCTCAAAATATGAATTTATTTCAGCTTACAAACGTCGGTTTAATTCTAAGATAAGTTTGAGTAAAATATTTACGCGACAGTTGGTCTCCCTCCTGCCCTACGGTTCAGAAAGGGGTATGGGCGCGTTCTGTCGAGTTGGTCGCGGCAAATTTCATGTGTGAATGGGCTGCCACATCAACTTTCAAAAGTGCCTGAACCAATTGGACAACTTGTAACGATCACTTGAAGATGTGATGGGGGATCATTGCCCTGGTATTCTCAAATGTAGCACCTAGTAAAACGTTTCTTGTCTTCTATGACTAAACGTTATGGAATGGAGTAAACTAGTGGAAACTCATCGGGAATGATCTCTCATATGCATCCGTCGAACCATTCTGAACGGCCGTTGTGAGATTATCACCATGGAAAGCTCACATGCGCATGTCATGTTACCAATTTTTAATGCTTATCTCCTTTCTCCAATTCTCTTCCCTATCCCATGGCCGCGAGCGGTGCCATATGACACATTGTGAGTCTCGAGATGCGCTGGTACTGAAGTCAGCTCTTCAAAAGCAGAAACATCGAGACGACCCTACAGCAAAGGGAGGTTGAAGCAGTAAGTGGGGAACGGTATATAACCTAACTAATTTTACCCGCCAAATTTTTTAACACAAATTTTTATTTAAATATATTTTAAAAAAAAGGGGGAAAAAATTATTTTTTTTTTTTTTTTTTATATATAAAAAAATTGTTGTCTATCTGTCTGTCTGTCTGTCTGTCTGAACCTCATAGGCTCGAAAACTACTGAACCGATCAGCGTGAAATTTTGTATGGAGAAGTTTTTGGGGCCGGGAAAGGTTCTTATGATGGTTTGAGACCCCTCCCTTCTCTGGAAAGGGGGGCTCTCAAACACATGAAGCACAAATGTCTGCATAACTCGAAAATTGATCTAGCAAAGGAACCCAAATTTAGCGGATGTTTTTGGAGGCAATAAATGATTCTTTAGTAGTCAGAGACCCCTCCCCTCTATAGAAAGGGAGGCTCCTATACAAATGAAACAGAAATTTCTGCATATCTCAAGAACTAATCAAGCAAATGGAACCAAATTTGGCATGAGGGGTTTTCTGGAGGCAAAATATGTTTATATGGTGGTTTGAGACCCCTCCCCTCTCCAAGAAGGGGTGCTGTCATACAAATGAAACTAAAATTTCTTCGTAACTCTAGATCTAATAAAGCAAATGGAACCAAATTTGGCATGTGGGGATTTTAAAGGCAATAAATGTTTCTACGATAGTTCGAGACCCCTCTTCACTCTCTGGTAGGGAGGGACGGAGCTCCCATACAAATGAAACAATAGTTTCTACATAACTCGAGAACCAATCAAGTAAATAGAACCAAATTTGGCAGGTAGAGGTTTTTGAAGGCGAGAAATGTTTCTATAGAAGTTTGAGACTCCTCCGCCATCTGGAAGGGGGGAGGGGGGTTTTCCATACAAATGAAACACAAATTTCTGAATAACTCGAGAACTTATCAAGTTAATGGAACCAAATTTGGCATGTGGAGGTTTTCGAAGGCAAGAAATGTTTCTATTGTGGTTTGAGACTCCTCCGCTCACTGAAAGAGGGGTCTCTCATACAAATGAAACACGAATTTCTGCATAACTCGAGAACAAATCAAGCAAATGGAACCAAATTTGGCATGTGGAGGTTTTTGAAGGAAATAAATGTTTCTAAGGTGGTTTGAGACCCCTCCGCCTTCTGGAAGGGGAAACTCCCATAAAAATGAAACATAATTTTTAGCATAACTCGAGAGCCAATGAAGCAAATGAAACCAAATTTGGCATGTTGAGGTTTTTGGAGGCAAGAAATGTTTCTATGGCAGTTCAATACCCCTCCCCATTTTGAGGGGGGGGGGGGGGCTCCCATACAAATAAAAAGCAAATTTCTGCATAACTCGAGAACTAATCAAGTAAATGAAACCACTTTTAGCATATGGGGGTTTTTGGAGGCTAGATTTCTATATGCATAAAAATGAATTTCTGTCTGTCTGTCTGTCTGTCAGACCCTTATAGACTCGGAAAGTTCTGAACCGACCAACGTGAAAATTTATATGAAGGGGTTTTTGGGGCTGGGGAAGGTTCTTATGATTGTTTGAGACCCCTACTCTCTCAGGAAGGGGGCGCTCATACAAATGAGACACAAATTTCTTCATAACTCGAGAACTAATCAAGCAAATCGAATCAAATTTGGCATGTGGGGGGGTTTTGAAGGCAAGAATGTTTCTATGGTGGTTCAAGACCCCTCCCCTTTCTGAAGAGGGGGGGGGGGGGGGGGGTTCAAACAAATGAAACTCAATTTTTTATTATAATCGAAGAGCCCAGTGTGATGGTTCGAGAACTAATCAAGCAAATGGAACCAAATTTGGCATGTGGGGGGTTTTGAAGGCAATGATTGTATGGTGGTTTGAGAACACCACCCCCCTCTGGAAGGGAGGGCTCCCATACAAATGAAACACAAATTTCTACCAAAAATGAGAATTATCCAGGTTACTTAAACACAAAACGTGTATTTCTCGGGTAAGAAGCATGTTTTGATAGAAGTTTGAACCCTTGCTTATTCAAGAAAAAAAAATTCATTCCGAAAAAAAAAACCCTAAACGTGCCAGTTATATTAAATTTTCCTTCATTTAGTTGCAAGCGTAGCAACGCACGCACCGGGTTCAGCTAGTGTTCGTATCACTAAAAATAAAATAAATTGGAAAATGTAGGAGTTTTAGACCTATTTCCTAACAACTGATTAAAACAGTCACCCCTGAATAAGCCGGTCCCTACCCTACATCAGTTTTTGCAAGCCGCGATGCATGTGGGTGATCAAAATTCTTTCGTGGTTTGCTGATTTTCTTCCATCTCAACCAAAATCTCATTGACAACTGTTGTTTGACTGAGCAGATGTAAACAAAACACTGTTAAGAGAAACGGGGCAAAATTCGGGGTTTACTTTCGGTTAAGCATGAAAAAAGCTAACGCACGTTTTAAATGTCACATTTATTACCGACTCACCCTATCGGATAGGTGAGTGACCATAAGCTTTGCGAAGAATGGGCTTACAAGGTTTTTTTGCAAGTTCTGTAAAGTCCTTTTCTATTGTTTCTACAAACAGAGATGCAAAACTCACGATGCTCAAACGATAATCATCATCATATCATTTTACAAACGCCAACCAGAAATGATTGTCCCGTGTACATTGCACAGTGGTCCAGAATGCGAACTTAGCTGGAAAGATAAGTTTTCAGCCTAGGTTTGAAGTTTTGGAGCAAACTGTTTTCTACAAAGTTGTTTCTAATAATGAGGTCCCTCTTTTGGTATGAACGAAAACTAGGTTGGTCCTTGTTTTCAGAGAAATCGACACTTTTATACTTGCAGAAATAAAGGCATATATTATTCGAAAAAGTTGTAGATGAAAAAATGTTAACCCTTATGTGATTGACAGGGTACCCGCCCAAGTAACATTTCCAAAACCATCCTGCTTTATTAAGTTTTATTATGGTTTTATCAAAGCAAACAGAAATCAATTTGGTTTTATTATGGCACCAAGAGCTTGTTTAAAACGATCTTAAAACCTCGTTTGCTCAAATTCCTTTTACTCCTATCAAAGGTTTATTTCGACTTTATGAACTCATAAAATGCTGTTTTGAAATGCCGTTTTAGGACTCATTCATATTATATTATTATGGTCAGTTGAAAATGCATTTTAAAACCATTTTGCCTCCAGTGAATGCATTAAGCGGCAAGTTGGCATTGAGGGAAGCCACCAAATAACCAAATAGTTTTAAAGTAGTCATTGCGAAGATAACTTGGATTTATGGCAGAATTGTGATTTTTTTCCAATCGCCATATTGAAATAAACGAAATAATTGAAATGTGGAAAAATACATGCACCAAATTCTAAATGTTATGCAAATAAACTGTAGATCAGAGACCAATTTCTGCATTTTTTAAGATAACCTTATTGAACTCCATAAATTTTAAAGAATTTCATGATTAATTGATCAATTTATACATTTATAATACATTTATTTTAATTTTGTATTTGTTGTTGTGAACTCGCATAATTTCCGAGGCGTATTAATTTTCGGCTGTTATCGTGCCTATATTCACCAGAAAATTAAATGCGTATGTGATTTGGAGCATGATACGTTGTAAAAAAATTTTTTTTTTTTTTGATATTTTGCTATCAAACAAAATTTCCTCCAACACTTGACCCTTTTTACTTCGATATTATTTACTTCGATATTATTGACTGCTAAATGAATCATAAGAGCAGAGAATCGAACAAAGCATAACAACAAAAACCAACCACGATATCACAGTTAAGTTTAACGGCTGTGGCCATTTGACCGCGTGCTGTTTTTCATGGCAGCCAAAAGGTTTAATAAAGGTTCTCAAGTGGTCATAGCATATATCACTAGAATATTTTCAAAATCTTATAAAGGTTTTATTAACTTGTTTTCACAACCGTCTATAGAGTGGGCCACTTTGTACAATTTTTGGCTTTAAAGAAGCATAGAGGAGGTGTTGGTAGACAAAACTGTTTTGAATGTAGTTTTATCAACAAAGCCGGCAGGATTGCTATACAGCTGGAATAAAACTTAAATTGTTACTTGGGCGGGTACCTTTTCAGGTTTTGCATTACGAAATTTCATGGTTAATTTTAAAGCAGGAAGCTGAAATTCAGTGACATCTATGTAATAGTTGAAAGGCAACCTTTTGCATAGAAACATTATATAAAGTACCAAGGGGGTCCAAAGGGGGGATTTTTTTTACCCCTTAAGTGATCGACAGGGTACCCGCCAAATTTAAATGTTTGTAACTCTGGCAATTATTAACCGATTTTAATTCTTATGGCACCGTTAGATTCAACAACTCATTCGCTTCATGGTCATTAACAAGCACTGTTCGTTTAAGTCCATCTAGTACCCGGAAATCCAGGTTTCCGGGGCTGTGGTCCTGTACGGAGACACTATTTGGGTATATTGAATTTCCGGGAATGGATGTCAAAATCTTTGGAATAATTCCAGAAACTATTTCTGTTCCATTGTGGACCATATGTCAACTTGTCCTCGGAACAGCCATTTTATAACAGGTTCCCGTGGGGCCTAGAGTGGCCATGGACATATTTAGGAAGAAACCCTGGCGATATGAGTATCAAAATTCATGAAATTTTTCCATCAGACGGCCACTAAACGTTTAAAAATATCCTACTGGAGAAATTTCTTGAATTTTGATACCCATATCACCAGGGCTTTCTTTTAAATATGTGGGCCCCGGGCCCCAGGGAAACCGGCGGGGAGGGCGGGGGGGGGATAAAACAGAGGGGGGCAAAAAAAAGAAAGAAATATCCGGGGAAAAAATTAGAGGCCCATATCGCCAGGGCTTCCTTCTAAATATGTTCATGGCCAATTAAGGTCCCACGGGAACCTGTTCCGGAATGACCGGTCCGAGAATAAATCATCAGATGGCCACTAAAATTTGAAAAATATTCTACTGGAGAAATTTCATTAAATTTGATCCCCATATCGCCAGAGTTTCCTTCTAAATATGTTCATGGCCACTCTAGGCCCCACGGAAACCTGTTCCGGAATGACCGGTCCGAGGATTAATCATCAGATGGCCACTTAACGTTGAAAAATAGTCTACTGAAGAAATTTCATGAATTTTGATACCCATATTGCCAGGGCTTCCTTCTAAGTTTGTTCATGGCCACTCGAGGCCCCACAGGAACCTGTTACAGAATGGCCGTTACAGGAACAAGTAAGCATATGACCCTCAATGGTATAGAAATAGGTTGTAGGAATTATTCCAAAAAATTTCCCATCCATTCCCGGAAATTTATTTGATATTCCTAAATAGTGGCTCCGTACATGACCCGTAATTCCGGGAACCAAAGGAATCCAATCGAACATTACTGGTAATAACCATAAAGCGAATGATTTGTTGAATCAAACGGTGCCAAAATAATTAAAATCGGTCAATAATTGCCAGAGTTCAAAACATTTGAATTTGGTGGGTACCCGGGTACCATGTCGATTACTTAAAGGTGTTTTTTTTTTGTCGAACACATAAGGGTTAAGCAACTTTTTTTGAACAAATTTTTTTGTGGGTTTTTAAAAAAAAAAAAAAAAAATTTTTTTCCTCCTAGCTTAGGGTGTCCCTATAAAAAATCAGTTATTTTGCTCTAACTTTTTTATTTCAAATTTCTTATCAAAGCTGTGTTCCCAAGGATTCTAGAACAATAAAAGATACAACTTTCGATGTACTGAAATCATCGCTATCGTATTTCAAACCAAAGTAATTATGGTTTTTTTAGAGGAAATATTTTTTTTTTTTTCAAATTTTGATCTCTCTGGTTGAGACAGATAGAAGAAAATTTTCTTCTCAACTGCATATGGAAGGTTTTATATTATTGCATATTGTATTTGAAAACTGGATATAGTTTATTTTTTTAATTTAGTAAAACACATTTGAAAAGGGCGTAATTTTATAAGTTAATCGTAAATAATTCGCTAACGCTAAGAGATATCGACAAGTTTTATATGTAAAAAGTTACATTTGTTTAAATTCTAAAAACTATCTGGAGACAACTTTGTTGGCATATTTGAACTAAAAAATTTAGAGCAAACCCTTTTTTTGTAGGGACACCCTTAGTTATCTAGGGAAAACTGTCCTGATGAAGGTCTCTGCTTCCAATATTATTTATAAGTAATTTCAATATTGGACTTTTCTGCTGTTTGATCATAAAAGCTTAACGGTTTTCAGTAAGAAGTGCTGTTTCGTAGTTAGTGTTTGGAAAGAAACACAGTTACTCTAGTAAGAACTTGTTGATAAAATCACGCGGTGAATTTAATCGGTAGCTGCTGCAAATCAGAGTGAAAATGGGGGCGCGGAAATGTGACTTTTGCAGTGAATTCTCCAAAACTTCACGAAAAAGGAAGCTAAAACCATTCTCCAAGAGCTGCAGAAAAACTCAGCAGAACTGCCTGCGCGAAATAAAATCAAAATTTAACCCCGAAGAATTGCGATTCACAACGGCGTTAAGTTCATGGCAGAAAGTCGTCGTAATTCTGGAAAGGTATTTGAAAAAAAATGTGAAAAATCTAGACTCAGATCTTGCAGACTCATTAACATCTGAAACCAGTCCTGATACCGCTCTATTAATGTCTCCCGAAAAAGAAATCGGCTTCATATGCCAAAATGGTATCGGAAAGGCCAAAAACGAGGGACGAATAATTACCACCACGAACAATTTTTAATTTTTCGTCGTGCACAACAAAAAAAGAAGAAAAAAAATGTTTTCGGTGTTTGTGATTATAATAAAAATTATTATTATTAAAACGATTTGTATTCAAAAAGCTGCGTGGGGGGGGTGGGTCTTGGTCTTTATTTTTTTTCCCAACAAAGGGCTAAAGACTGTATTCGATGAAATTTGGACACACAAAATAGGTCACCAAAATTTTTCCTTGAGCCCGATTCTTTTCAAACTTTCTGGAAATAAAGTACTACTAAATGGTTAAGTTTTGACATCATTGGTTTATTGAACTACTTCTTCCAACCCAAATGCCCGCAGCTTTGCCTTGACCCCTTTCATCAAATCTTGGGCAATGATAGGACCGACTTGCTTACTTACTTTTAACCACACTTTCTTTAGTTCAAGTTCATTTTCTATCAGTTTTGGAGTTTTAACGAGCTTTGCCTTCATGATTGCCCAAAATTTTTCAATTCGGCGAAGTTCCGGAGTGGTTGGAGGGTTGACGTCTTTTGGTACAAAAACTACATTATTATCTTTGTACCAGTCTAAGACGGGCCGGGCATAGTGGCAAGATGCCAAATCCGGCCAAAACAGTGTCGGGCCATCGTGAGATCTCAAGAAGGGCAGAAGTCGTTTTTGGAGGCATTCGTCCTTGTAGATTTGTCCGTTGACGGTCCCAGAGGTGATGAAGGGCTGACTCATTTTGCCACATCCGCAGATCGCTTGCCAGACAAGGAATTTTTTGGCGAATTTCGACAGTTTCTTCTTCCATACACTCTCCGGAACGGCCAACTTAGAGGTGGCGACGTAGTGTTCCTGTCCTGGCATTTGTTTGGTGTCAGCTTTAATGTAGGTCTCATCGTCCATCACAATGCAGAACGGTTTTGTGAGCCACTCCCTGTACAGTTTTCTTGCACGAGTTTTGGCCACCGAGTTCTGTTTATCGCTCCGGTTCGGTGCCTTCTGGACCTTGTAAACATGTAATCAGAACGTTTCATTGTTTTCTGCACAAAACAAACTGAAACTTTCGCCTTTTTCGCAACATCCCTGATCGAAATGTTGGGATAACGCTTAAATTGGTTCAATACCACCCCCAAGGCCTTCTCCGGATTTGATGTGCCACGTTTTTTGCCACTACAATTTTTCCGCTTGGTTGACTTACGGTCCTTGAACGTTTTGATCACATGAGATACGGTTGAATGTGCGATTCCGAGCTGTTTTCCGATCCATCGATGAGAAGCGTTTGGGTTTTCGAAGTGAGTGCCCAAAATTTGTTGGCGCACTATTTTTTCATTCGAAGCCATCACTGAAATCACTCGACCGATTTTCACGAAACTCATTACACAATTGACACAACACAATGAAATACATTCAGTTAAAAATTCAATAATTTTTACCCACACGCTAAAAAGTTACGAACAATTGCGTATGTCCAAATTTCATCGAATACAGTCTTTAGTTGAGTACACACTTAGATGTTTTGACAGAAATCTGTAAAATTTCACCGAATTCTCAACAGCTGAACGTTCGATAATCCGACTTAACGGATTTCGGTGCAAATTTAAAGAATTCAGCAGTTCAGCTATTGAGAACTTGGTAAAATTTTACAGATTTCTGTAAAAAATCTATTTTTTACATCAATTATTGTTTGTTGGTTCTTATGTTTGTTGATATATAAAACTTATTGTTTTATTTGCTGAAATAAAGGTAAACAATCTTTGGTAAAATTGTAACCTAGCTTATTTCAAGCAACTTTGCCAACAAAACAATTTTGTAGCTTTGAATAAACCGATTAAGAACAATTTCCCTAAATAACTTAGGGTGTCCCTACAAAAAATAAAACAAGGTTTTTGCTCTAACTTTTTTATTTAAAATTGTCCAACAAAGTTATCTCCAGGTGGTTTTTAGAACTTAATTAGATGTAACTTTAGACCAATAAATCTTGCCGATATCTTTTACCGTTAGCGAGTTTTTTACGATTTTCTCATAAAATTACGCCCTTTTAGAATGTGTTTTACTCAATTTAAAAAAAAATTATCTCCAGTTTTCAAACATAATATGCAATAATATAAAACCTTCCGAATGAAGTTGAAAAATATTTTTTTTTTGTCTTTTCCAATCAGAGAAATCAACATTTGAAAAACGTCCTATTTTTTTTTTACAAAAACCATACTAACTTTTGTTTGACATACGGTAGCGACGATTTGAGTATATCAAAATTTGTATCTTTTATTGTTCTAGAATCAATGGGAACACAGCTTTGCTAAAAAATTGGGAATCAAAAAGTTAGAGCAAAATAACTGATTTTTATTGGGACACCCTAAGCTAAAAAATTTCTCATCTTCAACTTTTCTGAAGAATATATGCCTTTATTTCTGCAAATTAAAAAGTTAGATTTCCGATTTCTCCGAAAACAAGGACCACCCTAGTTTTCATTTATACCAAAAGAAGGACCTCATTATTAGAAACAACTTTGTAGGAAACAATTTTGCTCCAAAACTTCAAACTTAGGCTGAAAACGTATCTTTCCAGCTAAGTTGGCATTCTGGACCACTGTGCATTGTTCGCACTGAGTTTTAAACATGTCTGCACGCGTTGAACGTTGGCACAAGTGGAGATGGATTCTAACGTGTAATTTAAATTTAAATGGAAAGTAACCTAAGAGTGGCTAATCTGGGCTATATCACCATCCTATGGAAATCTTTATAAATATTGTGAAAGTGTTATCATTGGAGTAGGGTTCACACCTTAGCCCTTAATGAAAATATCAGGAATACCACTAATCCCTATCCCACATCAGAAAAACAGCAATGCATAAAACAAAGCTTTCAATAAACTCTTAACTTTCACTTTCAGGAATATCCATGCACAAGGGCTACGCATTTGTGCAGTTTACAAACCCTTTCGATGCACGGAACGCCTGTCACGGCGAAGACGGGCGGACAGTCCTCAGCCAAACGTTGGGTAAGTTTCGAATCAATTTAAAAAACAAAAAAAAAGCCCAGCAACTGTCCATCATCAGGCCGCATCAGAACATCGTATACAAACACTTGCTCGTGTCACGCCATGACAGCGCTATTAAACAGCCATAAATAAGCACTCCCGCGTATCAGCTGCTGCAGCAGTGGCACACATCTGCACGAGTGATGCACAATTAGTGAATTTATATGTAGAACAAACTTCAAAACACCCAAAAATAGAGATACATCATGTCACACTAAGGCGCGTGGTGATCCATTTGCTGGCCCATTGGAGCTCATCAATCATGTGGGGGTTCGTGTCTCTGGAAGAAGAACCATAAAAAAAAAACTGGAAAACTTTCGCTGTCATGTCATTCATAAATTATTTTCCCTTCCATCAGACTGGGGTGCTATCCGTCCGATCTAGGACTGGATTAGGGGTTAGGAAGTCATTCAGCAGCAGCCGTTCACAAGCCAAGAAACATACGCAATATTCTATCCTTGATGAAAGTGTGCGTCGGTCGTCTCCGGAACAGTAGTTGGGAAATAAAGATAGTCGATTCGGGGGAGGGGACACGGAGCTGGTAGCTCAACCCAATTTGTTTTCGCTACGGGTCACGCGAACTTGGCACCCCTTGTCCTTCCCCGGACTTGTCATTCACAACGCACGCACGCGAAGGACTTCTTCCAGCGTTGTTTTTTTTTTCTTTCTTCCTTCCTTCCTTTGACTCATTTCGGTTCAGGTCTTTGACGGCCCGCAGCGTCTAATAGCATACATTTCCGGTTCTGCTTTTCTGCCCTCGCTCTTAATTTATGGCAATTTTTATGCACGGAGCGTTGTTTTTCCATTAAATGAAATTAATAGCACTTTAATGGGAGGCAATATATGGAATTACTGGACTCCTGGTGTGAATGGTTGAACCGGATGTGGGTTCGGAGGTGTTCTCCTGTGTGGATGTTTTTAGAAACGGCAAAAATATGTTCTGTCAACGCGTTAAATGAAAACAATCCATCAAAGTTTTTATTTATGAGAGGTGGGTCCGTCGACATGGCTGAAACCACTCGTAACAAATGAGTGTTAAGTTGGTCCGATCTGGTAAGAGATTCATTGGAACTTGAATTTTTACGACAGTCTATTAGCATACGATGCGCGAGGTCAATATTTCTTTTTTTAACTGTAATTTATAGCAATATTAACTGTCAACATCAACCGTCTTCCAATGTTTCGACCCTGCACGGAAGCCTCCAACCATCTAATTATTTCATTCCGACAAAAGTTTTATCAATGACAACAAGACAACTAAGAAGTTGAACTGAGCAGCGATAGCAACGTGTTCCGCTGAAAATACGAGTGGTGACAAACCATTATGTGTAGTAGGGTAGAGCAAGACAAAATCCGTGCGTGAGAATGAGCGGTAGTCAAGGCATTCGCCGCGTAAACTGTTCAACCTCCTCTTCTGGGACCACCCAACCAAATGCAGCATGATAATAATGAATTAATTTAGTTTAGCTTCGGAGTCAACTATCGTCCTACCTAGGTCACCCAGCACACGTCAAACGAGAACCCCGCCAACCGCAATGGCGGCAGAAGCGTGTGTGAGCGATTACGTTCCACTAGAGTGGAACCCCCACGCGAAAGTATGAAAAACCCCGAACGGAACGGATAGTCCCGGGGGGAAACGTATCTTAAAATGATACCCTGTCGTCCACTCCCACGCGTCTTACAGAGGAAGAAGATAGAAATAGAGAGCATCCGCATTCGCCCACCAATGCGAGCTACTAGAGGTCTCGCCTCTCAAACAGTCAGTCTACTGGCGGCGGTTTTCGGGAGACACCCTGGCAGACAAAACATCATCAAGTTTGATCGATAGTGAGGTTTTTTCATTGCCTGGTTGGCACGTGTTGTTGTAAACTGAGACTTGAGGTAGTTTTTTGCGTTTTTGTGGAACCAGTAGTTGGAAATCGGTTGCAAATGTGGAAAGGTAGAAGAGCAGGACGTGGCAATTTTCATCAACCGTTAATCGGTAAAGTTTGTGAGTGTAATAAATTAGTGACGTGATGTTGTTTTGTGTATGTTTGGATGAAATAATTCAAAGACGGCAGGAAAGATAGATACCTAATTTTCAAGAGGGACAGATTCGAATTCAAAACGATACTGAACGACTTTTCTGTTATTTATCATTAAATTAAATGAAAAACAAAAATCAATCTTTTAACCCATGCACTACGGTACGAATGGACAAATTTCGCGAAAAAAAATTATAACTCGAAAACCATTAATTTGAGACACATGATGTCTTCGGAAGATTTAATTTAAAAAATAAGATCTATCTTTTGGTTTAGGTTGGTCGTTTTACGTTCAAAATAATAAAAAATACTTTTTATTCATATGATTTCGTGAATTTTTTGCTTTTACAGAATTGCAGATATGTTAATTTATCGAAACTATGCTGAAAATGTTTTACCTCTGAGTGTTTCCAGTCGAAATGACCTACCGACCAACTTCGAGTGTCTCCGATTTAATTGAAAATTTGTGCACACGTTTGACCCACGAAAGTAAGTTTTTTCCACTGATACAACAAAATGTTGGACTCAAGAGTCAATTTTAAAAAGAGCGTAAGCATTTTGAATAGCATTTAAATTAATAATTTGTAGCTCTAAAACCTTTGGTTGTACAAAAAAACTGCCTAAGAACAAGTTGTGGCCCTAAGTGTGAAGGTTGTAAAAAAATAAACAATGAAAAAAAAATATTTTTCGGCAAAAAAACTCGACAATTAACATTAAAATTTAAATATCTCAACCAATGATTTTTTGATTATTATATTTTTTGATTGTATAAACTTGAAACTATTGCGTAGATTTCAACGAAAATTCCAGGATGAAGAAATGTCAGAAAAAAATGTTTAAGAACATAAACTTTTAATGCATTCCTCAAAATTTTTATATTTGCTGTAATAAACGTATTATGATGATATAATCTGATTTTTGAAGTATTTTAGAAATTCTCATCTTGAACAATAGTCTTCGTAAAAGCATCCGTTCTCGAGATATTACCGATTTAATTTTATTATATTCGAATAATATTCGAAAATATGACCTTTTCATAGATTATTCGCGTTTCTCTAGTATTCACAAAACGTTTTTAGAAATTTTTGTTAAGTTCCATACAACTCTTTCTTTGACAGCAAGACAATTGGATGAACGGTTCAAAAGATATAGGGTAAAATGGTTCAAACAATATTTTTTTAAATTTTCGTTTCACATATGCCTATTTTGCTACTTATTGTATACTTTACAATAATTGTGTGTAAAAACTTGAAACTTTAACGTCAATTTTCGAGAAAACTTCAGGGTGGAGGGATATGAACTGAAAAAGGTGTCTCTAAGGTCAACTTCTAAAGCATTTTTTAAATCTCAACTATTTGCCAAAATAAACGTGTTTCGATGTTGCAGTATATATCTAGCAGAAAATACGGCCTTTTCATAAATTAGCACTCTAAGCCAGCAAGACAATTCTATTAACAGCATAAGAAATAAGGGAAAATGATTGAACCAAGTTTTCTTATATTTTAACTTATATTTATACTTGTATTTTCAATTTATTATGCGCATACTAAAGTTCATATATTGTTTCTACATTCAGATTGGTTTAGAAAAGTTCCCTTTAATTTTACATGTTTATATATACTATGAAGGCTTGATGCTACATAATTTGAAAACTATTTTGCCTTTATCTGATGATCTGAACGCGGAACAAAAGAATGGTATTTTTGTGTACCAGTAATCATTTTAGTTTGCTGAAAGATATTGCTCCATTCTGTAACTCCCTGTTTATAGTCTTTATAAGATACACAACAAAATGACATTTTCGTTAAGCAATCATTATTTTTCTGATTGGCCCAATCATATAATTCTTTTGCATTTGTTATTGGGTGTTCATGTCCTTCAGCTATACTTGCGTTTCTTGCCATTCGTTTTAATATGCCACCAATTGCATCACATGCCCCCTTGCCAACAACACTTCACCTTATTGAATTCCATTTTGAAATTATTATTAAGCACTCAAAACAAATTTGTTACTGATGCTATCCGAGAAGTGGAACGAGTTTATATACCAAGTACGAGTAGTTTTAGATTTCTAGGTATACTATTGGCAATACTCAGCAGCGGGCATAACAACGTGAGTATTCTATGAAAATATTTACATTTTTATATCAACCCATCTCCATTTATTTATTAATATGCATACCACTGACAAACAGACATAACACATGGAACATTTAGCACTACAAATCATCAAGAACACTACAGTGGGTGATAAAGCTGAACATATAGCAGTAGTGTGCTGACGTCAAACATAAGAAATCGACTATGCGCGCTAGCTGTGTCAATACTACCAACTAAGAAACATTTAAATTGACCGTTTAATGCGTAATCGATTAAGAAACTGCAAGTATTATGAATGTTTATCTGTGTCTACATATTTAAAATTTGTTTTCTTACATTTGCTATGTCTGTTTGTCTGTGATATAAATGATAATAAATGAAAGGAGATGGGTTAATATAAAAATATAAACATTTTCATAAAAATCTCTCGTTGTAACGCTTTTCGGTTATAATTTGTTATTTCGTTTTTAAAAAAAAAAAAAAAAAAAAATATAAATTTTTTCTCATAAAGGAGACAAAAGGGATATACAATTTTGCATAAATCTTGTAAATGGAAGTTGGTTCTTCCAGCTCACGTATTCTGTGTTTGCAAATGTTTACAAATAAGGCAGTAAGATATCTTGCAAAAACGTTTTTTTTTTTACACTTCAACCTCTACAATTTGTTTTTATACAATAACTAGCAACTATGTTGTATCATGTGCGTCATTTTATGTTCTAAAAGTTATCTCTACAAATTTATCAAATTCAAATTGAAATGAAAAAATTACAGCAAAAAAACTGTTTTTTAAGTCCCAATCTAGGTCGCGAAATTTGTCCTTTCGTACCATAGTGCCATGGTGAGATCTAACTTTTTCCTATACACAGATTTCGTTAGGCAATGATATATTTTGTCCCTAAACATGTTTATTCGTGATTGTGAATTTCATTATGGGTAAATGGTATCAAATCCTCACTCAATATGATCCAACCTGTGGATTTTTTTTAAATCACTTTTACACATTTGTTTCAGTGTTCATCAGGACATGTCTTTTTGTAACCAAATTTCTCGGGAGTCTTTGAGCCAATTCATCTGATTTCGATTTCGTTACAAACTTATCGTAGACCCTGATAAAATACCAAAAAAATCCACTGCATTGGACCCAGCACAGCCTAGACTGAACCCAAACATTTGAGGTGTTCCAAGAGAAATGTGTCATTTTTTCAACACGTCATTTCCATTTTTTCTTGAACTTGTTGTTTCCTGTGACTAATGATGCCGTTTTGCCATAGAAGCCCCTAATTTTCAATCACGACTAAGTTTCCAATAGGGTGTAAAAATGGTATTGATGGTTTAAGAAAATTGTAAGCCCAAAACAGTTAGTTTGAATGCTATGATGCCTTTGACAATGTTGTAGATGATAATTTCATCATTCTGAAACAAATATACGATGTAGAAAAAATGCTTTAATAAGAAAATAAAAAAAGCATAATTTTTTTTATTTAATATGCAAACATTATTAAACTCTATTTTTTTTTTATTCAAGTCCACAATGTTTGCTTAAAACTTGAGGTTAACTGATCCTGGAGAACTTAAGAAAAAAGTTATATTGTTTTTCATATTATTATTTTTTTAGCCTAGTTTGTACTGTGCATTTTTAAAAAAACAATTCATGAATCATTGATTCATAAGCATTTTATTTCTTTAGTCGCAAAATTTTCTTCACTATTTCAAATATTTAAGCATTGTTTTCGATACAGGGCTGTGTTGAGTGCTGTTTTGATTAAATTTTATTTTTTGACAAAGGAGCAAAAGAATGGAGTGGTTGGGTTCCTCGAACTGTTTTTGAATTATTATATAGCAAGTTTAGCTCTGTTGCCATGTTTTCATATTCTTCTGTTGTGCCAAAACTAAAGGATAATTTTGTCTCCTCTCCTTTTTGATTTTCAACTAGAGTGTCCTGTTTTCCAGGCAAGAAAAATCCCGGGATTCGGGATTTACTCGGTATTTATTGAATTCATGTTCATGCAAATATGTAGTTCAGTTTAATTAACGTTCGAATCCTCATTTGTCTACACGTATGAAATATTATTTCAGAAATGTTAGTTCGGTGATGCTTGAATCCGACAATGAAGACCTCTTCTTAGTGCAGATATTGCCAGAACGAGAGAAAACCCGCTGCCAATCGAAGTGGGCTTGATTTACTTCAACGCCAAGAAAACCTTCTCCAAACTTGGTGTTAGTTCTCCAGTTACCTCAAACAGAGCAAGCTCCTTATTGATAACATTATCCAGGCTGAGTGGTTTACGTTGTTGGGCACTGGGCGTCTTAACCTGTTTCTTGATCATAGCTTCAAACTCTTCTTGGAGAAATGGTTTCTAATTTCCGTCGATTCCGCAGTTGAGGTGTTAAGTGGAAGGGTATCCAATGCAATATTGTAAAGCCGTCCGCACTCTTCTTTAACGCTAGCAGAATTCGTGAATGAACTTCCTCCACTCTGAAGCCATCTCATAAGCGAGACAAGCTTGATGTTTTGGCGCTCATTCACCCGTTTCAAAACTGCCACGTGCAATTTCGAAACGAAGGGATTTTACTGGCTGTTAAATTTGGATAGTAAAAAGCCTAGACTAGCTTCAGTCGTCTACAGCGTTGCGTCACAACGCCCCAGTGCTTCCTCTGGCTCTGGTTTTGCCCAGGATTTTTTGCTTCTTATAAGTCTTCAAATTGCCAGCGTCGGTGGTGTAGTGATAAGCGTGACTGCTACTTGGCACCCCAGTAGGTCTGGGTTCAATCCCAGTCGACGTCGGTGGTTTTTCTGAGGCTGGTCACGTCTTCCTTCGGAAGGGAAGTAAAGCCGTTGGTCCCGGCTCATATTCATGAGTCGTTAGGTTGGGTCCAGGTGGTGGAGTCGTCTTCCTGGCGTCGGTGATTGTCACCATGTGACGAAATAGGCCAACGGAAAATTAAAACAATAAAAATAATAAGTCTTCAAATTGTTGTGCTGCTTGATTTTTTGCTCCATACCGACGGAGGTTCCAGCCCAGATCTGTTTTGAAGCATTAGGTTGATTACCTTCCGATACAATTGTGAGTCCGCTGGACCTTGTTTTCTTCCTCTTCTTAGCAGCTCATCGAACGAGTAGTGTTGCCGAGCTTGTTATTGATAGATTTTACGCTGTCGTGATTAATTCCGAAACGTTTCTTTCTTTCTTTTCGAGTTTAGCAAGGCAATAATAAAAGTAAAAGTAAAACAAACATAGATATTAAGAATTTAATGTAATCAAAATGGTCTACTGCTGATTGACTACAATAAACAACAATTTCGGTCAACGAGACATCCATTTCACAAAGCCAAGTGTCCACCACTTGAATTTTAACACTCTGTTCGATTCGCGGCATCTCGAAAACGATCACTGTTTACCGGAAGTTAAGGAGCTGATCAAGTTGTTGACAGATGAACAGCTCACACCGATAGTCTTACGCGTGTTTGTGTGAGCGCATCATAAGCGTTGCCAGTTTATTTTTTGCGAGCTCAGCAATGGAAGGAGACGTTTTTTGTGGGCATTTCGTTATGCAAAGCTTGTCCACGTTAAATTTTGGAAACGAACATAATGCAGCAAAAAAGATTTACACATAATTCAACAAAACAGATTGATAAAATTATATCTACCACTTGGTTTGACGCAATTTTACTGCATGTAACAAGAATGTAAACATTTTATACCACGAAATAAAGTGGAGAGTTTCAGCTGTCATATAAGTGAAACGTTTCAGCGATCAGTGAAATAGTTCAAAATCTAAACTGAAATAAAAGTGTCCGAAATTTAACGTGGACAGGCTCTATATTCGACCATTCATGATTGATGTCGACACTAATGGAACACTTCGCTTCCCGCGCGTACTTGCGTGCCCGTGATTTTGCTGCTGGTCGTTACGATTTGGCGCCCTGTGGACGTTTGACGTGCGTAGTTCTGCCTGATTTTCGAACAATGCACAAAACTTTTGGTCAAATTAAGCTTTTTTGCAGTATCCCGAACAGAAGTGTTTTGTTTGTACCTGAAAGCTTCAACTACTCTCCTATCCTCTTGCGAGCTCCTGCGAGGATGTTTTTGTCCGCTTCCTTTTATCCGATCGGTGGTCAGACATTTTCTGTGAAATGTTCGTCCAGGGAAAGAGTAAAGCGCCACCTTGTAACGGACCGAATCAAACAACTACGGCTGGAGCGCTCGAAACGTTTGGCGTCAGCATTACAAAAGAAGCATATTCTCCGATGCGGAAATTTTCAAAAAAAACTGATCCGATACATAACGAAAACGGAATACAGAAAAACACAAAAAAACCGAATCGACAACGTTTCAGCAGCAGAATTTACTTTGACCACGTATTTGTCTCCGAAGACTAACGAAAAAAAATCCTTCTTGTCCCCATTTGTGCAATGTTTCGTAGCATATGGGAATAGACAAGTCTCACAGGAGTAAATTATTTATCTAAATTTGTGTGTGTGTGTATATACAATCCAACGCCCACCGTCCGGCAGTGTTTTTATGGAAGAAAAATGTTTGCAGTTAAACGAACTGTTGTCGACTCGACAAACATTTTTAGCCCGGGAGTTGGAAGGTGATAGCTCTGTTGGGTTCCAGTGACCCATTTCAGAATGCCTGGTTACTCACGTCCATTCCGAGGTCACTTTCACTTACAACAAGCCCCGCATAAACACAGTACAAACATCAAATGGATATAGGTACTGTGCATACACTTCCATCATCAAATCTTATTGTTTTGAGGATGGCACGTATTTAGCAGTATCGTTCAAATTTAGTTATAATCAGATAGATCTCACCGGAAATTGTTGCTGATGTACAGTCTTCATTTGGACGGCTTCCCTGTGATGCTAAAGGATGCATTTATGTCTCTACAGAAGTAGCACTCCGCTATTCGGCAAATATTTTCACATCATCCTTTTCGAATGGAACAGCCCGAATACAATTAGTACTTCGCGCACAAATGCAATACAATGAAAATCACAGGTAAAAAAAAACACTTGAAAAATCACAATCATTGTGCAACGAAAAAAAAAAAAACTTCACAGCTCTCCATCTGTACACCACGTGGTGAGTGCATCTGAAATTATATGCCAGCCACTCACGCGCGCATGCGCGTTAGCTTCGTTCTTTGCTTCTGACCAGCAAATGGCCGTTTTCTACATTGCACTGGTTTTCTTTTTTCTCTCTCCACACTCTGTCAATAATCAAAATCCCCCGCTATGAGGCGACTCTATATCGACTTCTAAACTGCTTATAATCATCAATTCACTCGCGACAAAGCGGAAAAATACTCTAATTTAATCATTTATGTCCGCGTGGCACAATACTAACAGCACTAACAAACACAACTAAGCTGATATTAACTCTTCCTCCGGGTGCGGGGGCGAAGCACAAAAAAAAAAAAAAAACGGGGAAAAACTACCGACCATCACAAATTTTGGGAGGGAATCGATTATATTCACTACATCTTACACAAAACACGTGGAGATTTTATGATTTCACTGTTCGTTTAGGTTGAATTACGAATATATTTTTGATTTTATTTTTCGCGAAAAGGACGCAGCAAAAACAAAACACGTCAGTTTCCAAGCACGGCTTGCTTGGCCATATGGACGTTTGGCCGAATGGACGTTTGGCCGAAAATTGTCTATTAGCATAAATGTATTGCAGAGAAAATGAAATGAGAATATAAAAACGTTTTTTCAAATGTATTAGATACAAAAAAGGAAATAAGGAACAAAAAAAACATTCTCGAACGCATTAGATAGCATCCCGATATTCTAGACTTATTACACTTAGAGTTTATCAATATGTGTGCGCATTTTCAGTAATAAGCATTATAATTAAGTTTCAACTATATCAATTCACTAAAAACGAAATTTTTATGTTCAAAAATGCAAAATGGTATTCGACCATTTGCCCTATATACATGAGAAGTATGAATATGACAGTGCAATTGAGAGTAATATTACTAGCGCCAATGTTCAGAACCGCATGGTATTTGAGATTTTTTAAGTATGAGAGGAGAATTCGGTAAAGTGGACGACTCCCTGGCATCCGATCAAAGTAAAATTGATTCCATTTAGTTCTTCAGCTTTTCCTGCAAATTCATAGTACTTTTGAGTTCAATATACTAGCACCAAGTTTAGTTTTTGAGTAATAATTCTAGTTTGCATCCAAAATGAGCGGAGAAATGGGAAAAATGGGACACTTACTGTGTTCATCCCTAAATGAAACCAACACCATTCGATTCCACGCATTTTTTCTCATATGATAAGCGATTTTCAGGACTCCAACCCTGCGCCGTCTAAATTAATGGGATTTTGGATCTATTTTTGCCCACTGTGCGTTGTTTGGAATCAAATGATTAAAAGATGTTTGGCTTAATGGCTTCGAACCCTAAAGTTACTTGGCATGGCATTTCACAGTAGAATCTGATTTTAAATTTCGACTTTTCTCAAATGAGTTATTCGTCCTATTGAACAAAAGTTAGAATAAACTTTCTCAGAAAAATCTAGCCTCAAAATAACTGACGATCAAAACGTGGTGAGCGATAAAATGACCAACAAAAGCAAAACAAACAGGACAAGTTTATGAGAATTTCACACAGAATACACATCAATATACATTGACCAAACTAAAACTCATACCTGCCATGCATTTGACAAACCGAGAAATATCCATTCGGCGAATCGTCCATTCGACCAAACGTATTCATGTCAAACGTCCATTCCGCCAAACATCCTTTATGTACTCTAATTGTTATTATTGTATTCTCCGAACGTGGAGTAACGATTATGATATAGAAGGAGATGTACCCCATAAATGGTGGTAACCATTAATTCATACTGGTGGGGACCAGTATCACAACGCTTTACGGTCTTTCTCTCCGAGGTGACGAGATGACGAGAAGATAAACACTAATGTCGTTTTCGGTTATTGCCAGTGCGGAACTGGGTTCGCCCTAGGTCCGCCCTAACAGCTGTCAAAACGTTTTTTTTATTCAATCGGGTCGGACCTGGATCTGCTCTGGATCCGACTCAACATCGATGAGGTTCGCTCTCAAGTTTTTTCGAGGTCCAACCTGGGTTTACCAACACAGACAAACGTGAACTGTCAAAATAAAATGTTTATGTTTGTTTATGTTTATGTTTTGCACTAATACTATCATACTGACTCGACTCTGGATCCGTTTTCGTTCGGTAATTGCGAGTCAGAGTCAGACCTGACCCAGGTTTAAAACCGAAAACGACATAAGTAATTATCAGTCGTTGTGTACAAAAACAAACCCAAAAAAGGAGAGAGTTTTCCTCTCCCATGTACGCATCAAAACCGAGTGTGTACAAACTACCGCTAGAAACTATCACAAGCGATCAGTGGTACATGAGCGAGTTCGAACACGTTATTATTGCCAGTTGAGGTGGCAGATGTATCTGTGCCTCATCCTACCCCACAGTGGGATGTTTGGCAATGATAACGTCCTTGGTTCGAGTACTACTTTACCCATGCCCTTTCGCTCCATTTTCAGTACTTCTATTCCATTTCCAAACCTACCGTACGCTAACGGAACTTTCAACACTTTCTCGTCATATATTTCATTCTAGCAAACATGACTGTCTACTCTTGGTGCCTGATGGCGATGAGCGAAACATCTCCTTCTGCATCATCCTTTATGTCTTTTTGCCAAAGGGGCTATGCATAAACTACGAAGACTTTTTGGGGGGAGGGGGTGATTTGACCAAAGTCTATGCTCCATACAAAATTTCACAAAATTGTATGGAGAAAAGTCTACGAGGGGGGAGGGGGGTCTGAGATTTTCAAAAATGAGTCTATGTGGTTTATGAACCGGCCCAAACGGGGTATAATCATAGTGCTCATATTCAAGATCCATTTTTCCTCATCACTACCCTGGTGGAAATGGCCAGTTTTAGATTTGGTCCAAGAACCCAGAATGCGATACCTCAAATTAAATCGAACAATTCCTAAGACACCTGACCGGGGAGTATATTTATTCCCTAGCTAAATCACCATACAACTAGGTACAAGATAAAGACAAGTGTATTGTTATTTCACACGTCTCCCCTTACAATGAATTAACCTACACCATTCCTTGGCATATTTTAAATAACTCCTAAGTGACAGGGCAAAAATAGACAACCACATTTCCCGCTTATAAAAGCTGGTTTGAGTAATAAAAATAATTTCTCGACCGGTGTATAATTCTGGTGACATCGAACCCCCACTTCGTGGATCGTTTCGCTTGACAATGTTTAGTAAGCAATTTGGTTAATTGATACACCAGCTGTTTTCGGGTAATTAGCTTCACTTGGTGACGGAGTCGGATTTGTATCACTACTTTAAGACAGTACGATAAATTAGACGAGCTGTTGTTAAAAAAAAAAAACAATGTTGCATGTTGGAAACAATGAAAGTCTTTATTCCGGTTTCTAGGAAAATGATCTTACATCAACGTTTAATCACTGATTGTAGCAAGGGTTAATGATTTATACACATGACGTGTGTAAGAGCAGTCAGTGGGTATTACACTTTGCTTTTGCGTCATTGGGATTACTGTAGTCTAAAAAAAATCATCTGCTTTTCTTCGGCAATTTATACTAGCTGAAAGATCCATGTCAAGCTAATGCTCCGCTTCCATTGTCACCTAGGATCAAATCGAATTAAGTAAAACATTTAAACCAACAAAACTCCTTTACTCGTCTACCCCGTTCAGCAGAGCTCATAATGCCACACCGTGTGCGTTGAGTACAAGGAAAACAAATTGTCCAAGCATTATTTCAGCAATGATATACGACCTCAGCTTGTTTCGCTTGTCTGTTTTCTTGCGACGCGATCTGAGGTGGATGGATACAAAACGGCAGAGGTGAGAATTTTTCTAATTTTAGAAAATGATCTCCTAAGTGGGATGAAGCACGAAAACAAGCAACTGCTTTATATCGCTGCAGAAGACACCACAAAAGACCGACTCTTACTGGCGTCTTGGTATGCTTTTGTTTTTCATCTCTCCTGGCCTCTTCGCAGTTCATTTTCACATGATTTGGTTTTCCTCATCCCGCTGGGTTAAATAATATTAAGAGGTGTCAGGGGTGGAGAAAATCACATGAATTTCGAAATTTCGGGCAAATTTGATCTCCAGAAATCGTCAGGTCGTCTTTACCTTATCATGGAGACGCACGGTGTAAATCACGAAAATCGTAAAAAATGATCATCCCAACCTTGCCCTGCTGCTTTCCCGCTCTCGGTTATGATGATGATGATGATGAAAAATACCCATCAGGAGTCCCACCGAGAACCAACCGTAACGGTCATGGAGTAGACACTCGATGAAAAGCGGCAACCAAGGCGCATAGCAAGCCAGTAAACGCATTGGCCAAACAAGAAACAGCTGAAATGTCTACAAAAAAAAATTAAACAAATATAAATCTTGTCTCTGACTGGCAGGATTTGATGTGGAATTCAGCGAATCTGCTTTGCCGTATTTTCGGGGGCATTTTCATTGTCTAACATTGGTACGATTTTGCACACCCCGCCCGGTGGGTGATGGGATGACCAACCGGTGAACAATTCCACGGTCATCCTTGCCGATGATCCGCGAAGAAGTGAGTGAAAGATAAGAACCAAAGTGTGGCGCAAAAGTATCAAATCTGAAGTATCTGTGTGTGTATGAGTGGGTCTTACCGTTTGAAGCTGTAAACGAGAAGCCAATCTCGCTAATGAGATACAGTGAATGATTGACAGCGGAAAATTGGATTGGACATGAGCTGCCGTCCACTGAACACTGACTGGCTAACGACGTGCTCAGTACGAAACGTGTTTCAAACGAGACGTGAGAAATTTCAATTCTGAGGAATCCGTTACTTGCTCGGATTGTGATTCTGTCTTTGGGATATTGATGCGAACATTGAGTGGAGGAAATGAGGTCAACACGTGTAGGTTCTACTCACACGATTATTTTCCCCAGAGAAATTTGCTTGAAGGAGACGGAATCGAACAAATTAACAACGATTTGGAGGTCAAAGCAAAACTAAGAGGCCCATTATTTAGATTTGAAGGTTAGTTATAATTAATTTTTACTCCTACGATTTTTGAAAAAATAACGCATCTTGTTTGACTTATATCTAATTTAAAAACCTATTTTTTTTCTAAGAATTTAATAAGCTATATTAATTGCTTACAGCGAAAAATATTTGGATGAAATTGAACATTTCTTGGGTCTGAGAGAAGATTTTTTTCGTCGACGTAGCGCGGTCCTTGCGCCACGCCAGACTGATTTTGCAAAAGGCTCTATGTGACTTTTTATTTTCCTTCAAATTATCAGGAACAATACAGTTGCTTCCCAGTGAGATGTGGTGGTTCGTCTGTTATGGTTAGGTTGTTAGTATTCGGTTGAATAGATTAGTAATTGACCAGTCAACGGTCGTTATTATTTTTCAATCAGCATCATCATCATCATCATCATCATCGGAACTCTGGGGTAGTTCTTTCGTTAGTTATGAGTTTACTGTGGGTAAGCATATATTTATTGTTTTTTGAATGGTGAGAAATAAACAGTGAACATTTATTCAAGGACCGTATTTTGATGCTCGTGTGAAAGAATGCTTGTGAGTATTGATAATGCTGATGAAGACAACCATCTGCACCATAATTAATTTATGTTATTGGAATATATTCGTTGGAATCGATCCAAATCGGTTCTCAAACTTTATAAAAAAAATGCTTTTGTTTTCCTGAAAAAAAAAACTACGATCACACATTGTTAGTGGCCCCAGCAACATCTTTGTTACTATATATCAGTTCCTATTTGGGCTGATAGTACCGACTCCTTTTTTCAGATCTAGTACTACGGTACTGGAAGCATTAGTACCGATAATGCCAGTACCAGTACATGAATACATGCGATGGATGTAAAGTATCATTAATAAACAACAACAACAACGACAGTACCAGTACCGGTTCCCGAGAATTTTTCAAGATACACAGGGTGTCTCACAATAGATGTCACTAAAACAAAATGGGATCACAGCAAAACAAATCAACATAATCATAGTATTTATTTTTCATTTGAAAGATACATATTATAGAAATAAACCACATTAATTCAATTCGAATCTCTCGCCCTTTTTATTGATAACTTTGCGCAAACTATTTGCAACCCCATCGCAGCTGGCACACACGATGTCCTGAGGAATTTGTTCCCAAAAATCAACTAAATGTTTCTTCAATCGATCTAGAGTAAGCCCTTTCGTAGGGCCTATATGTGGAAGCATATACAGTGACCGGCGAAAAAAAAGATCCATCGAGCCGTTTACTAATCAGGCATAGATATCTTTACAACTTCGTTTCAATAGCAACTTTCTTACCCGTACTGTACATACATGAATGAGGCTTAGCGTATAAGTTTGAATATACATATTCATTTCAGCCAACTGCATGTGAAAAACGAAATAAGCTTGTGTTTACGGTATGTCAATAAAAAAGATCCACTAGGAAAAAAAATACTTTCCGTGTACATCCACTTGGCTTACCTCTTGTTGATCATGCTTTTGACATTCCTTTATTTACATCCATCACAGATAATTGCTACAGTTGTGAGAAATAAGTGAGTTTAGCCCAAGTGACGAGTTTTTTAAGAATCGATCATGAGAGGAAAGAAAATAACAGTTCAAGTTCGAAATCTTATCGTGCGCGATTGCTCAAAAAACGAATCTCAGCGCAAAGTTGCCGAAAAGTATGGTGTAAGCCGTGGTGCAGTGCAGAAAATAGTTTTAAAACACCAAAAGCTTGGAAGTGTCGCAGATCGAACAGGACGTGGACGCAATCGCAAGTCTGATCACCGTGAAGACACTAGAATCATCCGAGAAATTAAAAAGGATCCGTTTGTTACCATCCGTGCGCTCAGAGAAAAGCTAAGCCTTTCGATATCCGATCGTACAGTTCGGCGACGCATTGCTGAGCACGGTTTGAAAAGTCATTTTGCTCGGAAACGGCCGTTCATAAGTAGGGTGAATAAAGAGAAGTGATTGCGGTTTGCAAGAAACCATATAAATAAGCCACTGGAGTTCTGGAAACGGGTTGTTTGGTCAGACGAATCAAAGTTTGAGCTGTTCAACAGAAAACGACGACTGCGAGTTTGGCGGAAAAGCGATGAAGGGCTGAAGGATAAACATCTTCAAGGGACCATGAAGCACGGCGGTGGAAATATCATGGTCTGGAGCTGTTTCTCATGGTTTGGAGTGGGGAATCTGGTTTTAATCAGTGGTATTATGACGGCAGATGGGTATATAGATATTCTGAACGAGAATATGGAAGAATCTTTGCTGAAAATAGGTCTGGAAGATAATTACATCTTTCAGCAAGACAACGACCCAAAGCATACGGCCAAGAAAACAAAAGCTTTTTTCCGTGCCTGTCGGATTAAACCCTTGGAATGGCCTCCCCAGAGCCCGGATTTAAACCCAATTGGAAATCTCTGGGCAATTCTCGACAATAGAGTCGAAAAAACCCACGTAACAAACAAGCAAACATATTTTGCGGCACTGGAGCAGGCCTGGAATGAGTTGGATCCACAACACCTCAGAAACCTAGTCGAAAGAATCCCGAAACGATTGCAGTCCATCATTGAAGCGAAGGGAGGTCATATTGACTATTGAAGAGTTGATTCCAACTCTTTCGATTATTTTTTTTATTCATACATGTCATACGTGTTTTACTAAACTCCAATAATTTTGTTTTTTATTTTATGCAAGGAATAAAAATGATCGTTATTTTTGTACTGAAATGGTTCGTCTATGTTTATTTTTCAGAAACATGTATTGAAATACCATACTTTTTCAAAAATACGTGTTTTTTTCTCAACAATAATACATTGATCAAAGGTGGATCTTTATTTTTGCCGGTCACTGTAAACCCCAACAAAGTAGTCAAGGGGGTTGAGATCCGGTAATATGCATGCCATTCTTCGCTTGTGATGAAATCGGGCAAATTTCCCGTGCACCACGCTTGTGTCTTCTTTGCCTTGTGAGCTGGAACTGAGTCCTGTTGGAAACGATATGGTGTATTCCCATACAGCGTTAAAGCATGAGGAAGCAGGTGGTTCTTCAAAACCTGCTCGATGCAATATTCAGTGTTGATTTTTACGTTGGGTTCTATGAAAAGAAGAAGAAGTTTTCCTTTTCGTGAAACGGCGCCCCATACCATTATTTTCGATACATTCTGATAGCGTTCTACAGCTAGTTTATCTCTTAGAATATTGGCAAGACTTTTATCATACACACAATCATTTTGTTGATAATGACTGTCCTGAAGGAGGAAGAGTTTCTCGTCCGAAAATAAAATCTCACAGTCACCGTGACGAACCAATAGATTTCTGCTTCTTTGGACTCTGGCTTGCTTTTGACGCCCCGTCAACCCGTAAACCCGTTGTTTCTTGTACGGCTTGCATTCCAGATCATGTCTGAGGGAAATTTTTTGCTCAATTTACGGCCAGATACGGCCGGATTTCGTCTTATTCGCTCCCTCACACATTTGATCTTTTTCTTCGTTCTGGCAGTTCGACTGGCACCTCCTTTGTGTTGAATGTGGACATTTCCAGTTTCTTTGAACCATTTCAAGGTACAAAAAACAAAACGCTTACTCACTCTGCTGCTTAAGGCTATTGAATATCTGAAACGGTCTAAGTTTTTTCAAATGTAATTTTTAAACATGCTCCCGTATGGCTTCCATGATAGCTGATAAATATAAAACAAACATAATCGCTTATTTATCTTCAGCGATAATCTGTCAAAAGAATACACTCAAAACGGAAATAATCAATTCCGCTGTTAAAATTACCCAGCTGAAATACACCAAGACTGAAAAAAGGTGACACCTATTGTGAGACACACTGTATTTTATTTCTTAATTGGACAAGAAAAAACTCAAATTCTAGGGGAAAAAAAACCAACAACCACTTTTTTATTTAGGAACGCTCTTATTTTTACTCTTAACATAGTCATTGGTTACAGAAGTAAGCCATCAGAATCCATTTAGTTAAGTGAATTTTAGTAGCAAACTTGCCAGACACTGAAAATGCTATCTGGCAATTAACGCCAGCGCAAACAGTACTCAGTGCTTCAAAACGCATAATCAAATACTTGCCCTCTAATCTTTCAGTTTTAAAATATCAATCGAGCTCGTTGAAGCAGGAGCTGCCTTATGCTGCTTTTTTCGAGTTTCTCCTTCATGGTCAGATTATCGTCGTTATCTTCTTGTGTATAATCATCGTTTGGCGGTGTCTCATCAACCGTTTCCTTGATCTCGTTCCAAGCGTCCATCGTTTGATCAAGTCATCCGCCTACTATATAAAACACTCCGCGCAGTTTTGGAAAATGTTCCAAAACTATTACTCATCGTCGTTTTTGCGGCCAGACTGGCCTTAAATGCGAAAATAACGGCGTATTCGAACCGTGTTTGTTTAATCCACTCTTTCAATGCCTTGAAACTTTTGTTGGCAATATCGATGTTTTGGGAAGAAAGCTGTTCGAGCATGAAATGAAGAGTAATGTCTGCTTCATATACTATGCAGTGTTGTTTGCACAACTGTTCTTCGGCTGCGTTTACAGGGTCCAAATCATGTCTCTAACAAATTCCATCTCATCGTCTGTCAAGAAGCTCACCTTCACTGTTCCTTCAAGGTAAATCATCGCTTTTTGCATTGCAGTCTTGATCTCATAAAACCTCTTAAGCATAGCAGGCAGACTATTCGATCTAGTCTTGCAGTCAGAGATCAGACTCAGTTCCTTGCCATTATACTCTCGAACATACTGCTGAAGAACACCGTCGTTTTTAATTGACGATGGACTTAAAACCCGAACAACGTAGCGAACCTTCTTTACGGTAGAGAAATATTGAGGCTTCATTCGCTACCAGATCCAAGGTCAACCACAAACTGATCCGCATGTTTGTCGAGGACGAGGACCCATGCAGCACACTACGATCATAATTAGTTGCAGCAACTTGATCATGACTAACCAAGTAACATTTATGTTTTTCTCAACCGAATGGAAACATTTGTGCTACAATGCATCGAAATCTGAATCTTGAAGTGAAAATGCGTTAGTAATGTTTTCTAGAAGACTGAAAAGTTACATAAATATTTCTTCATCAGAATCAATAAGATTGTCTGTATTTGAAGACGGTTTCTGGTGCAGAAATTTGTTACTGCAAGGCAAATACCATGGGCCAGGCACACTTGATGATCTGCAGATGTCAGTCTTTCCACTTTTTCCATGATAAATAATCAATCTGTCGGTTGCCTTGATATCTTTGGAAAGCACCAAACCAAATTCTTACAACTTCTGCTCCAATAATATTCAGCACTGTTCAGCATTAATCGATCCTCGAATTCGCACGCGCCCCGAATTCCACATGCGATTTGAATCATAGACGTTCACGTTCATATAAAGACGGTTTTTCACGGAATTGCTTCCGATATTCCTTGATATCGATAATTTGCAGTCTGCTTTCACCTTCAGCTCAAACGTTTGCATTTAAAAAAATGGACAAAAATTGCGAATTTTCCTTGGGTTTACCTTCACTCGCACTGACAAAACTACCCATGCAGCATCAATCATAGTAACCCATGAGTCAGCAGACAAAATTTGACAGCTCTATCAGTCGAACTCTAACCGTGATGGCAAAAACAGTGAAGCAACTCCGTTCAGAAGTGTGCGCGTTCAAAGAACAGCACCCCGCCGCGTCAAAAACGGACATCGTGCGGCACTTTGTGGACGCCGGATACGCCCGTTCCGGCATCTACAACATCTTGGCACTATTAGACAACAATCAGAGCATCGAAAGAAAGCCCGGTTCCGGACGGCCGATGACCCTGAGCGACAAGAAGCTCCAAAGGATGCTGAAGAGGAAGACCGAGGGAAGAGTGGCTACATCGCTGCGTGCGGGGCCGGGAGGTCGGTTCAATTGGCCAAACAGTGAAAAAGTACCTGGCGAACATGAACATACATGTCAGGAAGCGGAATTCAAGTCCACTGGTTTCGGAGCTGCAGGCAATGACGCAGCGGCAGCGGCTGAATAAGATGGTCAACACGATTTTCCCGGCGAATCGCGACGTGGCGGTGGTGATGGACGACGAGACCTATCTCACCCTGGATGGCAACGACTGGCAGAACACTTCGTATTTTTCTTACCCCACGAAGGAAGCGAGTTCCGAGGTGAATTTCATTTCACACACCAAGTTCCCCAGGTGCTGCTGTAGCTGACAATCAGCGAGGAGGGGATGTCAAAGCCGCTCTTCTTTCGCTCCGGACTGGCCGAGAACGGGGAAATTTATAGTACAAAATGCCTGCCGGAAGTTGCGTCGTTCTTCAAGAAATACCATAAGGGCGAAGACGCGGTGTTCTGGCCGGATCTGGCGTCGGCCCACTACTCGAAGCGATCGTTGGAGGAGATGGAGCGGCTGAGTTATCGATGTCGTCTTGGTACTAATCAACGCCCCCAGCTGCGTCCCATCGAGAATTTCTGGGAACCAACCTGAAGCGTAAGATCTACTCCAGCAATTTTGTCGCGAACACTGAGGAGGAATTCATAAATAAAGCGAAGAAGGAGCTAAGAAACATGCTTACATGCATGTTTTCGTCCGCCATGGCGAATGTTCCGGTTAACTGCCGGAAGGCCCCTCGCAGGGGCGTAGAATTTTTTTGCGAGTATGCTTAAATAATTATTTTTTTTTGATGAATGACAGATGCATTTGGATAGTATTGATTCAAATGGAGACCTGGATACACGTTGTTAATTCTAGGTGGAGGCCAAAGACTGTGGTGAAGTGTTTCCCTCACCAGCAACTAATGGAGTGGAGTCTTCAAGGATAAAGGATTTCCATTTCTTGATGAGAGCTGGAGGATTACACCAATACCAGTGTGGCTGGAGTGTTTTTCAATATTTCAGATACAAAAAAAACAATATCGTGTTGGAACATTTTCCATCCCCCATGATATTGCCTCAGACAGTTGAACGAAGATTGGCGTGTAGCTGGGTGTAAGGAACGACTTTTCCCCCAGCCGATGGCAACGAAAAAACATTTGGAAAGCATGAAGTAGCTCAAAATCTTTTAAAGAATATCTGTGAAGAATTTGAAAATAGGCAGACCAGACCCACTTTTCGATTTGTCAGCGAAATATCTCCATGTCACCAAAACACCGAGTGTTCAGAAGAAAATGATTTTGAACAGAACATATTTCCACATAAAAGAGACCACAAAATTGAAAAAAAAATGGTTCCCATTTTTTGTTTTTTCTTAAAGGATAGATTGGTCATTAGCTTTCGATGCAGACTACATTTCATATTTCATTAGAATCTCCGATGATGATGCCGACCATTGTGTCATATACAAAGGACAATATGATAAATAACGTTTTTCTTTTAAAGATGAATTTAACTAACGAATATGACAAAAATGAATGGCATCTTTTAACCCTATATTGAAAATAATACCTACCAGATAAAAAGAGAGTTGTAGTGAGTCATTTTTGTTGTGATAGTTATGAATCCATTGAAAACAATGTTAAGTTCCATTTTCTTTGCAACCATGAAGAGATAGAAAAATCGATCAGTGATTCCACTTCCATTTTTGGATGAGAAGAAGTAATGAGGAAAATCAAAGTGAATTTGAGTACCATTTATCATTTTCATGTCCCTTCGATGACTTCCATCGAATATTGGTTTCGTAAACAATTCAGGCGAAGATGAACATCCAATTTTGATGATGAGAGCCTTGAGGTCAGTCCGCTTGACGGAGGATATGGTTAACGAAATATCGATATCGTGGTGATATAGTGTTGATAGATCGTCAGATAAAGTTCTTGGAAAGTGCTGAACTCGCAGACATCTTTTAAGGACGCATTTTACATATCCACTAAGAAGAATTCAAAATGAGACGGCTATCGGCGAGATGGGTACCCCTTAACTTCACAGAAGAAATACAAACAGAATCGCATGACAACTACAGAACACAAAAAATGTAAAACCACAGTAAGAATATTTTACACGGCGATTCGTTGCAATTGACGACACATGGATTCATCTATACAGTCTGAAATGGAGGAACAGTCGAAACTGTGGACTCCCGGCAAACCTGCTCCATAGAAGGCGAAAACGGTTCCGTCGGTTGGAAAAGTCATGGGCACCGTTTTATAGGATTCGCGGGGTATCATCTTTACCGACTATTTGGAGATAAAGGGCGATACGGTCAAAATTTGGTCAATATCAACTTGACGTATTTCTTTCAATTTTGCATTTAAAAAACCTGAACACCCCTCATTTTGAAGGTGTGTGTGTGTAGAATGTTGCTCCTATTTTGATTTTGGAATTCACTCTTCAGTTGTCAAAATGCCGTCCAAGCAAGAAGAGCAGCGTATCAAAATTTTGCTCGCGCATCGCGAAAATCCGAGCTACTCGCACGCAAAGTTGGCAAAATCGCTAAAAGTTGCCAAATCAACCGTTACAAATGTAATTAAAGTGTTTGGGGAACGTTTGTCGACAGCCAGGAAGTCTGGATCGGGGGGAAATCGAAAACCGGAAGCCGCTGAGACGACAAAGAGAGTTGCCGGTAGTTTCAAGCGAAACCCTAACCTATCTCTCCGAGATGCCGCAAATAAGCTGGGTGTATCGTCTACAACCGTGCATCGAGCCAAAAAACGAGCCGGACTATCGACTTACAAGAAGGTAGTGACTCCAAATCGCGATGATAAACAAAATACGACGGCCAAAGCGCGATCCCGGAGGCTGTACACGACGATGCTGACGAAGTTTGACTGCGTGGTAATGGACGACGAAACCTACGTCAAAGCCGACTACAAGCAGCTTCCGGGACAGGAGTTTTATACGGCAAAAGGAAGGGGAAAGGTAGCAGATATTTTCAAGCACACGAAACTGTCAAAGTTCGCAAAGAAATATCTGGTTTGGCAAGCCATCTGTACCTGTGGCTTGAAAAGCAGCATTTTCATAGCTTCCGGGACTGTCAACCAAGAAATTTACGTGAAAGAGTGTTTGAATAAACGTCTGCTGCCTTTCCTGAAGAAACACGGTTGTTCCGTACTGTTTTGGCCGGATTTGGCATCTTGCCATTACGGTAAAAAGGCCATGGAGTGGTACGCCGCCAACAACGTGCAGGTGGTTCCCAAGGACAAGAACCCTCCCAACACGCCAGAGCTCCGCCCAATTGAGAAATACTGGGCTATTGTCAAGCGGAACCTAAAGAAGACCAAAAAACTGCTAAGGACGAGCAGCAGTTCAAGGCAAACTGGCTTTCTGCGGCGAAGAAGGTGGACAAGGTGGCTGTACAAAATCTGATGGCAGGGGTCAAGCGTAAGGCCCGGCAATTCGGATTTGGAAAAGCGGAAGCCTAACTGAATATTTTTCCTGAATTTTATACTAATTGAACTTGAAAAAGAAATTTAATTTGATTTTTAAATAAACGATTTCACCGATTTACACGCGTTTTCCCTTGACCAAATTTTGACCGTATCACCCTTTAGGATTGAAACGACAACCTTGTACTCGTGCATACGTTGACAACTGCTCAATACACCAGAAATCGGAACGGAGATTTTCTTGCGCTGTGCCTTCGTACGTTGTGAGAGGGACTCAGTGATGAAGAAGCATTCACTTCCGGAATCTAGAAGTTCCCTCACAGCATGCGTGGAACCAGTTTATCAACATCGATAACCAGATATACGCTGGAAAAGGTTTCATGCGATACGTTATACCAGCTACAGCAGTGTATGAATAAAACTTTTATAGAACTGCAGATCTTATAATAGTTTGTGTTGTGTAATTTCATGTTCCTCTATTATTAATTGTCACTACATATCTCTTGCCTATCAGGTTGTATTGAATGTAATAAAACAAGGCCAACAGGAGATAACATGGGTTACTACAGTAGTTCTCCATGTGATAATCAGATATATGTGCTCGTAATCGTAAGCTTAATCATTGAGTTTTAACAAACGCTATAACTTTAATAAAACCAAAAATGTTACTTGGGAACGGTACTACAAACCGAGCGAAGCACTGTTTTACAAAGATATTCCTTTCAGGAAATCTTAATCACACCGGGTCACAAGTAACAATGTTTGCCATATTTCAATGTTTCAACTCCATACAATGATATAAAAATTCCTGAAACTTGAAAATTTTGTTTTATTGACTAGATTTGAGAAGCAGAATGCTCCATAAAACCTGCAAGTCTTGTTTTGTATTACCAGATCCCATGTAAATGTCAACACATTCACAAATATCAGCCCGTTCCAAATGGTATTTAAGATAACTCAACAAGCAAACCCCGTAAAATAACGGCGGCTGCTCCACGTCTCAATCTGAAACCGAAATTCTCCCCAGAACATAATTCAGCCTTTTGGCACGCGTTTTCCTTCAATTTATCTATCCCGCTGACTCACGTTGAAATTACCTTCAAGCCTCATTCGGACTGCCATCGACGTGAAATATTACCCATCTTATTGCCGTACTTCTTCTCTATCGCCTAATATTAGGCGGACCACGCCATATCACTTGCATATGATGTCACCCAGAAAAGAGCGCCAAGACGACGCAAAGAAACCCGAAACAAACGAGCATCGAATGAGTTGCGAATACTTGTCATACTCTGCTAGTTGTAACGAGGCCAAAAACAGAACCGCGCCGCATTGACACATCACCGCCCGGGGTTTTCTCGGAGGAATGTCATCAACTGCCAGTTTGAAGATTATAGATCAGCAGCACATGATAGGAAGTAGTCTGCCCTTAGCATTATCACAAAGTGACGTGCTTGAAGATTAAATTTTCGCCATTTGCTCGGGATCTATAGGTTGGGAGGTCGTGACTACCGCGGTACGGTTCATTACGAAATCGCTCACATGATTCGTGAAACAGACAAGCGCATTAATTTTAATTAGGCGTCTCTCTGTTTTGAACTTTTTGAGATAAACCGAATTCAAGCCACGCGAAGATGAAATAAGAAAAAGTGCATCGAGCCGTCTTAATTCTAAGGATATGTTGCGTAAAAATAGCAGAGTGAGAGCAAACCATTCAAAGAGCGATTGTTTTGATGCGATACGACGACTACAACGGCGGCGGTTGCAAGTTGACGACGGCTGACGTCTGTTGTTGCTGTCCGTCGTCTGGTAGTGATCTAAATTTTATTGTCCCTGTCCTGTTAGCAGGGAGGAATTTTTGAAAGCTATTTTCAAAATTTAAAGTGTTTCATTTCTTTTTTCTTTCTCCTTTTTCTCTCTTTTGGCAGACGTCAACATGGTAGCTGAACCGAAACCACATCAAACGGGCAGGAAGCGACAGAACAAATCCAAAACCGGAAACGATTGGTGAGTTCATTTGATTTTTAATCGACCGGCACAATGATCTAACGGAGATTTTCTTTTTTTTTTTGCAGGGATTACTACTATGACAGGTGAGTTATTAAACATGGATGAGACATGATTTGTTTATTATTCGGTAAAATTTTATAAGTCTTCATTAATTCTCAAACATGTTGTTAGTGAATCTATATACCTTGTTTTAAACTGTAAGAGTTTTGTTCGTAAAAATAAGGCGGGTCTTGTGAAAAAAAAGAAGTCAATGTAAATTGTTCTCGATATTAGCAGTTTAATATTTTCTTTATTGTGAATAGCACAAAAAAAAATCAATTTTAAGAGGCACGTAAAATTTCCCGTCGTTTAAATCCAAGCCAAAGGAGGCGTAAACAACGAAATTGTTTGCAATCTTTCATGCGCCATGCAACAATGTTTGCAATATTTCATACAACAGGCTAGATTCAGGTGTTATCTGGCTTAATTACCATGAAATATCCCATTATTTTCTGCATTCCCTTTAAGTGCATTAGATAACGCAGAAAATTAAATGTTTCTTTTTATCTGTGAAGGTAATCCGATCCTAATCCATGTTAGCTGCCTGTCTTTTGTTTTGCTAGCATTTTAAAAGTAACTAGAAAATAAGAAGAATGATTAGTAATTTCCATTTAATTCCAACTACCTTTATTGCTTATCTTGACAGATACGCGTATTTCGTCTACAATGTGCAGACTTCTTCAGTGTCGTGTACTAATACTACTTCCCTAATATTAGTACCTGACACTGAAGAAGTCTGCACATTGTAGACGAAATACGCGTATCTGTCAAGATAAGCAATAAAGGTAGTTGGAATTAAATGGAAATTACTAATCATTCTTCTTATTTTCTAGTTACAGGTATTCCACTAAACAGCTCACACTCTCCATAATTCATTTTAAAAGTATCTTAATTTGACATAAGGTCTGCATCCACATTTTTTTCCGATATTCTTGAGATTTTCAGCCTAGGGCAGGTTCATCTCTCCTATCGTAGACACTTAAAAAAAACTTTTGGATATTTATTGTGACTTATCCGGGGGTAAGATTTGTTCTCGTGACATTGCGTGAAGGTGATGACACCTTCGAATCGCTGTAACTTTTGAGATTTTGTCTGTAGGACTGAAAAATTTCGCTGAGGTGTAGCTGGGAGTCTTTGATGAAAAATACTTTAATTAGTGTTTAGTTTACATTCCATCCCAAGTAACACGAAGAACTAATAAAAATACTGAAGAAATGGGACGAGAGTGAACTCCCAGTAGACTGGAAGCGCTTCCTTCTTGTTCCCATATCGAAGATACCTCACTCCAATAACCCCGGAGACTATCGTCGAATCTGTCTAAGTAGCATCGGATACAAAATCTACGCAGCTTGGATTCTTCAGAAGACCTTTAAACATGCAACGCCTATCGGATCCCATCAAGCAGCATTCCTCCATGGCAGATCAACGCTGGATCACGTCTTCTTAGCCAAAAAGATTCATGAAGAAAAATGGAACGCCGGAGATGACCTACACCGTGTCCAATATATTCTCATACAAAATAAAACTCTATTTATTTCAAATCGATAATCCAGATTTTATTGATAACTTTACCCAATATATTGCAATATAATACTGACCAACTGCATCATATGTTTCGGAATAACACCGCCTTTAACCTTCTTGAGTAGCTCCAGACGTTTTTCGAAACCGTGACAGGCGGCACGCACGACTTCCATCGGCATTTCATCCCAAATTCGTTTTGAATTGGTTCATATTAGATTCCCTGTGGTCATTTACCTTCGCCAGCATGTTTGACCATACGAAATAATCCAAGGGATTCAGATCTGGTGAACTGGGAGGCCATTCATTCTTGTCCAAAAAGTCGGTCAAATTTTCTCGGCATCAGCCCTGAACGAGATTTGCAGTATGCGGTGGCACTTCGTCCTGCTGAAACACATAGTGATCATCTCCAAACACCTCTTGTACATATTGCTTGACAACTTTCTCCAAAACTTCCGTTTTATAATACACGGCATTCACTTTAACGCTTTTTTCGATGAAAACCAGAGGTAATTTGCCTCGCTTGCAAATTCCTCCCCAAACCATCACTGACGCAGCACTTTGGAACCGTGGAATATTCCTATCACTCTCTGGAACAGTTCTCGAAGAGAGAGCCCACAAGCTGTCGTTCCGGACATTGTGGGATTGTTGCAAAACGAATAAATTTTCGTCGGAAAAAATAAATTCTTCCCCACCGTGCCGCGACAAAAGCAGACTTGCTGTTTCGAGTCGTTTCTGCTTGGAAGGTTCCGAAACTCCGTGAACCTTACGTTTCTTGAAAGCTTGGAATCTGAGGTGATTTTGCAGTATATTGTGCATATTGACGATCTCGAAACATTCAGATCTGGGGCCATTTTTCGTACAGAGCGCTGTGATTTTCGTCTAATCCGTTCCCTGACCACTTTAGCAACTCGTGCAGTTCGCACAGTACTAGTACGACCGGATCTCTTCCGGTCATCCAACGAGCAGGTGTCACGGTCCTTCGGATGGTTTGGTACACAAAATCCCGCTTTACTCCGAGGTTTTTCAAATTTCTGAAAATAGCGCCCGGGCGCTCACCTTAAACTTTTTTATCACCACAGCACGAAACTCCTTCATCGCTGGTAAAAGATAAACACCGAATGAAAACAATCTGACATAACTTGAAAGCGTTTGTATAAACATAGTGCGAAACTACACCAACACATACGTGAAGCATGTTGAGTAGTTGCACGACACCAATGCAAGGAAAAGGTGTATGAGAATATATTGGACACGGTTTACATGTCATGACTCTTGATATGAGCAAGGCCTTCGATAACGTATCTCTGAAAAGTCTACCTAAAATGCTGATATCTCGCATTATAGAATGCATTAGAGAGGAATCATACCAGATACTTTGGGAGGGTCAAAAAACAACATGGGAAAATAGAAAAATGGGCATCAAGCAGAGCTGTCCTTTTTCTCCATACTTGTTCGATATTATTATTGATAATGTGCTAAACAAAGAAGAAAGGAGTTAGTAGATCTCTTTGTATTGGACCAAACATGCAGAATCAATTCCACAATAATATTAGTTTACGCGGATGATATCCTAATAATCGCAAAATCAAAGGAGCAATTGGAAACTATTTTGCCAGTTCTCCAAAAACATTTAGAAACTGTAAACCTAATATTAAACCATTCCAAATCTAAACTTCTTATTAGAACACCCTTAGCATGTCTTAAACAAATAATTTTAAATAATGTAGTATATGAAATCTCCTCAGGATTAACATACCTTGGTGTTACTATCACACATAGACTGTGTAGACCAAAGACGGCGAAAGCCAGGTGTAGTAAAGCTGTTAAAGCATCAAAAGCAATGCAAAGTTTTATCAAAGAAAACAGTTTCATCAAAGAAAAAAATTCTATAAGATACCATCGTTGCCCCAACGATGTTGTACGGAACCCAAGTATCAACACTTACAAAATAATCAAGAATCTCATTGAGGAAATATGAACGTCAAATCGTAAACGATCTCAGATCCAGTTGTACGAGTGAGGAAAATATCAGTCATAAAGAATATTTGAAAGGTAAAACCATCACAAAAAAAATAAGAGCCCCTCACTTGAGGTATTGAACTCACATCTTAGGAATGGACGATACACACCTACTAAAATTAGCAGCTAATTATGAAAAAAAACTGTAAAAAAAGAGGACGACCTGCCTTTACGTTTATAGATAATATACAACAAAACACGAATAAATGTGAAGAGATGAGCTTTCAAGATTGGGAAAGGCTTGCAATAGATAAGAAAACAGTAAAAATAAAAAAAGAAGAAATTTACGAAAAAGAAGAATCCATCGATTCAGATAGCGAAAACTAAAAATAAGTAACCACAAATAAACTTGTACATTAAAATAATGCAATGGTTGCTGCAACCAAAAATTTTATACGTTTTCTCTTATATTCTCCAATTCTCGAATATTCTCAGACATTCAACTCTTTCCAGACATTCTTCTCTTTTCAGAGAGCGAGTAATGGCGCTATAACCATAAGCCATAAAGGGCTAGGACTTTAGTTAATGGAAAAGTTCCAACCAACCGAATATAAATGGAGCATCACTTAACCCTCTAAGACTAGATGCTCCCAACGACCTTTAAAATAAAATTTAAAAAAAAATGTTCTGTACACCAAACAGGACAGTCTGTTGAACTATTGTCTCCAACTATTCATTTACTTTTCTTTTGATATCTACTGAAAGCTATAGCACTCCTCCCGGCTTTGTTGATAAAACTACATTCATAACTGATTTGTCTACCAATACCTCCTCTATGCTAACAAAACGCGACTCTATGCTTCTTTAAAGCCGAAATTTGTACAAAGTGACCCACTCTATAGACGGTTGGGAGAACAAGTTAATAAAACCATTATAAGACCAATAAGATTTTGAAAATGTTCTTGTGAAAGATGATATGACCCCATAATAACCTTCATAAAACCTATTGACTGCCATGAAAACCAGCATACGGCCAAATGGCCACCGCTGTCAAACTCAATGACATCGTGGTTGGTATATGTTGTTCTTCTTTGTTCGATTCTTTGCTCTTCTGATTCGTTTAGCAGTAAATAATATTGGAGAAAAAAGCTCTAATGTTGCGGGAAATTTTGTTTGACAGCAAAATATCCCCAACAAGCGTATCATGCTCTAAATCATATGCGCATTTAACTTTACGATAAATTTTGGCACGGTAAGAGCCGAACATTAATGCGCCTAGTATATTATGAGAGTTAACAACAACCGAAACATAATTTGAATAAACGCATTCGAACAATCAATCAGGAATTTCCTCAAAATTGATGGCATTCAATAAGGATATCTAGAAGCATGCCAAAATTGGTCTCTGATCTGCAGTATATTTGCATTACAATTCAAATTTGGTGCATTTAATTTTTTAAATTCCATATCAAGTGACCGAAGATATGCATCGACCCTCTTCGTTTCGAACCAAAATTGGCTGATATACTTGTTCTAGGGTATTGATAAAAAATACAAAGCTTAAGGCCAATCGGTGAACCCCTCGTCCCATGGGCTGCCCCCATTTTTTTGAGATTTATGAAAAGTCTATATTTGTGTTTTGAATATCTCGATGACTAAAAGAGCTACAAACAATGTCAGATTGTTTTCTTAAATAAAATTAGATTTACTTTCAAATGGAGACTTTTAATTTCTTTCAAAGTGTTGCCAACATTGTTATTTTTACAATTAAAGTCTTAAACTGTGTTTTTCTCAAAATGCCCCTACTTTTTTCAATTTTGATACCTCCAATGTGTTCAGCAAACTTTTTTACACAAGAAACACTTATCGAGAAAAAACAATTTGCTCCGTCATGTACGCATAGATTTTTAAAGATTTCATATTTTCAAAATTTGTTTATTCACCCACTCTGATATAGTCTTAAATGCCTTATCACAGTGCTTCCCAAACACACTCCTCCTGGCTTTTGGTGTGTAACGGCAGATCGGCCGGGCACGTAAAGGGTGTATTCGATAAAAATGGCACACAGAAAATCTTCTGTAACTTTTGAATCGTATGAGTAAAAAAACCTAGAAATTTGAGTAGATCTTATCCATAGTGTATTATTTACATCTGTCAAGTTTCATAGTTATACATTCAGTAGTTCCAGTCATGTCGTCGAAACAAGAAATTGTCCGTGAGAAAATTTTGTGCACTCACAATCAAAATCCAGGGGCGTCCCACCGGTGGATTGCTAAAAGGCTTGGAATTGCAAATACAACTGTGTCTCGTGTAATAAGAACCTTCAAGGAGCGTCTGAGTGTCCAAAGGAAGGAAGGGAGTGGTCGTAAAAGTGGTCCAATGGACAGTAAAATGGCCAGGAAACTCGTACAACAATTCAAGAACCGTCCAAACATGTCAATTCGAGATGTCGCAAAAAAGTCTAAGGTGTCAGTCGGTTTTGTGCAGAAAACCATGAAGCGTGCTGGGTTACATGTTTACAAAGTGCAAAAAGCCCCAAACCGGAATGAAAAACAAAACATCACTGCGAAAACCCGCGCCCGGAAACATTACACGAAGCTGCTCACCAAATCCGGTTGCATCGTGATGGATGACGAAACATACGTCAAGGCCGACTTCCATCAACTTCCTGGGCAAGAATATTTCGTTGCCAAGTCGAAGTTCGATGTTCCGGAGGATGTTCGAAAGATGAAACTATCGAAATTTGCAAAGAAGTTTCTAATCTGGCAGGCGATTTGCGGATGTGGTGAAATAAGTGCTCCCTTCATCAATTCCGGATCAATAAACGGTGCGATTTACACGGAAGAGTGCCTTAAGAAGCTTCTTTTGCCATTCATTAAGAAGCACAAAGGATCAACTCTGTTTTGGCCTGATCTAGCATCCTGCCACTACGCTCGAAACGTATTGGAGTGGTACCGAGCCAACGGTGTCAATTTTGTGCCAAAGGATATGAACCCACCAAATTCACCGGAACTTCGTCCAATTGAAAAATTCGGGGCAATTATGAAAACGGAACTTCGCAAACATCCCAAAATTATAAAAAACAGAGCTAGAATTGAAGAAAATTTGGGTAAAAACAACAAAAACACTGGGAAAATCGGTTGTACAAAATTTGATGGGTGGAGTGAAAAGGAAGGTGCGGGCATTCGGGATGGGAGACGAAATTGAATAAAACAAATGTTGTAAATCAAAACTCATTAGTAGTTCTTCATTCCCTGAAAATTTCAAGAAAATCCGATAATCAGTTTAATTTTGATGAGTATATATGTGTGTGCCATTTTTATCGAATACACCCTTTATGCGTAGTGATGTTTTCCCAGCGCCCCCCAGCGCGCCGGTAAAACTTTGAAGATAGTCAGGGCGCGCTGCCGCTACCCACGGTGTGCGGCGCGAGTTGATGAATACATCCCATCGCCGAATGGCTGCCATTGTATTCCATCACACACCCAGTCAGTCAGTATCAATCAGTAGGCATCAGTAGGTAATGTGTGACTACCCCCTAAATTTAAGCATATAAATAAGGGGAGGAAAAGAAACTTACAAGGATTCCCTGAGTAGCTGCGAGCGAAACGGGAAGAGCTGATGCACTGTCTGTATCTACCTGGTTCCGTGTACTGGAAATTTCGTCATCTGCCGCAGCCAGCGGTTACCAGTTCAAGTTCAACTAGAATGTGGCTTTTACTCCCAGAGAGGGTGATAGGCCCGTAGAACGGCGCTGGTGGTAGAAGATTTTTCCATGGAGTCGTGTTGCTTGATAGTGCAGCACAAAGTGGGAGGTAAACTCCTTCTAAAGCTAAATATCACCACGAGACCGATAGCGAACAAGTACCGTGAGGGAAAGTTGAAAAGCACTCTGAATAGAGAGTCAAAAAGTACGTGAAACTGCCTAGGGATCAAGCCCGTTGAATTCGATTATCCGAGCGGAGACATTCACCTGCGGCCGTGGACTTTGCCGCCCACGCTGCAGGGCACTTGTCTCCTGCGCTACACGAGGACATTGCGATCCATTGCGAAACAGCTTCTGCGTCGCAAGACGCAAGGTCGCCCGACAGTTGCCCCTTGGTGCCGGTTGCTTGCCGCACCGCAGCGACGCTCAGTTCCGAAGGCCTGTGCCGCGAGCTGGGGCTTACTGCACGTGGTGTTTGCAGTCGGGCACGTGATGGATTCCAGCGTACACCGTCGGCCTTCCCGCAACGGGCCGGCGGACTGTCGATTGGCAATGATAAAATCGAGGTACCTCCGGGACCCGTCTTGAAACACGGACCAAGAAGTCTATCTTGCGCGCGAGCCAATGGTTGTCCCTCCGGAACACCAAAGGCGCAAAAAACATAACTTGAGTTGTGTTGGATTACGGGCGCGGGTCTCCGCAGCGTCCCTCCATCCCCGGGTGTTATATCCGGCATGCGGTGGTGGCTCTCTCGGGGGCCCGCCACCGTGCCACAACATACCGTGAGTGTGCAGGATGTGACCCGAAAGATGGTGAACTATGCCTGATCTGATTGAAGTCAGGGGAAACCCTGATGGAGGACCGAAGGAGTTCTGACGTGCAAATCGATTGTCAGAATTGGGCATTGGGGCGAAAAACCAATCGAACCATCTAGTAGCTAGCTCCCTCCGAAGTTTCCCTCAGGATAGCTGGAGCACGCAACGTTTCGAACTCTATTCTTATCTGGTAAAGCGAATGATTAGAGGCCTTAAGTTCGAAATGATCTTAACCTATTCTCAAACTATAAATGGGTACGTACCATAGCATTCTTGCATGATGTTATTGCAACGTTGACGCCGGGCCGCCCCCTGTCAGGGCGCGCCATCGAAGCGGCGTAGAAGATATCTGTGTGCTTAGTGGGCCAAGTTTTGGTAAGCAGAACTGGTGCTGTGGGATAAACCAAACGTAATGTTACGGCGCCTAAATAAACTACGCATCATAGATACCATGTAAGGTGTTGATTGCTACAGACAGCAGGACGGTGTACATGGAAGTCGTCATCCGCTAAGGAGTGTGTAAAAAAAGCCGCAAATCCACCAAATTGTCCAAAGTTACGACCGATCGAGAGATATTGGGCTCTGATGAAGTGGAATTTTTTGGAAAGAAACAAGGAATCAAAGATATCAAACACTTCTAAAAAATTTGGAGAGCAAGACGCAAAGCTCAAAAATTTTATGCAAATGCCGAATAACTTAGTTTTGACTTTGTGAATTGTTAAATCATATGCCATGAATCTGAAGGAAACTTAATGACTTGGCTTAGCTTGACTGACTACGCGTCACCTGCCACGTCCTTGCAATCAGGTGGGAATAGGGAAGGACCTTTGTTGTTTAGGGACCGTGTTCACCGCTGCATCCTCACGAAGGTCACAGGAAGGATTTTTTTTTTTGGTAGAGTAGGGCTCGATGGTTAGGATTAACCTCGATAAATGATGTGATCATATTAATGATGCATGATCTTTAGTAAACTCTCCCCACCGAGCAACAGAAAACCGAAATAATACGCAACGCGCCACGCTCAATAACAAAACAGTGTGCCAAAGAGCATCGACAGAACTACTCACAGCCTATGCTCGAAGCAAACTCTTTTTTCGTAAACTTTCAATTGTTACAACCGTACTCCACCATCCACCTCAATACTGTACTCAAATCTGTATCAATCAAGTAGAAGCTTCCAAAGAAGAATCGACGCCAATTCATCCAAAACTACGATTCAGGGACCTGGTGGAAATAAGAGTCAGTATATACATTTCGTGCCTTATGGCAACTTTATACTTCTTACTTCATCGAGCAAGAAAATGATGACGTAGATTTTCTTCTAAATTTCATCGACTTTTTCGTCATGACAGCATGTTGCAGTATAGTGGCAGGTCATCGCTATTACAAACGCATCTAGTGATTATATTGCTAGTTTCATCGCAAAACTTTAAATAAAATTTTCAACCTATCAATTACACATAATTGCTCGACTAATTTCTCGAATTGAGGAAACAAAATTGTATGAGCAAAAATCTCATCACAGCATGATGGTTTGACTAGAATGATCATGATAATTCGTTTCTTCTTGTGATATGAGATGGCCTTTTTTTTTTTTTTTTTGTCTCTTGATTATCGAGATTTTCAGCCTTGGGCTGGTTCATCTCCCGTCATAGTCACTCAAACACCGCTTTTTGGGCATTTTCGTAACTTATCCGGGGGTGAGATTCGAACTCGTGACTTTGGCGTGAGAGGTATGGATGCTAACCACTACGCCGGGGTCGCCCCCAGATGGCCTGTTTTTTTCCTTTTACTCATGATGGCTGGGAGATTTACCAGCTCTAACTCGGACCCAACAGCCTGGATTTTCCCTTCTAGTAGTGGCAGACTAATGTAATTCTTTAACACTGTCTTGTTGATCTTGGCATTGGAGAATGCTTCGAGGGTTTTTGGTATGTTGAGCTGTTTGACAAATCAGACTGTTCTTAAATTCTTCAAGAGAAAATATCTCGTTTTGGCAAGCTTGTTTTCCTTTACCATTATTTTGAACTGAATTTTGAGGTCACTTCCAACCTTAGTCCACAGTCACTGGTACTTATTTTTTGTTTTCAGTTGACATTTTTTCGCGTCATCTGGTGAAGGTGATATTGAAATATGGTTTCTCGTAATTTGAGTAAGATAATGTGTTTGGTTATAAGGTAGCTGATAATGTTTGGTAGTTTTTAAAACTAAAATGTCTTGAAACTGTAAAGAAAAATTTCAGCCTAACTACGAAATTTTTGAATCTCTCACTTGTTGTTTAAGGGTGTATTCACGAAAAATAGCTCACAAAAATTTGTCTGATTTCATTTATTTCATTTTCATCATAAAACAAAATTTAGCATGCCACTCATTGCAAAACTCGATGTGTTCAGCAATAAACGTAATTATCCAGCATAGGAACCACGCTGAAAAAATGTCGCTTAAATGCTGTAAAGGTGCTAAGAATAGAGTCTCAGAGGGCTGCACGCATTCCCACCCTACTTGAAAAAGAACTCTAGAAGCATCTTTCGTTTATCAGAGTTGTTATGTTTCTCAAACTCCATTAATCTCCATTTAATTCAGTGTCCGCGTCTTCCACATCAGTGCTTGTTTATGGAAGCAATTTCGCTGTTTTGATGGACTTTCAAATTATTCCAAAACAAATTTAAGACAACGTCAAAACTTCTCAACTTAACAGCTAATGGACTGCTAAAACGACCATTTCACCTTCTTCCACACCATCAGTCAGCACCATAATGTATGGGGCTCAAGGAGAAAATTGGGTGAATTTCAAAGGTTAATCGTAGTGCTCCTTCCCCAGATCAACTCTCCCACTTGATCCTTGTGGCCTGCCATAACTTGCCCTTCCAACACTTCCCTGCTCCCTATGTCACGTTTGTTCTAGCCGGAAAAAAAGACCGACGAGCCCGTTGAAAAACGCTGTTTGAGTGCACTCAATTTAATTCAATTTCATTAAAGTGATTTATTCTCCCGTATATTTTTCTGTTCAGTTCCCGTTCTTCCCTCGTCCTTCCAAATCCAATGAGCTGCCGAAAACAGGAGGCCCGGTGTATTTTTCATCGGATAAATCTAATGAACGCACAAAATCGTTTCCATTATTTACGCTACACTTTTTTACTTATTTTCATTTTCCATCAAATATTTCCCATTGCCTTCTCGCTCTCTCTCTCTCGCTCTCTGGCTGTGTTGGTCCGCACAAAGGAGAAAGAGCAGAAGGAACGACCATCCGATGTGGGTTTCCTTTGACCCGGGCATAACCTCCCGCAAACACATAAACAAACAAATTACAACACGAACCATCAGCGGAATACTATAATCGAATCTCGGCGCCGTCGAGGACCAAAGGGGTGTGGGAGAGCACTGAGCTTTTGTTTGGCTGGAAACAGGCGAAAATCGGAAAAGATAAGCAATCAATTATTTATGAAACAATAGCGATTCGATTGTGCCAATTTCACTTCCTCGAACGGGGGATGTATCCGTTCGCCGCTGCTGAAGCTCGGGAAAGCAACAGGCGTCTTAGCTTCTTTCAAACGACAATGAGGAAAATAAAAAAAAAAGAAGTGGAACAGGATTTCCAATCTGACGCAGAAGGATCGGGTGTTCATAAATAATTGAAATAACCTCATAAATCTTAAGAGGTAATCTTTTAATAATGTTGATTTTAAAATTTATGAGATTTTATCGGCAAAGCGGGTTTGTGTACGAAAGGGCAGGGTAATCTATTTTTTGAGCTGCTGATGGATGGAGAATTGATTATGAATTTCACGATCGTCGTCTGTTCAAGTTAATCACAACATTGTTTGAAGCCAAATTATTATCGGATTGATGGATGTGGATTACTTGATTCCCCCTACTGTGCTCGAAAGCGTGATGCGGTGTGCCTTAGATGAATGAATTTGAATTTGGACCGGAAAGAAATAATGCATCTGTGTACTTCCAAAAAGAAATTGAACTTTCAATTTATATTCGTGCACAAAGACCGAACAGTGAAAACGGTTTTAAAAAGGATGCATCTTCCGTTAAATCTGAGCTGAAATGTATGTTTAAATTGCGATTTAGAAATGAATTGAAAGCCTTTGTTTTTTTTTCAGTTAATAGAAATTGAAGTGGTAGTTGATATGTTTGTTCACTTAAGTCAATGAACCATAGCACCAGCTTCTTTTGTTGCCTCGCACGATGGCTGTCACTCACCAACAGTAAACATAGCAAGCCGAAATCTCAGCGCAGATGCTAGATTTTAATTATTTTCGAAGATAAATCTGGTTGATATACCTAAGTGGAATTAATAATATTAGCACGATGTGAAACTGCTGTTGTTTTTGGGAAGATCAATAGTAATGGTAATTGAGAAACATCAAGCAGCTCAGCAAGAAGGAATTATTGAAAAAGAATTCCTTGAGACCAAGTTGATTCATTAAATTGTGTATTTTTCGGTGATTCTCGAGCAACAAAATCCTTTTTGCAAAACACACAGGTCGCATTTCGGCACAAACCTTCCTCAGGTACTAAAAAAAACAACACATAAAAACAAGAAATTGAACATCTGTTTTTAAGTTTTAGTAAAATTTGAAACATTGAAAAATTGGTTGGGGGGAAAGTGAAATGTTAATGTTTCATTTTACTGTATTGAAATGCTGTTTTAGGACTCATTGATTTTATCTTACTATGATCAATTGAAAAAGCATTATAAAACCATTTTGCCTCCAGTAAATGCATTAAATGGCAAATTGGCATTGGAGGAAGTCAACACGAGACCAAATAGTTTTATAATAGTCATTGCGAAGAAAAATTGGTTTTATGGCAAAGCTGTGCTTTTTTCCAATTGCCATAATAAAATTTAAGAAATAATTGAAATGTGGAAAAATAAATGCATTAAATTTTCAATGGCATGCAATTAAACTGCAGATCGGAGACTAATTTCGGCATTCTTTAAGATAATCTCACCCAATTCCAAGCACTTTCCAGGAAATGCATGATTAATTAATCGAATATATTTGTTTTAATTTGATTTATGTTGTTGTAAATTTGCATAATTTCCGAGGCGCATTAATTTTCGGCTGTAATCGTGCTAATATTCACCATAAAAATAATTGCGCATATAATTTGGAGCATAATACGCTGTAGAAAACACAATTTGTTTTGGATATTTTGCTATCAAACAAAATTTCCCGCAACACTAGACCTTTTTATAACTGCTAAATGAATCAGAAGAGCAGAGAATCGAACAAAGCAGAACAACAAAAACTAACCTCGATTTCACAGTGAAGCTTGACAGCTGAGGCAATCTGGCCACATTCTGGTTTTAATGGCAGCTAATAGGTTTTATGAAGGTTCTCAAGTGGTCATAACATCTTTCAGTAGAACAATTTCAAAATCTTTATGTTCTCATAAAGGTTTTATTAACTTGTTTTCACTATGCCACCGTCTATAGAGTGGCCAATTTTGTATAAATTTCGGCTTTAAAGAAGCATAGAGGAGGTGCTGGTAGACAAAACAGTTTTGAATGTAGTTTTATCAACAAAGCCGGGAGGAGTGCCGGCTGAAATAAAACTAAAATTGTTACTTGGGAAGGGTCAATATTAACGAGGATTTCAACCTTTTCTAGAATTATGAAATTTCATCCTAGACACAATGTTTACACCTCATTTGAAAGGTTATAGTCTCAAAATGCATAGGTGGTAGAAAATCCTAGTTTCAGTAACATTGGCAACCGGGAATATGCTACAAAGGGAAAGAATATTTGATTTCGATGCGTGAACAGAATTGCAAACAAAACAATCCAGACGTTTCTCTCTGAGGTTGTTGAAGTAAAATGACGACGAGAGAAACACAACCGAAAACACTAGTAGTTGTGTCATAAAAATACCTCTAATTGGAAATTGATTTCTGTCACATGTAGCCTTTGGGAAGTGTAAACCGTTCCGACGCTTTCCTCCGAGATTTCGGCAAACGCAGTGGCTTAAGCGCCACTCTCGACTACGAGAGGCCACTGGTCGTGTTTTAATTAATGCCTGACTAAACTTTCCGAAGCATGAGCGCAATCTCTAAGGGGGATTGAACGGTCGTTCTACTCAGCTAAATGCCACGCGACAACCAAAATTTCATGAACAAAAACGAGGTGGAAAACGAAAACGTGCTCTAAGCTGAACGTAACGGAAAAATACCTGGGCGGACTACATTACCACAGGGCTTAGGATTTGGAAATAAATAGAACCTTCGGTTTGGATTCATTTTCGTGTATTATTCTTTCCACTTTCTCAATCAAGCGTGTGTGTGAGTGTGTATGTTGTTCAGTGTGTTCATGGCCATGGTTTAACGTACCTGCGCCGGTTTTTGGTTATGCTGGCGGTCGGCGGGATTCTAGCCGACCGCACACACCGACGGGATGCGATGAACTGGCGATGGTAGCGGGAATGTTGGCATAGCCAATGCATTCATGTGTCGTATTGTCAGCAGTGCTAACTACCACAGTTGCCTTAAAAAGTTTAAGCCCATGCTTTTGAAGTAGTTTTGTGGAGTTCAATACGCTAATGCTGGCGCCTGAGTCCAGTAAGGCTATGACATCTGTGTCTAATACTGAGACACGGATTTTTGGACACAAGTTAGGGTTGACTTTTATGTGTAAAGTTTCTTCATACCTTCGAAACTTTGCAGAGAAATTTGGTTTTGGAACCACTTCAACCGGGTGCGAGGTGGACGGGTTCTCAACGGTGCATCCCGCTCCTAGTTTAAAGATTGCTGTTGTGTATTTGAGAAACGTTGGTTCGTGGGAACACTTTGTGGATGATTTTGCTCGCATGTCCTTGTTTTTCTTCCAAGGTTTCCACATGCGTAACAAAAAATCAGTTTTATTTCTTTGCAAGTTCTCCAATGATGTCCTGGTTTCTGGCAATTCCAACATTTAATGGCCGGTGTATCCACTGTTTTTGTACCCTAAACATCTACCGAGGGGTTTACTTTTTGAGCATCCCTGGTTGTTCTCAGTCTTCGTTGCAGTGAGTTTATGGTATATTCTTCTTTTGAAGAATATCCATCTTCTGAACCGCTCTGAGCGTCTACAACATGCAACTCATTACGCGTTTGTTGGTTGGATCGGTATAGATTGAGATCGGTTGCTTCGATCCGATGGTTGAGATCCAACAAACGTTCTAAATTACGTACTCGCGTGGTAGCTAACTTCGACCTGTAACGAGGATGCATATTCTCCCATACGATCTCAAAAATCGTTCGTGACGAATGAGAGTGCTTGAGGCACTGATTTAATTTTTCGACTTCGTTAACAAAAGCCACAAATGTTTCGCCTCTTTTTTGTCGCAATTCTCGTAGTTGAGCGCGTATTCCCCGATCACGGTTTGGGTTACCAAATCTAAATCGAATTTCATTTTCAAATCTCTCCCAAGAAGTGCAGTGGTCCTCTCTAGTAAACCACCAGTCACTAGCCTCCCCTTTTAGTTTGTAATGGATCTTGTCGAGTAATTCCCTCTGGCTAACCCGTTCGTGCTTAGCTAGTTTATTAACTCTATTCAAAAAATCTTCTACCTGCATTGACTTATTATCACCAGTGAAGACAATATCCCAATTTTCTACCTTCGATCGAAACGATCGGTAGAATTCGTCTCTATGACTTCTATAGTGTCTGTTTGGAGAACGCGATGTATTGGATCTTTTAGAGCTCCTATGTCTGTCCCTTCTGCCTCGTTCTTCCTGTCCTGAACTGCTATCGCTTGTATCGGTTGATATCTCTCTACCCCTTGCTCGATTATGTGCTTTTTTATTTCCATGTTTCTGATTTCTTCCGATTTATCGCTGTCCGAAAATCTCGAACTATCAATGGGAGACCAATACGATCTGTTTTCCTGACGTCGCTCTTCTTTTTCGTATCTACGACTGCTTTTCTTTTCCTGCTTGTTAGACGTTGATTTTTTTTGTACTTTTCAAATTGTCCTCTTTTTCTGATAGCGACGTTTGGTTGTCCGATTCTCCCTCACTCCCTATTTTATCATATTCATATTTCCCGTTAGATGTTTTGTCTGTATTAGAACCTTTTCCCTTTTTTTCCTGCACTTTCTTGTTCTTTGGCCATGTTCCTGTTCTACTTTTTTTCCGTTTCCTATCTGATCATCATTAGTATTTTGGTTAGGATATTCCGTTTTACCAAGAGTCTTCTGAATCGGATTCCTACAAGAATATTCTAAGCCCTTCGCCCCGTCTCCCAAGTCCTGGTCTGTTTCATCGTTTGAGTGTCCTGGGTCATAAGTGACCTTTTGACGGTATGCTCGCATAATTTCCTCAATTTGTTTACAACAATCGTCTTTCAACTCCTTTTCCTCGTCATTGATCGCATTTGAACATGCAAACCTAATCAAATAATGCCTGAGGTGAGAAACTCTAACGTAATCAAAAGATTCACGTAAGCTTTTTTTTAGTGATCTGATCGTATTTTCAAGATTCGCTGCCTCATCTAATATCGTAAGACCTGTATTAAAGATTTTCGGCTCCACACGTTCTGTCTTATATGCACATCTCAACGCTCTCCTTTTGTCGTCCAGTCTAGCGTCCAACTCAATTTCAACGCTTCTAAGTGTTATTTCAAAATTCAATTCATCTTCGGTCAAATGGTCGGCATTAGGCAGAATATAGTACCTTACCATATTGATCACTTTTTTATTGTGAATATATAATAAATAATAAAAATAACAAAAATATAATCTAAAGCTAATTAATTACACAATAAAACTGTATGAAAGTAGGAAACTGAAAAAAAAAAACTCAACAACTCAACCTTACAATTCAATTAAATTTATCCAAAGTAACTAAAACTATTTCATTCTATCTAAAAAAAAAACCATAATCAGTTTAACTTTAAAAATTCAATCTTCCAATTCACTGCCAGTATCCTTACCCTAACTAAATCATATTAAAAAAAAAAATCAAAATAAATATAGAGAAACAAAAATTACACTTTTTTCAGCGTTGTGTTGTGGAATTCAGGTACATGCTTTGTGATGTTTTATGTAAAATTATGAAGAGTCGTTATATTGCAATGTATCGTAGCAATTGGCTAAGTTTCACATCGCTGGAACTGATCCGTGCCATTTGGCGATATATGAGCATGATCGATTGGGTAAACTTTTGCCTGTCAAGAGGGGCTCCCTTCCCTCTTGCCAACCACGTATTGTGGTAGTTGGGTAAGAACTTATCGGCTCGATCAGTTACCGCCTTGCACATGCCTTTTGCTCAATTTCAACTACTTCTATTCAATTTCACAACCTGCCGTGCTCTTACGGACCTATCAATACTTTCTCTTCACATCTTTGGTTCTAGCAGAAAATTGCTGTCCATTCTTAGAGTTGCATATTGATGAGAATGATATTTCCAATTTTCAAAAATTATAATTAATTACGTGCTTGGTCCACAACAATAAACAAGACCTGTTTTTATGTTTTTTTTATTCCCCAAAATGTTGGAGGGGTGTTCTTTTCACAACGACGTCCCCAACCCCTCTGAAATCGAAAACTTCAAATTTAAAATTAATGATACTCCATCGTTAGCCATCGGATTTTGATGCAATTTTTTGCAATAGATCACAAAATTATCCTAGTTTGTGAATCTGCCCTGGTAATTCCGAAAATATCCGTAGTTTTGGAAGCCAAGGTGGGAGTACTGGGGTAAGTACCTGTCCAGGAATGGTGGACAAAATATTTTTGGATGCGAAACACAGCATGCGGCATATCAAACTTCATGGTTTTGCAAAACTAGGTCATCAGAAGACATTTTGAGGATTTCTGACCATACTGGCCACTAAAAGAGGTCCTGCGGGATACGAGTTCCTCCGGAAAAGTGGCCATAACTAAATCTTTTGCAAAACCTGGCTTGCGACATATCAAACTTCATGGTTTTGCAAAAAAATTTCTCCGGGGGGAGTTTGGGGGGGGGTCTGACCATTATGGATTCTTAGAGGGCCTGTGGGGGGTTGGTTCCTCCGGGGGAATGTCGCCATATTCATATCTATAGCGAACTGGGGTTTGGGTACCACAGAGATGGCGCTGCAGTCTATCTTTGCTTGAGGGCTTGAGAGAGTTGCCGTCTAAGGTACAGTTTTTTGGTTTGTAATATGTCGTCTTTTGTCGGATCGAAGTAAGCTTTTGTCGCGAGAGGACTTGTTTTCTCTGCTGTCAGTTTTTTTTTAGCTAGTTTTCAATTAATTTGAACACAATAATTTTCAACCAGTTCGGCAGCGGCGTTAAGGTGAATTGCTATAACCGGTGCAGTGGAAAGTGTTGAAATTTTCGAGAAAAGTGCCTGATCCGGGACGAAAATCAAGGTTGAATCATTCCCGGGAGGTCATTTGTCTTGGATGGCTTGTTTGCTGTCGTTCTCCTGTTGATGCTGCCTTTTTTGCACGACGAACGATTGGCGACTGGTCGGCACCAATACTATCGCCGCGGGGTCGTTTTGTGATGGCACCAACACACTGGCCAGGTGTTTTGTTGTGAAAACAGATGACCTCTCCAAAGTTGATTAACAGGAGTTTCTCTTAGGTGTTCTGTAAACATGCAATTAGTAAAAAGGTGCAGTCTTTTGAGGTCTGATAGGCAGTAGGTATTTTTTTTTTTTCGTATGAAGTGAAACGTAAAAATAATAACAAATATCAAAACCTATGGATCATTGCACTGAATGTAATAACCTCACTTTTTTGACAGTTCAGGGAGCTTGTTTACAAGGTGTTAGAATTTGAACCGCTCAAACGAAATTTTTCATTGACTTTTTCCGGATTCTGTACGATTAGATTCAGGAAATGATGAAAAGTAAGCACTGGTGTCTGTTTTCCGGCAATTTTACTTCAATAGTAATAAATTCTGAGCACAAAATCTAAAACCGATCTTACCGATAATTTTCTAAGTCCACGTAAACAAGCTCCCTGAACTGTCAAAACTGCCTTGATGACGCCATCGTGCAATGATCTATAATTCAGTTAAGTCTTGTTATTGAATATTTCGGCTCCGGTAGTATGAAATATTGACAAATTTGATGGGTTCATGGGAGCGACTGCACTGTATACACAGACGTGCGGCATATTACGTTTTTCTTCTCTGTTTTTGTCTGTCTCTCTTTTCTTCTACTTAGGGTTTTGTGCATTGTTGCTGTTCGATATGTATAATCCTTGCGGTGAGTAAGTTGCATTAGTGGCCGGGCAGTTGTGTCGACAGGGGGTATAGATATATGAAACGATTTCTTTCTGAGGAAGTTTTTGTATGTCCAATCGTCATTTTGAGTCAGTTGAATGTTATGTGTTATCACTCAGTGTTTGTTCTTGTTGACTTTGATTCTATGAGTGTTGTTTGTTAGGAGATCTTCAATGCTGGTTTGCTGCGTGTCATGTGTAATCGTTTTTCAACATTTTTGATCACCCGTAACACTTGTCGGACATGTCCCAGTGGAGTTCATCTTCCTCTCGACACTTCATATCCTGTGACACGTGCGAGGGGTCTTGGAGTTCTATGCATTTCTCTTAAGTATGTGTTGGAATAAATGCCAATTTTGTTTTGCAGAATTTCAGCAGAACAATTTTAATTTTTAATTTTTAATTAAATTGTATTTCTGAATTTCAAGTACTATTCTATAAAAAAAGGGTTCCATTCCGCTTATGGGTAGTATGGGATTGTATTCAAATATTTTGTATAAAGGCATTTAAACGGTCCTCAAACTTGATATTTCAACAAATTTCTGTACTCCATTGTCGTTAACTCTCGCAGATGTGAGTGGTCCCAGCATCATCACTGCTGTTGGTTTAAATCGGTTCTAAAATTTGAAATTTCAATATAATAATATATAACCCAGATATAAACCATTCTCATTGTTTTGACATATTTTTGTATTTTACTGAAATCAACCACCAACACTTGTCAGTGGCCCCAAGAGCATCCTTATTGTTGGTTTCAATCGGTCCTCAAACTCGTTGTTTTGACATATTTTTGTATTTTACTGAAATAAACCACCCACAATTGTGAGTGGCCCCATCAGCATCCTTACTGTTGGTTTCAATCGGTCCTCAAACTCGTTGTTTGGCATATTTTTGTATTTTACTGTAATAAACCACCCATAATTGTGAGTGGCCCCAACAGCATCCTTACTGTTGGTTTAAATCGGTGCCAAAATTTGAATAATTTTACTGTGCATCTCTGTGGAGAGAATAAACCGGGAACATCTTAAAATATCTTATTCGCTGCCTTTTATCCAACATTCCAG
>JAHHFK020003357.1:0-153670 GCA_024533555.2 Aedes koreicus
ATGTTTGATGCGGATCTGGTTTGGTGAGGCTATTTTCAGTTGTTTTGCAGTCGGGCGAGTAAGGATTTTTAACGCACGGAGTAACTAGATCGCTGACCTCCCGCCACTTGGGGTCATCTCTGTTAGGTGAGTACAGCTAGTATGCGGATCCAGTAATCTACTCAAATCTGGGTTCTTTCCACGCAAATTTTTCCATTGGCACAGTAACCTATTGCAAATGACTGAACTCGACCCTCCGATGGGAAATGAGCGGAGGTGGGGATTGGGGAAGGGGAATTTGCAAAAAAATTGGGGGGGGTTAAAGAAGTGGTTGTAATAAAAGGGAGAAGGAGTTTTTTTGTTTGAAAAAAGAATGTAAAAACAATTTTTTTTTTCAAAAAAAAATAATTAAAAAAGGAGATTTTAATTTTTAAAGGCTTTGAGTCATAAGAAAAAGAATAGAAGTTGTTCTACGATGGAGTAACTTAAGATAAAAAAGTTCTTAGAAGTAAGAAAAATTCAATTTTTTTCTATTTTTTTGTTTTTGTATAAATAACCATATTTTAATAATATAATACGATTTTTCCAAAGATTTTAAACAAAAATGCTCTTGGTGAGCAACATTCTAAATGCATCCGTTTTCGAGATAATTTGAAATTAATGTCGAAAAAATGGCTTTTCCATGAATTTCGTGATTTTCCATCTGCAAATGTATTATTTTCAAATTGTACATAAAATTTTCTACGATATACCTTTTATTACCGAGAATACTAGACAAACTGATTCCTGATATTTACTGTAGGTAACACGACAAAATTTGCTGCTTTTACTTAAAGTATATTATGAAAACCTAACCCGAAACAAAAATAATTAGTATTCATGTTAGTGTACAAGCGTATTTTGTTCAGGTAGAAACATAATGTATTTAATAAGTTAAACTGTTTATACCAGTAAGAATACAATTTATACCTATTCATGCATTCCCTTTGGTGTTGACAGAAAATACAATTTACATGCATACCCTTGCACATACCAATATTTCAAAAAAGTACCTAAAGTGCGTACTTAGTACGTATAAAAAGGATTACATTACAAAGTCATGACATCAGTTTAACAGTGTCTTTCATAAGTAGCGTAAAGTGTAAAACGATTTGAAATGGAACTCGAAACAAAGCATTGTTGTAAACCTTTTCGTGAAATCGGGAGACGGTGTTCGCCTAAACTTAGAAATTTAACTGACAAGTTAATTGAAAAACTTTTATCCATGCAGTGTACGGTCCATTTGGACACGTCATTAAGAATTTGTGATTCATGTCAGTTATATTCGTATCGTCGTAATCCTGTCGAAAGAGTGGAGTAACCAGAAAACGGTGGACATGACGAAGCACCAACCACATCACGGAACGATTTGAAGGAAATACCATCGGCAGCTTCAATTACTTCGGCATCTTCTCAGGACAGTGACCTACCGGATTATTCCAGGATACACAACATTGAGTTATTCAATAATTAATGGAATTGCAGGAATAAATGTGTCTCCGATATCCATTAGAGAATTTAAAAACCATAAATACCGTCGGCAAAAAATTGCCGAAATTGTAGCAGGTATTAGAAAATATCTATTCAGCTTACCACCACAAGAAGAAGTCGAAGAGTTAGCTACATTGAAAACAAAGGTTGTGGAATATGATGAAATTATTTCCAAATTGATAGAACCAGATTGTTCGAGAATAGTTAAAATACGTATATTAACAGTTTTTCCTAATTCGCGGACGATTCAGCAGATAACGAGCAAATTTGAAACAAACAAATACCTTGCATTACAAGCAAAAGAATTGGCAGCCGAAAATGGAGTATTGGCTACCCCCAACGACAGATCGGGGAATCGTTTGAATCCGGATATAAAGAATCAAGTGACGAGGACGACATCAGCAGAGCCATGCCGGGACAAAGAGATTATGTCTCTGTAAACACTAATGGTAAGCGTCAACAAATTCAAAAACGGTTATTACTTTCATCACTTAGAGAAACTTTCACTCGATTTAAAGAAGTCAGTGAACATAAAATTGGATTTAATACTTTTGCAGCATTACGACCAAAACATTGTGAATTGCTTAAAAATCTAAGTTTTGTTGTAATATCAGAAGTTCTAAGACATGATAGAATTGCGGTACAAGTATTTATTTCTAAATTACGAACGTATTAAAATCAACTAATGAATATAAAAAAGGCCATTTTTATGTCTGATGGGGCTGCTTCCCAATACAAAAATAGAAAAAAATTTGCAAGCCTCTGCAAGTTTAAAGAGAAATACAACATTGATTCTGAGTGGCATTTTTTCGCAACTTCACATGGTAAGGGACCATGTGATGCAATTTGCGGCACATTAAAACGAATGGCAACAAGAGCAAGCTTGGCCAACCAAAATGAACATCCTATAACAAGTGCGAAAACTTTGTATGATTGGGCTATTAAGAGAAATCAAGAAAAATTCAAAAAAATATCAATTTGCTTTGTTTTAAAAAAAAAATAGGGGGGGGGTGGAGGAGGGGGGGGTTGTTATTCACAAACAAAAAAAATTCCTGTTGTACACAAAAATTTCTCCTTTTTTTTTCTGGTGGAAAACAAAAAAATCGCTGGAAAATTTTTTAAACGACAAAAAATGTTTTATAAAAATCGTACGTTGGACAGATTTGCTAATTGATTTTAAAGTTAAATTTTTGATTTTTTTGAAGAAATTTTTTTTTTTACAGTGTAAATATTTTTTTTATAAAGTCAAATTAATTAACTACAACTTCTTCTCAGACGTAATTTTATTACAACCAACGGTTTTCTAGTTATGATTTTTTGGAAAATACGCATGACAAAACACATACGCCCTGTTGAAAAAAATGTCTTGAGTCAAAAAATTCCCTTAACCCGCGGAAAATCCATCATCACCAATTCCGAAGACATGTGCAAAGTTTCATCCAAATCGGAGAGGGTCGTGCAAGATTTTGACTTTTTCCGGCTGATTTCATCTGGAAACGCTCTATTGGCTAATTGATCATTGTCATGATGGACAAACGGAAAAAATGACATACAAAGAAATGCAATGTAGAAATACTACAGAAAACAATCAGTTTATCATTGGATGAGCTGTAAATTCCACAATAGAAATAGAATTCTGTTTATGGTTTGATAGCATTAAATGTTTGGTAAATGAGAAGTTAAGAATTGGATAGGGGGATTCTTATGTATCTTATCCATTTAAAAATTTAGCGGTGATTTTGCATGCAAATTTTCTAAATTTTTTAAATTTACTGTTTTTATAAAGTTGATTTTTCTAGATATGTGAAATATTTCATTGAATTTTTCTCGAATTGCATACAACTTTAGATACAAGATTGATAAAATAAAATAAGCTTGAAATAAAACTATTCACCAAGGGCATCTTCAACGGTGGTCCAAATCGTGGATGGGATTTATTTTTTTAGACCAAACGCAAAAACATCGCTGCACCGGTGTTGTAAATTTTGTTTTATACCGGATCTATTTTGCATCATTTTAAAACTGGTATATGTTTTGATCTATTCTTGCAGCAATTTGAAACAAGAAAAATACCGTTCCAAAACACTAAACCCTGTTTGATAATACAAAAAAAAAAATTTGAGTTTAAATGTGTTTGGCAATTAATGAGTAAAATTTCAGCTTTTGAGCCGAAAAGTGGCCGTGTTTGGTGCGGGTGATGCTGGCGTCGAACGATAGTGGTGTTGCTCGTCTCAAATGCTGATAATTACACCTCAAGTGGGAGAGGATACATTTTTAATGTTTTGATAAGCTTTCTGGGGAAAACCGATGATACCTCGAAGATTGATCAAATTCATATTTCTCGGAGGAAAAGTTCGAAACTTTTTTGCATTAATCCGTTTTTAAATATCATATTATTCAGTTGCATGTTCTACAGATTTTAAACAATCCTGCCGCGTAGTGCGGCAGTTACGTGAAGTGGTCAGACCTTATATAAGCTTCTAGAAACTGAACGAACTTTATGAAAATTATTTTCTGAATTACCATGAACTTTGGAATATCTATGAAGATTGGGTGGAAATATAATGAACTTGACTGAAGGTTATTAAGCTTCTCGGAAGTTGAATAAACTTATTGAAAGTTTCAAGATAATCATGAAGTTTGCTCGCTCTCTTTTAAGATGAGAAGTGGTGGAACTTCAGAGAAGTTCATTGAATTGCCGAAAAATTCTCAGCGTTTCTGGAAACTGGGTTTAACTTCCAAAGAGTTTGCTGATCACCCTTGGAATAGAAACAACTTTCTGGTAATTACCGGAACTTTGAGAAGCAGATCTAGCTGCCCAGTATTTATTTGGACTTCCAGTTTGTACATCTGTCATGATAAAAAGCAGAATACAACAAATACATTAATAATTTACGAGAAATTGAAAAAAAAATGGGCTGTTGGTCGATTTACAAAATTTTTAACAAGTTGATGGAACTTCTGTGAAATAAATAGCATTTCCTAGATGTTTTTGAACCTTACAAGAACTTTTAAGAATCTCCAAGATTGAGAGAACGGTGGATATTCCGCGAAATTGATTTAACATAAAAAAGTAGTTGATTTTTTTATTCTCGTTTTGGTTTGGTAAGATAAACTATCGTGTAGTAAGAAGTTTAAGTTCTTCTTAAAACTTAAGTACCATGTGTTTCTGGGATGTTCCCTGAACTATTGGAAAGTTTTTCGAGCTTCTGCGAAGATCCCTGAACTTCTTGGAAACTCCCTAAACTTATGGAAAAATCCTTGAAACTTTTCCTAAACTTTTGAGAATGCTCCAAAAATCTTTAGAAGTTTCCTGAATTTTTGGGACGTTTTCTGAATTCTGAATTTCTGGCGTCGTCATGGACGTGATCCTTTATATCGTTTTAATGAAATCATGCTCCACACTCACCTAGCCAAACGAAAGAGCAAGTATTCCTCGTCGTCTGCTTACGACGCACTACTGGCAGTAAAAATTATTTGGTCAAATTAATGGCAGAAGTTTGTGAAAAATCTGCGATCTCTGAAAAATAAAACTTCTGATCTCTGATGTTGAATGATTGGAAAGATGACAGGTGTTGGCGGGTTTAACAACAATAAATACAACACCGGTGCGGGGAAAGCGAAGTTGGTCTATTTTAGCTGGTTCTATTCTATTCTAAGTTTTGCTTATGCAAATCAAGTATAAAGTTGTTCCAAATATAGACCACCGCTGAAGATGCCCTAAGTGTGTAATTTTTTACACTGAATCTGTTTGTATTAGATTTTTTAAAAATTATATTGCAAAGTGGTTTCAATCCTGCTTCATAATTGAATGTTCAATGATGTGTCCTTGAAGTGTAATGCTTGTATTGGTAAGTATGGATAATCAAAATTCTTATAGAATCAAATCAACTGTTGCTGTGTTTTCAGGGGCTGCTTGAAGAGGAAATGGAACATAAAATTAGCATCTGTTAAAGTTTTAAATTGCTCTTGATAGTAAGAATTGGAGATTCCGTTAGTAACACAAGGTGAGTAATATTAATGTGGTGAATTGAGAACATTGACCAAGATGAATATTCTAGTTTTAGGAACGGACCATACTTTGAAAGGATGTGTCAAAAGACAAGTCATCAAATCAATTCTTGGAGACCGCTGTTCAAACTGAACCCTTATTTGATGCAACTAACTTCTAAAACTTAATTAAATATAATAGAAAGTATGCACCAAAGTTTTCGTTTCCGTTCGACCAATATTATTCATACAAAAACGTTCTAACGTAAATGAGAATATTGGTGATATGTAGTTTTTTGAAACTTCAGTGTGCGGCCTGAAATCAACAGGTTTTAACAGATTATGTTATAATGGAAAACAGTGCGTTATAATATGAATGGTTTAAATTATTTCTTTTTAATTCTGTAATAATTGCTTATCGTTTGACAGATACCCATATTTCATCTACTGGTGTCCGAGTACGAAGGCACTGAGAAATTCTGCAAGTAGTAAATAAAACGCATCAGTCAAAGGATAAGCAATTCCTAGACCAGACCGGGAATCGAACCCAGCCACCTCCAGCATGGTGTTGCTTTGTAGCCGCGCCTTTACCGACTGAGCTAAGGGAGGACCCAAGTAAGCCCACTGTAGTCTTTATTTATATCTTCAGGTCATCAGGTTCCTTGGTTGCTGTGGCGTGGTATCGCGCTTCAAAATAGTTATTTTTATTGGTAATACCAATTTTGTCAAACCTGGAATCGAGAATCGCCCACAAAAATCTTTGATAGGATTGAGGTCCGGCCTTTGTGGAGAACATTCCAGCGGTTTGATCCGACGAGACCGGAAGAAAGACCTGTTCTTCTCGGCAGTATGCTGCGGAACGTAGTCCTGCTGAATTACGAGCTTTTCTACAAGGCCCGTTTGGATCAGTGCAACCTCCAGATTTTCCCGCAGGATGTTGATGTAGGAATTTGCCGTCATTATCCCGTCGATTTTAACGAGGCTTCCAACTCCACTTCACGAAAAACACCCCCAGATCATCACATTTCCTCCTCCGTGCCTCACCGTGCCTTGCGTGTGGCGGTCCTGAAGCCCTTCCCCCGATCTGCACCACACACGAACCCGCTGCTTTTGGTTAAACAGCTCGAATTTTGATTCGTATATCCAGAGGACTCTAGAGGCTTATCTGCAAGCTCCTTAGCAAACTTAAGCCATTTGACTTTGTTTGCCTTGCTGATAAATGGGCGTATCCGGACAACTTTGATATTCCACCCTTGTGCTACGAGGCGGCGACGAACAGTTCGAACGGAAACTGATGGCTGAAGGGTTTTTTGAATTTCGCGGATAGTTTTTCTTGACTTAGCGCATGATCTTGGTGTCCGTTTTTGCATCCGTTTTGAGCTTTCTGTTTTCAGTTTCAGAAGAATTTTCACAGCCGCTGCCTTGCTCCTAGCGACAGCCCGCTGCAATTCACTGTTCAGCCCATCGAGAACCACCAATTTTCGGATAGACAAGGGAATTGCTTTCGAAATCCCTGCCTTCTCCTTTTTTTCAACAGAATCAAATGTGATCACGTGTAACAATGCACCAGGTCAAGCAGTTCAGTTTGCTTCAAATCATGTCAAAATAACAAAACATAAACAATCGAGGGGTCTTCTGATAAAAACTTATCGAAAACATATCGATTTGTGAAGGGGCACTTTTTTGTTTTTCCCAATACAATTTGAATTTTTTTTCCGTGCGTGAAACTCTTTTTTTTCTGTATTCCATGATTGAAAATTTTAAGAAATATATAAAATAAGATATCAAAAAAGACTGCATACTAAAATTTGAACCGAATAAATGAGAGAAATTTAAAAAAATGATGAGGTGGGCAATTTATTTTTCCTATCAGTGTATTGAAAAGAAAAACACGGGAAATATTGGTAATTATTTTGAAGACATAAGGTTATACAATATGGATGGATTGTCATAAAGAAAACGGATATAGTTTTTGGCTCAGGAAGTATAATCCTAAGCTCGATCCCAAGCTTAATGAATCACCCTTAAAAACATAACTCACAATGAACAACCTCTCAAATATTCTGTCAAAATAACTCTGTGAATCAAAACAAAAACAAAGATTCCAGCACCGAAAAGCGCAAGATGCACACAGTTTGAAAGAAACATTTAATTTGCGTTATTTAAAGCACATAAAGGGAATGCTCGATTTGGCATTAATTGATAGGATGTTTCATGTAAATGTAAGCCAGATATCGCTGGAATCAGGTCTGTTGTATGGAAGATTGCAAATAATGTTGTATGCTGTATGAAAGATTGCAAACAATTACATTGTTTACCTTTGATTTTGTTTGGAACGGGGGGAAATTTTACGCGTCTGTTAAAATTCGTTATTTTCTCTGTGTAGTAAGGTGTACTTGGGAATAAGGAGAAAGCAGTGAGCCAATTTTAAATCCCTTCTTTTCTTTTGATTGGTGGGTAATGGGGGCCGGATAGTAAAAAAAACCAAAGTTCCTTTTTTTTAAAAAAAATTATAATATGTGAAATTTTTTTTTCTTTTTTTGGGGAGCAAATGAGTAAATTTTTTTGTTTTTTATTAAAAAAATTTTTATTTTTTTTCTTATTTTAAGGTGGAGAAAAAAAAATATTTTTTTGTGTTTTTTGTTTGTTATTAAATGAAGTGAAGGAATGGTGGAATAAATAATATGTTTTGTGATTAGTGAGAGGTGGGGGGGAGAGGGGGGTTGGGTGGTGGGAGAACAATGTTGGGGTGGGGTGTGTGGTATTAATATATTTTTTTTTTTTGGTTTGGGTGGGGGGTGGGGGGGGGGGGGGGGGGGGGTGGGTGGTTGTAATTATTTTTTTTTTTTTTTATATTTTTTTTTTTTTAGAGGAGAAAAAAAAATATGTTGTAGGAACGTGGGTTGGTTTTTTGTGGGCTGGAAAAAAAAATTTTATAGGTGTGTTTTTGGGTGCGTACACGCTAAGAAAAAAGTACCCAAAATTAAGTTAAAAAAAACTCAACGTTGAGTTCTGTCAAGTGAGGTTACCAGTTGGGTGAATTAAAAAATCGAAGTAGGTAGAATTCACCCATCTAGTCAGTAATGATAGATATACTCAAATTTAAGTTTTTTTTATGTTCGATATTATATTCCAATTTAAAAAAAATTAATTGGCACACACCTGTCGTCGTGTCGTGAATTACAGCATCGTCATTCGTTAAATTGTTGGTTATATGCTTATAGATCTATGTATATTATCAACAATGTTTGAAAATTTAATCAGGACCAATAACTATTGTAAACTGGTACTTCCAAACCTAATTTGTTTATATTTTAATTTGAAGACCAAACAACTCAATTTTAAGTTGAAGCTACTCAACCATCCCGTTCTCTTCGCGCATTGAACGGTTGAGTATTTTCAACTTAATTTTGGTTGAAAATCGTAGAACCCGTTGGCGGTGTTGACGATTGTCATTTATTTGTTAGTCTGGTCGACTACGAACGCATTATTTGTTCGTCGCGATTCTCTTAGGTTATCGGATAACCATCCAAATCCACGAAATGGCAGCATTGTTAGCAACACTATTACTTATAGATTACCATTTATTGGATTTATGAGGTGTTTTATTGTTTTATTGCACCAATATTGACAAATAAAAATGATCGATTTAACTATTTGTCTGTGTGTTTTAATATTCTGTTCGAAGAAAATTAGCATTAGGTATCTATATTTATATATGCCATTCCTTATGGTTAAGAAAATTTCTCCCATTTATTTCGATAATTCATTAGGTAAATTTTACCTATTGGCACTTGAAATGTAAGTACCCAAAATTAGGTAAATTTTACCCATTGCTATTTGAAATATAATAACCCAAAATTGAGTTTTCATCTTATACCTAATTTTAACTTAATGCACAAAACATGCGAGATGGGTGAAAAAAACTTAATTTTGGGTACTTTTCTCGAGTAATTCATGTTAAGGGCCTAAAAGCCATTTGTAAACAATGACTTTAAATGTCAATTTCTCTTGAATCCTAAATCACTCTCATGAAATGAAAGCATCATCTGATAGAAGAATGTTAGTTCTACCGTATGGAGTAGCTGGATATAGCGGGATTCTCGTGATTCGTGAGAGATCAACGTTTAAAGTCATTGTTTACAAATGGACTTTAGGCCCTAATCATGAATTACTCGAGAATTGTTCACTTAAAAGCAACAAGAAATGAAAGAAGAAAAACTTAAAATGATTTTGACTACACTGGACAGAAACCGGTTTATCGATGAGGAAATTGGCGAAGCAGGAAGGAGCAAGCGTTCATGTGGTTCAACATACGCTTAAACGATTTGGGACATACAATAATTTGCAGGATCGCCCTGGTCGAGGCCGGAAACCTGGTCCATCTAAACCAGATTTGGACAGAGATGTTTTTACAGTGTGGAAGTAATGAGAAGTTATCGGTTAGAGATGGTGCAAAAAAAAAAGTGAAATATCAATATTGTGGCACAGGTGCGGTCGTGAAGGCACATTAAACCAGCAAAACTAAAGTAAAGTACATAACACCAGGCGTTATTTACGAAAATACTGGAACAACTTTACAGTACTACTGAATAACTACGGAAAAAAAGAACATGCTCACACATTTCTTTTAAACCTAATATTCAAATTCATGAAGAGCTTCTAAATAATCTTACCTCCTATTAAATTTATCGATAAAACTATTCAAATTTAAAAAACAATCATCTACTGTCTACACGTTATATTTACATATTTGATCACGAAAACTCAGATCAACTCAAAGAAACATTACACTCCAAAAAATAATGAACATTACGAGTGATGTAATCCTTGTTGCACGTAAATACTTTGAGACTCAAAGATAAACATGACTCAATTATGTGTTCCATTTGATGTGTTTTTAAACCCTAATTTGAAACCCAAAATAATCAATATTGACAGACTCAAAGTTACGTTTCAGATGCTACATTTACAATAGCCCCTAAGGTATTTTGAAATCTAAGTCCATAAAGCATTGAAAAATAGCCACTTGACTGAATACTAAGATTTGCAAGCCTTAAATTTACACGATCCTTGTCTTTGGTGTAATAACAACAACAGACATGTTTTTAACGCAGTCGGTTTCACGCGTTTCGACAAGTCACAAGTTCAAATTCGTTCTCTTCCGTGATAGATTATAAAACGATTACTTCATGTTGCATGGTATGCATAATAGTCGAATTTCCGTGTCATGCTCGCAAATTAAAGGTGCAGCCTAGAAATAAGTAAAATTTGGAGTAAATTATAGGAAGAAAACGAAATGTTTTCAGATTAAGCTTTTTCAGTGATACACGTTCACGCAGCGTAACACTCGGAATTCATTTGCTTATACTATTCATTAGTCTGAACATGGCGACAAGTTCAAGCATCCTTACAATATTTTTTGATGAAGGCCAACGACCGGGATTTGCATTATTTTATTTCATATGTTCACAAGCATTTGGATATGCGGGAACAAAATGAATCATACAGGATTATATTGAGCTCATTTTTACCACGACAATCTATGACACTGAGGACCTCTTTAAATTTACTAAAGTTTATTACCGCATCTTGAATTTTTCTCTGACGGCAATTTGAACTTTTAGATCCTTGAGATTAAAACTAGCATCAAGAAGCATTTGAATTTGCATTTACAGTAGGATCATTTGGCAAACGTCATTTTATGTTCCTCAACTTATTTTTACGTCGTGTCATGTAAATAATCATTTTGAGTTTTTATGGTCTTGTAAATTTAAGAACCAACGCAAATTTCGGTCTAACGGGCCGCTCATTTTATGTGCATCCAAGTAGTCTTAAATAAACATGCTTTTTTCTAAGAGTGTAGGCTGTTTGATGTTCTTGAAAGGGTTTGGTGTATAGCTACCGACAAAATACCAAAGCACAATAAAACCCTATAACGGCATAACTGCTAAAACTTTCCCGTTTTAAACCATATCAAACAATCAATAAAAAAAATTTTTGCTTAGAATTCCCCTTGAATAGGGGGGGGAACAAAAACCAATTTTTTTGTTGGTTGTCTTTCTGGATAAAAAGGATTTCAAAAAATGGGGGGACCCATTTTGGGTGAAAAGGGGGGGGGGCAGGTTGGGGGGGCAGCAACACAAAACTGATATAATGGGTTGCAGTAACTTGATTGTGACTTAATTGATTTGCGTTCAAGTAACTTCAACTGATTTGCAACAAGTGTGCCACTAGGGTCCTAATGGCAAGATCATACTGTACATACCTGTAATCCTCACTATTCCGTTGTGTGAAGGGCCAAAAGCGGTGGTGTGGGTGCAGAAGCACTTACACTAAACCCACGGAAGGATAGAGAGTCTCATTCAAACGAAACGCTCTTATTACAGGACATGTACAGTAAGCAATACACATTAGGATTTCCGTCTGGTGGTTTGTTAAAAATAGGGTTAGCAAACTCACTGTAGACAGTCGGAAGATAATTAGACCTTCGCTGATCTCGATCTGTTGATTCAAGGAAGGCATAATTGTCATCCATGACTTGGGCCAGATAACCACGAATCCGTCATCCAGCCTACACTTCACCAGGAACCCCGTATTCCCCCCTTACCCTTTATTATTGAATGTATGTATGTAATTTCCGTAATATAATATAATATATGCATTTACAAAATATGTCTGATATCTACTGCATTATTACTGCAAAATAAAAATTAGATATGTATTAATATCTTCATAGTCCTTGAAAAGCTGAAAATCAGAATAGATCACTCCAATCAACGAAGATGAAAATGAAGAGATATTTAATTTTTTTTTTTTTAGAATCAACAGACTATTCTATAAATCAAAGAAAGCAGTTTGAGTGATCGAAGAGTCCGGTTTGATGGTTCCTGAAATAAATGAAGTATCTAGTCATTATAGCACTAAACACAAATAATTAAATACAATCCTATACTGTTTATAATCACATGCCAGTCTTTTATAAAAGAGTAGTTGCAGTTCAGAAATAGAATTTCAAAACTATTTCACTGTTAAGCTAAAATGCAAAAGAACAATTTGATCATTACAAGCATTGTATTCATGCTCTTAAATGCAAAAGTAATTTGAAATGCAAGGATGATCCCAAAGCTATTGCCCAGGCTACGCCAACCAGCGTCTCCATGCTGAAATGCTGAAAAACCAATTTCACCTTTAGTATTTGTCATGTTGCTTAATGCTAAAATGTGTAGATAAATATTGTGGAAAAACATATTTTTGTGATATAACCACAATGGAACTGACTCTTAGCTTCGGGTCAATGAATCCCTACTGAGCCCTTGCGACACGTCAAGCCGGCCAGTTAAGAGCAAGTGTGATCTCTAACCCACGAAACGTAAACATAAACCACACACTAGGTTAGTCAAAAAGTTTTATAAGCGGCAGCTATGGAGCGCCTCAAACCAAAATTTCTAAGTCTTTTTAATATTTTATCTTTTATAAGAGCGTTGCGTACTCAAAATTTCATTTCGATCATTCTTTTTTTACAGGCCATTTGCAGCGGACGTGTCAGTGTATTTTTTAACAATGGAAAAAAATCCGAATATAGTGCAGTGATCCATGCAAAGATGGTGAAAGTATTAAAGGAGTCTTCTCTTTCATTTCCAACCGTTCACCGATGGTTTTTGGAGTTTAAGCGTGGCCGTACAAGCGTTGAAGACGATCCTCGCTCAGGACGTCCAAAAAGTGCATCAACACCAGAAATCATAGCGAAAATATAGGATACGGTTTTGGAAGATCATCGATCGACTGTGCATGTGATAGCTGACACCATAGGCCTCTCACATGGAACAACATGGCATATTTTGGCTGAAGATTTGTGTTTCAAAAAACCGTGTGCACAATGGGTGCCGCATTTGCTAACAATGCAACAAAAACACGTTCGAATGCGACTTTTTGAGCAACATTTGGAGCAATTTCGAAAGGATAAGAAGGATTTTCTCCGTCGATTCATCACTATGGATGAGACTTGGATCTACCACCATGATTCTGAATCAAAACAAGAGGCTAAGGAGTGGTGTGAACCAGGCACTTTGGCTCCGAAGCGAGTTCGTGTCCAGAAATCGGCCAAGAAGGTGTTAGCGTCATTTTTTTTTGGGATTCAAAAGGAATTTTATTGATAGATTATCTCCAAACTGGAAGACAGTCAACTCTGATTATTATTATTGTGACCTTTTTGACCAGTTGGATCAAGAAATTTGTGAAAATAAGACCCGGGTTGGAGAAGAAAAAAAAACATTTTTCATCAAGACAATGCACCTGCTCAAACAGCTCAAAAACCACCGCGAAAATCAGTGAATGGGGGTACGAATTGTTGCAGCATCCACCCCATTTATCAGATCTAGCTCCCTGACTTTTCTGGCTGTTCTCACACTTCAAAAAAATCCTTCGTGGAAAGCATTTTTCATCAAACGAAGAGGTTATAGCCGTCGTAGAGGAGTATTTTGTAGGCCTTCCAGAAAGTCACGTCCGTGATGTTCTCTGAGCAACAAAATTGATTTCCCAAAATAAAAAAAAAAATATTTTCATTTCCAATTTCAAAACTTTTTGAATAACTTAGTAAACATAAAACCCCAACACCTAATAATACGCTTACCGCAAGCTTACCGAAACATTATTAAATCAGAAACGTTACCGAACTTCATTATTCCACTCAGGTAGAACTCACTTTCTGCATAATCTCAACACTCACACTGAAACACCCATCCCCTTCAAGAAACGTCAAACTGAAAAGTGCAAACATTGTGTTGTGCGAAAAAAGTGAAAATTCAGGTAATTATAAATAAAATGGACTGGACCTGGGATTCTAAAGTGAAAAAGTGATTGAGGAGTAGCATTGTTGTTGTTTGAATATTAATTTTTGTGTTTATTTATACGTTTAGGCCGGAATAATTGAAAAATGCCCGGGTGTCGGAGGCGACGGTGAATCCATCATCCCAGGCTTTTGCCATGTGGTGGATTGGGTGGATTTCCACTAGGTGACCTTCTTTGAAGAAAGGTGCCAATGAACAGTGATGATAAAGCTATGTCCATTTAGAATCCGGAATAATAAAATCATCTGTATCTCAGTAACGGATTGACGTACAAATAAGTTTAATACATCAAAACAAAGGCCACTGTGCTTTAAGGAAAAACTATCAATACAAATCATTTCTCTTCGTTTCTAATGAAACTTCGTACTTTCTTCTTTATTCCTCTCATCAAACGCTGCACACCTCCGGAGTCAACTTCCTTGGCACATTTGTTCCACTTTTTGGTCATCTGAGTCGCGTCCCGAGCCGTTTTTCCATTTTTCTCAAGCTTCCGCTTCATTATTGCCCAAAATCTCTCGATGGGCCGGAACTGCGGGCAGTTGGGTGGATTTATGTTTTTATCGATGAAATCTACGTTATTATTGCGGTACCACTGGATGACTTCCCGGCTGTAGTGGCAACTCGCCAAATCTGGCCAAAACTTCACGGGACCTTTATGCGCTCTAATGAAAGGTAGTACGTGGTTTTTGAGGCATTCTTCCTTGTACAGCTTCGAGTCCATCGTCTTATTCGTCACGAACACTTTGGTCTTTGCTCAGCAGCTGCATATCCCTTGCCAAATCATCAGTTTTTTTTTTTGGCAAATTTGTCCATAAAAGCAAACTTAAACTTCGCAGGAACATCTCCTCGTGCCGTCGCACTGTAGAATTTTTGGCCAGGAAGCTGGCAGAAATCCATTTTGCCGTATCATCGTCGATAAGCAGGCATCCTTGGTACTTCTTCAAAACCTGCTGGTACAATTTCCGAGCTCGAGTTTTGGTGACGAAACTTTGCTTCAACGTTTTGTTTGGTTGCTTGCTGGCTCGATAAGAACGATATCCTGCTCGCAAACGAATCCTTTGAATGGTACTGCGAACAGCAGCGTATTTTTGTGCGATTTCATTATTTGATAGTCCAGGGTTTGCTCTGACGGTTCTCAACACTTTCTGGTTCAGCTTGCGGTCATAGGTTCTACTACGACGCTTACCTTAAGGCACTCGATCCACGCTCTTTCGCTCCCTGAAACAATTGAGCACATCATATACGGTTGATTTGGCGATTTTCAGCTTTTTTGCGATTTTTATTGCGGACCACGTTGGATTATCAACGTGGGTGTGCAGATTTTTTTCTTTCGTCTCGGCTTCCATCTGGAATAACTTTTGACTCACTGCACGAAACCACGTGAAATTTATACCACAGAAAATGGGCGCCTAGATAAACAAATTATTATAAAAAAATCTTGCAGCGGTCACTTTCCGTGTCACTGCAACACAATAAGTGATTCCGGATTCTAACTGGACAGAACTTTACTGATCGAGTCGATCGAACAGGGAAGTTGACTTTTAATTAAAGATAAGTGATTGGACATTGTTTTCATTTTAGGTACCATCGGACAAGTTGGATGTGTAAATGTTTGAGAAAAGGTAGTCAAAGCAAATGACCTAAATAATATAAATTGAAGTCATAATTTGCAGTTACATATTTTGGATAATATATTCTTAATTTTAAGTGCTCCCCCAGCATTAAGAAATATTATGAACTACAATCTAATGGTATTTATAACTTGTTACAGATCGTTCAAGAAATGAAATTTCTATGGAAATTACTAAAAACGTTTCTATAGGGAAAACCAAACATTTCGTACTCATCCTCCTTGCTCTTTGGCATAAATAGTATACGAAAATGACTAGAAAAAAGGATACTAGGATTCATTCGAAAATAGCTATCTGGGATTACGAGAAATTTGTCCAGCTTCAACTTTGCCGAATATCACTATTCAATCGCACAACGGTATCATTACAGATTAATTGGTCGTCGAGATGATCTTGTTGTGTAATCCGAGATGTCACACAAAAGCTGAGTGAGTTGTCTACAACCGGGCACGAGCCGGACTGGTGACTCAAAATCGCTCCGATAAATAAAAAAACACGACCATAACCCGTTCCCTGAAGCTTTACATAACGATGCTGACAAAGTTTGATTGTAAGGTAAAGGACGACAAAGCTTATAGTACGTCAATGGAGACTCCAAACAGCTTTCAAGGCAGGAGTCTTATGCAGCAACCGGAAGGGGAAAAGTGGCAGACATTTTAAAGCATGTGAGACCGTTGAAGTTCCCTAGGAAATATTTGATCTCACATTCTATCTGTACCTGTGACATAAAAAGTGCCATTTTTATTGCAATTGGGGCCGCCAATCAGGTAATTCACACGAACGATTGTTGTCCTGCCTTTGCGGTGAAAGACCACGGAGTAGGATGTCGCTAGCAACGAGAAGGTGATGTTCAAGAGCAAGAACTCTCCTACCCGAGTAACACATCTTCATGCTTTTATGTTGAATAAACTCCTTTATAACAAAATCTAGTCCTATAAAAGTGTTTCCAACTGTTATAAAACTTGTGTGTTGCTTGGGTAACATACTGGAGCTCCGTCCAATCGAGCAATATTGGGCCATCGAAAACTGAAGAAGACCAGAAGAAGACCAATAAATAAAACTGTTGAAAGCGAAAAGCAGTTTAAGGCAAACTAGCGTTCTGTACAGAATCTAAAGGCAGGAGTTAAACGGAAGGCCCAGGAACTCTGATAAGGTCAACCGGAAGCACGGTTCAATATTTTATCGGCATTTTATATTACCTGAGCTTCGAAAAAAACTACAAGGTTCAGCCCAATGGGGTTGTACGTAAAGGTAACGTAGGACTATGTAGCAATGTGCAATCGAATTTGTCTCCAGTCGCCTAATTGTTTAAAGGGTTTTCGGAATTGGTTTCGCCCAAAAATTAACTGCAATACACTAAATAGGTTACCCTAATAAACATGTAATATACAAGAACGAATTACAGATGGTTTAACCAACAATCAATATGCAACTAGCGATTTTAAATTGATTCACTGATGTAGAACCCCTTGGTCCGAAGTACACCTTGTAGCCAGCACATTTCTATACATATTTGCGCCTTTGTTTCGATTTGCTGTGTGACAGAATATTTGAGCGTATGTTCGTGTGAGTTCATTATTAGGGGCGTATTATTAAGCTTGGGACCGAGCTAGTACTGACTGAGCCAAGAAAAAAGTCGTATTTGTTCGGGACCTACTAGAGCAGTGATTCCCAACCTTTTTGGGCTCGCGACCCCTTTTTTGAATCAGTAATGGCCCCGCGACCCCCTTGGAAAACTAATATGATTATGTTGCGATAAAAAATAAAGAAATACATCAATTTACGATCTTTTTGATTTATTACGACATTTTATGTTATAACCAGGGAAAAGCACTCTCAGTGTGATTGCTGCTCCTGGATTTGGGACACATGATTTGAAATTCGGGGCTGTGTTTGAGACAACGCCAATCTCATGTCATCTTCAACGTTCAGTCTGTTTCTTGTCTTCGTTTTGATTTGAAGTAGAGTTGAAAATCCGCTTTCACAAAGGTATGTTGACACGAATGGGATTAGGATCTTCAATGCCTCCATGGAAACATTGGGGTACGAGCCATACATAGCACACCAGAACTGGCTCAGTTCCTTTTCATGAAACAAATCGCGAGACGAAGAATCGTTTTTCAGGTCCAAGGATGAATAGTATCTCATCTGGAAGGCTAGCCACATCCAATGAAGATGAAAACGGGTTGCGTACTAAAGCAGCTACTTCTTGCTTCAACTCGGGGAAATACTTCTCAAATTGCTGCTCCAGTGAATCCAAATGTGCAATAATTTCTGCTTGGAGAGCCGAAGTCAGCTCGCTTGCTTCTTTATCGGTCATATTGCACAGACGATCAAACATGGCAACATTTCCCATCTTAACTTTTCGGCGCCAATTTTTTAGTTTTTCCGCGAATGCATGAAGATGATCTTGTTTGTGAACAAGATTGGATTGTTTGCCCAGAAGTTTCAAATTCAGCAAATTCGGATGCTCAGAAACATCAGCTAAGTAAGCGAGACGCTTCTGAAAGTCTCCTTCATTAAAATGTGCAAGGAAATCATTTTTCCCTTGAGCTTTCAAAAACGTTTGGATCTCATCCTTCAACTCGAATACAAGGTTGAGTACATTACCCTTCGACAACCTGCGTACGGAGGTGTAGAAAAGAAGAACCTCATGATCTGAGTTTATTTCCCTACAGAGTTCCTTGAATAAACGTGTATTCAGGGCTCCAGACTTAACATAGTTAACAATCTTTATGACCAATTCCAGTACTTTCAATAACCCTTCCGGCAACGTCTTGCTTAACCCATCATAAGAAGCTTGCCCGGTCCCAAAAGCCCCTGCATACAAATTTTCACGCCAGTCGGTTAGGTACTTTCTATGTCTATAAGGGTCAGTTCGATACAAATTCATTTCTATATTTATAAGAATTTCAATAGTTTTTTATTTAAAATTAATAGTTTTCACTAATAGAATTGATGAGTAGAAAGATTTGCAATCGATCGGTGCAAAAATTTTGAAAATCGGTTTCGAAATGACTTAGTTATTAACTTTCAAAACCTAAGCATATTTCGTGACGCTCCAAATATTCGTATTCGCAACGTGTACCCCTATATTGAAAACAAGAACGTAGTCCTACGTCAAAAAAATTAAATTGTTTTTTATATTAAAATAATAAAAAATTTACACTGTACCTGTTTGACGATATTTTCATCGTGACACCTTTTATATATCTGCCCCATGAGCTTGAATTATAACACTCTTAAATGCGAGCGCCAACAGCATTGCCTTTTATCAACGGATTGACTTCCGGTCTTCACGAAATGCTTCATATTGAAATTTATCAGTTGCTGCGCCAGAAATGAGAAACTGACACTTGTTCCATACAACTGATGATAATTTTCCATGAAAACATCCGCCATTTTTTGTTGCAAGTCTTGGAATCTGGCAATTATGGTACTCTGGGCCACTCTAATTGGAAAGTGTTTAACTCTCGAAGGTTTTTCAGGGATCAATGACATCTAGCGAAATCGATGCGCAAAGAACATCAAGATGTAGAGAGCTGGTTATAAGGGCATTTGAAGGGACTGAATAAGTTATCTAGAAAATTGAACTAGGGTACGGGACGGGTTTTAAGCAGTTTAGTCAGCACCTGAGACATTTGATGAAGCTGTATGTAACTTATAATTAGAACTGCCAATATTTGGACATTAATCCCTCTGCTTACGTCTGGTCTATCGGAACATACCTTCAGCAACGAGCATTAGGCTCAGAAAATTTCATAGCCATGGAATAAAGTTCCCAATTGCAAGGACTTCTTAAACGCATGCGGATTGCTTTCCGATTAAAAAAAATGTTTTCTTCAGCTCCTCAATCTGTACATAAACTAACAATATTGTATGAGTGCGATCCTGTGCATGTGTGCGAAGGCGAAATGAAATAGGCCGGTTGACGAGCAAATTGCAGCAAATGCAAACGTCAATTTCCTCAACCCGCTCCTTCGTTTTACCCGACCGCTCTCGAAAACAATCAACCAAAACCTTTCGATTGCTACGACCACAAACTCGTCTCCTAGCAGGTTATGAGACAGACGAACACAACCCGGGAGCATCTTGACACTTCTAGTACATAGTCACTGAAACTCAAAAAATTGGTCCGGTGGTACTTTCAAACGTGTCAAACCGAAAAAAAAATCTAGCGTATCTTCTAAAAAGGTCGGAATGCAGATATTGTGTGCGATAAAAATGTTAATGCAAATGAGGGATTCCATCCAGAATGTGCCGGAAATCCCAAAAATCATACCCGATCATCATTGATTTGGATGAAACTTGGCACATGAGTTCGGTACGTTGGAAAAAAAAATTCCACTGGTGTTAAGATAATTTGGGTTCAAGAGTAACTTTTGAGATGGGCGTATGTGTTTTTTCCAACATTTTACTTGAAAAATCGTAGTTCAAAAACCATTACATTTAGAGAAAAAATTTATATAAGGGAATTTTAGGGAACTAAAAAACCTTTCTTAAAAAAATATACACAGAAAAAAATTTTTTTTTTCATCAAGAAAAATCAAAAATAATTACTAAAAATAAAATATCTAAAAAAACATATTTTTAATATTTTTTTAATTTGTTGTATGGAAATTTGAGGAAAAAAGACACGTTTTAAAAAAAACTCTAGGATGGACGCTCTTATAATAAAAAAGTTTTTCAAATAGCGAACTTTGGTGTATATTTCAAATTTTGGTTATTTATTCTTATAAATAAATTTTGATGTTACAATATGGTTTTGGAGATTATTAAAAACAATAATGATAATAATGATAAGCCACGTAAACGCAACCGTTTTCAAGATATTTCTGATTTTCTTTCAATAAAATTTCAAAACCTCAAAAAATACGCCCTTTTCATAAATTACTCGTGATATTAAAACAACAATAGCTAACGATTGTTTCTCTTGTGTTTTTAGCCTTTTTAAAACACATGTATGTGCCTCTTACTTACTCTTAACAGCTCGTCGATTGAAAAAGCTTCACTTAAAGTTATAAGACAAAAATAATGAATTATGGTTGGATTTATATTTATATATACCATTTATTAGTCTCGGTCATTGATAATATTACATAAACATTATTTAAACTATTGATTGCTTTTATATATATTATGAATCCTGCCTTCTTCGTCATTCGAAAACAGTTTTACAAAAACTTCGTTTTCTGAAATTGGAACGAATGAGTGGTACTTTTGTGTACCTGCAATCTTTTTTGTCTTTGTGTATATTTTTTTCCCCTCTTGTCCCCCCTTTTTTCTCTTTTTTTGTGAAAAAAAACAAAAAACTTTTTTTTTAAAAAATCATCACTTTTTTGGTTCGCCCATTCGAATAACTCTAATGCACTTTTTATAGGGTGTTCATGTTGTACAGCAAGGCTTGCATATCTTGCCATTCGTTTTAATGTACCACCAATTGCATCGCAAGGTCCCTTACCGTGGGATGTTGCGAAAAAATGCCATTCAGCATCAATATTGTATTTCTTTTTAAACTTACAAAGGCTTGCAAAGTTCTTCCTATTTTTATATTGGGATGCTGCCCCGTCAGACATAAACGTAGCTTTTTTTACTTTAATTTTTGTTTGCAAAAAGCTTATTAGTTTTGAAATAAACACCTGCACCGCAATCGTATCATGTTTCAACACTTCTGAGATAACAATGAAACTGATATTTTTAAGTATTCCAGATTCCGTGTAATAAATGACAAAAGGGTGAATAGTGGCTTGCTCATTACTCCAATAACTACTTTGAACAGCATCTTGAAAAACAAATGAATAATTTTCAGAAAAATCACAAATTATTATTACTGCGCCGTCTTTAAGACAACTTTTATAATCTCTCAAGAAACTAGACTGCTGAGATTTGACAAAATCGTGGGATACTAATTGTTCCAACTTTTCACAAAAATAAGCAATAAATTCATCAATTGGTTTAACAAGTGTCTCTAAACTACATCTATCAGTTGAAATCCATTGCTCAAAAGATATTTCAACTAAACCACGTTTTTCTAATTTGTCTGTTAAACTACTCTCAAAATCTGAAAAGCCTGGACATCGTTCGCATTCACGGAGGTAACATTTTTTAGTTCTAGTTGATGAGCTACATAATATTTCTTCAAAACACAATTTATAATCATTCTCGAATGAATATTTTCTAAGACCATGAAGCATCAAGTTAATGTTCTCATGAATGGTGCAAACACAAATGTTATGAGAACCTGTGCTGCCAAGTAATTTGCAATGCTTTGGTCTTAGTGCTGCAAAAGAGCTAAACCCAACAGCATTTTGATGCATCTCTTGAAATTTAATGAAAGCTTCTCTTAATGAACAAACTAAAAGGCGCTTTTGAATATGAACCCTCTTACCTTCACTCCTCACTGAAACGTAGTCGTTCATACCAGGGGTTGCTCGTGTAATCTCATCACTGTCGTAAAATTGCAAAATTTGGTTTTTTATTTCCGGGTTCAGACCGTGTCCCAGCTTTTCGTTAGGGGCAGCTAAAACACCTTCGTGCTTTGCAAGGAATTTAGCTTGTGATACGATGTACTTGTTTGTTATTCCAAATTCTGCCATTACTCTTTGATTTGTCCAAGATTGTGGTAAAACCGAAAGTATCCTTACTTGATCGTCCCTCGAAGTTTCTGGATCAGCATACCGGTCCTTTAGCTGCGCGATTATTTCGTCATATTCGGCTACTTTCACTTTCAATTGTTCCAGGTCATCCTCCTCCGCTTGATCCCCAAATATGTGTGTCCGAATGCCGTTTGAAACATCTTTGAACTTTTTGCGGGCATAATTTACGTTCAGGAACTTTTTAGCCGATATTGGCGAAACGTTGATTCCAGCTACGCCCTTGTTAAATAGCTCAATATTATGGCGCCTTGAATAATCTTGCACACTGCTATCAGATGGCACTGACATTAATGATATTGCCGATGGCGTTTCCTCGAGACCATACAAGTCTACTTGCCGTGATGTAGATGGTTGTGGATCCATAATGTTAGTAATTGATGGTTTCTCACTAGGCTCCGAAATTGCAGCATGGGATTGTTCCGTTCTATTTAAATGCAAACGATAATTATCACAAATCATCAAAGAAGTGTCCAAATGTGTTTTGCCCATAAACTTGAGTTTTTTGACATTTTGTTCGGTTAATTTACGAAGGTTTTTGGGGGCCGTTTGTGGGGGAAACGGGCATACAATTTTTTTTTTTTTATTTTTTTTTTTTTTTTTCAGATAGATTTTTTTTAGTGGTGGATGTTAGTATGGGTAAATATATTTTTTGTGGTAGAGTAGTCCTGCAATTAGAAATAAAAAAATATTATTCATATTAAAAACTACTTACCTGTAATTAGTTTTATTTCATTCGCCTCGGTTACAATAAAAACAACTTTTCATATCTGACAGTTCCTGACCAAATTGTTTATGATCTTTAGTAAACACGGTCATTCTGCATCGGAAATAGCATAAGCAAAGAGGTACGATCACATTTGGCTATGGTGTGAATCAAGCGTTCGCTCGTTCGCTCGAGCGTTTGATTGTTTGGTTTGCTTGGTGACGATTTCATGTTGGCTGCTAAGATAGTTTTGGAAAGCAAGTATGTAACTAGGTTACATAACACATTCTGATTTTTCATTCTCCTGACTAGCTTTGAGGCGTACGGACGTGTTTTATTTCCTTAAAAAAAAAAATAAGATGGCAAGCAAGCGGCCTTTCAACATCGAGCCGAATCTCGAAAATCACGACAATGGCACAGCAGAAGCTCCCGGAATGTAAGTATGGCAAAAATTCACTCGGTGAATAATAAAAATAATAAAAAAAAAAAGGAATTGGATTTGCTCGAGCTATTGCGTTAAATATATTTGAAGCAGGCTGGAGAAGACGATCAGCCTTGCATTCGTGGAAGCTTGCGACAGGTCAAGCAGACAGTTATTCGTGCGACAGGTCACGAAAACATGAAACATCAAACTTTGCAGTTTTTGTTTGAGAGCTTGCGACAGGTCAAGCACCAGTAATTCGTGCGACAGGTCACGAAACTTAAAAAAAAAACCGGCTTGCGACAGGTCAAGCTAGTTTAGCAATTTAGTAATAAAAGCTCGCAACAGTTCAAGATCCTTTAAAAAAAAAAAAAAATACTACTTGTAACTTACATCAGAAATTCGTGGGAGATATGAAAAAAAAGATTTAAAATCCCAATACCCACGCACCTTGCGCTAAGATCAGATTATATTGCAATTGTTTCACGAAAGAGAATACGAGTGGTACGAAGTCAAAAAGAACTAAAAAGGATCGTAAGTTAAGCAAAATCGAAAACATGACGATGAAACTGGAAGCAGAAAGGGCGGAAAAGGCAGAGATAGCAAAGCAATTGAAGAAACTGCAAGCCGAAGTGGAAGCCTTGAAATCGGCAAGAGAAACTACGCCGACTGTTGAAAAAGATTTAGAAGACGGAAACATGGATTTTGAGATTATTCCTAGTATGTCGAGCACTCATCGTCAGACAAGATCGATCGGAAGCTTGGATGGATCTCGTTTTCTGTCTTCAGTAAACCAGCTATCCGTCTCATCAATTGCAGTCCCCGAATGTAAGCCTTTGGAAGGGGACGACGAGATTCATCGTCATACCTTTGTGATGTGGATGGATTTGCTCAATGACTGCATGGCTCTAGCAGGAATAGAGGACGAAGCCACGAAGTTCACTATCTTTAAAGTGAAGGCAGGTCATCGTTTGCTTACAATATTCAAGAATACGGCATCAGATCCTGAAGCTCCTGATGCGAGCACCAACCCATTTGCGAATGCTATGCACCGGCTCAAATTGTACTTTGGGTCCAGCTCGGACGTTATGTTCCAACGACGGAAATTCTATTTGATGGAGCAAAAATCAGACGAGTCAGACTTAGCATTCATAACCCGAGTGGGAGAAGCAGCCCATCTTTGTGATTTCGAGAAAACCAAGGAATTTGAGGAAATTGTCAAGACCGTTGCGGAACATGCAAAGTGTAAGGAAGTCAGAGTGGCGGCACTCAAAATGGTAAGCCGGAACGGATCGTTCAACGAATTAGTGGACAAGGTTCGTGACATACAAGCAATACGCTTAAATGAAGAATTCTTCGCAGTCAAGCATGAACAACGTGGATCTACAAAGGAATCCGCAGAACTAGCTCAAGTGGGAGCTGAATATTCGGGCCCAACATCATCAAGGCGCAATTTTGTGCAAAGGAATGACAATCGGTTTACACCTTATTCACGGCATAATCCCCGCAACAATCAACGATATGGACAACAGGGATGGCGTACAAATAGAGGTGATACGAACAGGCGGCAGATCGATAACAGGAATGAAGGTCAACGATCTGACAGGTGTTGGAGATGCGTCAGTTTCTTTCATTTGGCATCGGATTGCAGTGCTGCAAACCTCGTTTGCCGAAAGTGCGGACAAGTTGGTCACATTCAGCGAGCCTGCTATCCCACTGCAGGTCCGGCTACCCAACGAAATGCGAAGCGGGAGATTTTTGAACCGGAAACGAAACAACTGAAAGTCGACGCAGTTGATGAGAATGTGGTAGAGTAGTCCTGCAATTAGAAATAAAAAAATATTATTCATATTAAAAACTACTTACCTGTAATTAGTTTTATTTCATTCGCCTCGGTTACAATAAAAACAACTTTTCATATCTGACAGTTCCTGACCAAATTGTTTATGATCTTTAGTAAACACGGTCATTCTGCATCGGAAATAGCATAAGCAAAGAGGTACGATCACATTTGGCTATGGTGTGAATCAAGCGTTCGCTCGTTCGCTCGAGCGTTTGATTGTTTGGTTTGCTTGGTGACGATTTCATGTTGGCTGCTAAGATAGTTTTGGAAAGCAAGTATGTAACTAGGTTACATAACACATTCTGATTTTTCATTCTCCTGACTAGCTTTGAGGCGTACGGACGTGTTTTATTTCCTTAAAAAAAAATAAGATGGCAAGCAAGCGGCCTTTCAACATCGAGCCAAATCTCGAAAATCACGACATGGCTGTGGTACTTTTGGAAATGCAGGTATAAAACATCTCTGGTAGTTTACAGGCAGCGTACATTAGCTGTTTTTTTATGAGAAGATATACCTGACATACGTTATAGCTGCTATTTGTCTACCTACCTTAAACAATATGTGTTACTTTCATCGCTACATCACCGAACTGTTCGGAGTGTAGTTTTCACACACTACACCCGACCTCTAACATCGTTGGAGCTTGGCAAAATAGTCAGCAGTTCGATTAATATGCTTCTTCTATATGACCCTCCGCATAATTTCATCATCTGTCCATTTCACACTTGTCGCCCCTGCGACATCTATCTCGCTGTTACTTTCATCGCTTTAGCAAATTCGCTCCCTTCATTCTCTGAGCGGCCCGACCGATACAGCCATAAAACAATTATAAATATATTGATTGCAATATTAAAACAATAGTGCTATTTATCTTGTTCTTTTCAAATGAGTCTTCTTATCATCCTGATATCAAAAGAAAAGAGGACATTAGAGTAATGTGAACGTTATAATATGAAGATCTTGGAAAATTTATCATTTCTGGTGGAAATCTCGATTAACTTAAGAAAAGAGCGAATTTTCTTATGTTTTTTCATTCTATTGAAATAAAATCCGAAAAATCTCGAAAACGGTTGCGTTCAGGTGATTTATCATTATTATCATTATTGTTTTTAATGATCTCCAAAATCATATTGTATAATTAATTTTCATTTATAATAATGAATAACCAAAATTTGAAATATGCACCAAAGTTCGCACTTCGGAAAACTTTTTTATTATAAGAGCGTCCATCCTAGAGTTTCTTTCAAAACGTGTCTTTTTTTCACAAATTCCCACAAAACAAATTTGTAAAATATTAAAAAAATGTTTTTTTTTATATTTGATTTTTAGTATTTATTTTCGATTTTTCTTTATGAAAAAAAATTTTTTTTTTCAGTGTACATTTTTTTTACAAAGCCTTTTTAGTTCTCTACAACTCCCCCATATAAAGTTTTTCTCTAAATGTAATGGTTTTTGAACTACGATTTTTCAAGTAAAATGTTGGAAAAAAAACATACACCCATCTCAAAAGTTACTCTTGAATCCAAATAATCTTAACACCAGTGGATTTTTTTTTTCAACATACCGAAGACGTGTACCAAGTTTCATCAAAATCGAAGATAGTTGAGTTTGGTGACCGACCGATTTGGCGTGGAATCAGTCAAATGCAAACACTTTTGAAACATAAAAGTGTGTTGTACATAAAATACATCACGCACAGAAGGGAGGGAGAGGTATTAAATGTGACAATCGGTACAAATTTGGAATTGCTTCACATAAAACGTGTTTCATAGGGGAAGAGAGAGCCGATTAGCATTTCCTAAGGAGAGCGGTCAATAATCAATTGCGCAAGAGTTTCAAGGGATCATTCAAACATGAAGTCCATTATTTTTGAACATTTGTTTGTTAGCCGTTTGAATATTTCTGAAAGTGAAATAACGTTTGGAAGGTAAAAGCGATTATTAGATTGTTTGCCAAACCATTAATTTCAAGTTCTTTGTGTAGAGCCGATTATATTTTTTGTAAAATGTAACGTGTAATCATGGATATTCCATGTAACAAATTAAGTCATGTCAACGGTTTTTCATTAAGTGTCACCATTCGTTCTTTTTCGAACTAGGTATTTATAAACAAGATATACTCGTACCAGTCAAAATCTGGAAAATCTACTGCCGAAATCCGATTTGTCTCGAGAACTATATGAGATACCTTAAGTAAGAGGTATTTCACTGGATTCACAAAGTGATGCGCCATTCATCGTAATCTCATATATCTCGACATATGTCCTATACATTTAATTGAAACTCTGTAATTCTGTGCCATTTTCAACTCCCGCTCTCCCTCACGTAAAAAGATAATACATATGTGTATGAATTTTGACATCCGCTTCTTCACAACGTAAATGTTAATCTTTTTCATGAAGTACTTCAGTAAAAAAGAGCACAACAATCATTGTTTAAACGGTTTCTATGGCCAATCAATAACTTTCAATTAATCTCAGATTTATTGGATACAATACACCGCGCGACGTAATTTTCACAAAATACAACGCGGTGTAACACTTTCGAAACGCTGTGGTTGTATTTTTGCTCGGAGGAAAGCCGCGTGAAATATTTATTTCAATATTTAATTTACTTATAACTGAAATTATATCATGAATATAAAAATAGACTCTTTTGATATGCTACGCTTGCTTGTTCTTTTGCAACCACTCATGACGCAACAAAAACATACTCCTCCGAATAGAAACATCGGTGCATCTACCAGGGACGACCCCAATGTTTACGTTGCGGGGCGACATCTACGATTTGCAAGTGGTTACACGAAACTAAGTTAATCTGTCATGTTGTGGGGGGGTTGGACGTACACGACCAAACTTTTAGTTTGTCATTGATCTTTAGATTGGCAATGTGTATTTCTTATTTCATTTACTCTCACGCAAATGTTAGCCAAAGCGACTGTGACGACAAACGGGATGCTTCGTTTAAAAACAAACAAATGCAAGAGACAGCAGGTTTCACGTTACATTACCGGTGCGCTATATCCATGGTTAACAAAGAAGAGAGGAAACATGGGCTCTCACAAAAGCAACAGTGATGCCATAGCTGCAGCTCAACAGCGAAGCATTATTTATCGTTGGGTACTATTGGACAGCCCCAAAACATATTTTTTATTGCAAATGACAGTGCCAGATGATAGAAAATATAATCATAAGCATAGATCAACCTCCAATGACTGGAAGAAACATGAAATAAATAGCGATATCAGATTATCTAAATCTATATAAATAAAAATGAGTTGGGGTTTCCTTTGTCACGATTTAACTCGGAGACTGCTGAGCCAATCGGCGTGAAAATTTGTATGCAGGGTTTTTTGGGGCCGGGAAATGTTCTTAAGATAAAAAGAGACCCCTCCCTCCTGTGAAAAGGGGGGCTCCTATACAAATGAAACACATATTTCTGCATAACTCGAGAGCTGATCATGCAAAGGAAACCAAATTTAGCATGCAGAAGTTTTTGGAAGCAAGAAATGTTTCTATGGTATTTTGAGACCCTTCCCTTGCTCCCATACAAATGAAACAAAAGTTTCTGCATATCTCAAGAAATTATCAAGCAAATGGAACCAAATTTGGCATGTGGGGTTTTCTGGTGGCGAAAAATGTTTTTATGGTGGTTTGAGACCCCTCTCCTCTCCTAGAAGGGGTGCTGTCATACAAATGAAACTGAAATTTCTTCATAACTCTAGATCTAATAAAGTAAATGGAACCAATGGCTTGCGGGGATTTTAAAGGCAATAAATGTTTCTACAGTAGTTTGAGACCCCTCCTCTCTCTCTGGAGGAGGGGGGGGGGGGGGCGGTCTCCCATACAAATGAAACACAAGTTTCTGCAGAACTCTAGAACTAATCAAGTAAATGGAACCAAATTTGACATGTAGAGGTTTTTGAAGGCAAGCAATGTTTCTAAGGTAACTCGAGGGGGGCTCTCATACTAATGAAACACAAATTTGTGCATAACTCGAGAAGTTTGAACCCCTGCTTATTCAAGAAAAAAAAAACTCATTTTGAAAAAAAAAACCATAAACGTGCCAGTTATATTAAATTTTCCTTCATTTAGTTGCAAGCGTAGCAGCGCACGCACTGGGTTCAGCTAGTATGTAATAAATTTAACTCAATGTTCATCATCCATCTGCACTGCACCGTAGATCGTACGTAGCTCCTTCCGTTCAAAGGCACCAAGGGCGCATGAGCATTGCCAATATTTCGAGGCCGTAGAGGACTACTGGTCGAATCAATTTTTTCGTAGATGGGCAACTTATGTGGAAATCTCAACTGTTCAATCAATAACGTCCATGAGAGGCTCGGTTTTCGGCAATAATGCTTCGCTGTATCTCTCTGCTAGTGTCGTTGACATAAATTACACATGATACAAAAATACGTCTACTACGGTAGTGCTACCTCGAATTCATCCTCGTCGTTCTGAATTTAGGATGGGAGTCTTAAATCTGATGTATGTTTCCTAACTTACTTACTCATGTCTCTTGTCCATTCCTAGGGTTGCATAGGGCCAATCATTACTTGTTTCTGTAACATTTTAACTTCGGATATACAGTAGTTGGTTGGCCTAGGGTTCTTATCCCCGTGATGGGGTTACCATCTTAGGTGTAGCTTGCGGGGAACAGCATTTCTTATTCAGCCGCTGGATGTCAGACAGACGCTGTTTGAGCCGCACCTCCGTAGTGGACCGGCGCTCAGGTGGGTAGAGCCTTGGATTTTTACCCTTATAGCGCGGTGACTCGCTTTGACAAGGCTGCCTTTCGGATATTTGTGGGTTTTTGGAAGAAACTCAACAGTGTCCAACAACTGCGCAGTCCCCGCACATCCAGGTCAGCCTCAGCTGATTGTCCGGAACTGCTTATTCGGATATTCACAGCTAACCATCATATCTGATTGCCGTTCGTTATCCGCAACCTACGACCCGCCTGGTGGCTTTCCGCTAAGATCCGTAGAGTCTCCACCTACTCTATGTCACGGCGAAGCCAAAAAGTTAAACTGACTTTTTGAAAACTGTACCGAATAAAACCTTCCAAAGCAAACCTAAACAATAAACACAAAAACCCATCACCTTGCCGTAGTCCCAATTGAGATTCGAGAGTGCCCTAGATCTTCCTCATCATTGCTCATTTTGACTGCTCGATAACGACAGTTGGACATTAGGATCAATATGCATTACCTAATGACTTTTGAACACCAATTCAAAATTCAAGTAGTTTCAGAAAAAAAGATATCAGTCTACCAAGGTCAGTTGATGTTGTGATCATTTGGCCGGGAATATATTCATGCTTTCAATTTTGTTTTACTAATCTTTTTATTGTCTGCTGAAAAATTTCTCTTGATCCGAAACAGCAAGATTTCTTCCATTAATCCTAAGTATGTTATTCTAAAATCCTTAACACTAAGCCCTGAGTCTATTATTGAACAATTCACATCTGCACAATGCGACTTTTCAGTTCACCCAGTTGCTGAGCGATGTCCTGGGGCAAATCGTGCGGCAACTGGTTGTCGTAGTACTGCTTAATCTCCTCAACTTCCTTCAGCCAGAAGTCCTTCGGAATAGAGAACAGCTCTCTCTCGTTAACTGAACTACTCAGATTGTCGAAGTTCAGAGCTCCTTTCGAGGGAATGCGACCGATGGCTGTTTCCTCGTAACATTCGTGCTCGTCCACTCGCTGCAGAACCCATTCCAACACCCGGCAGTTTTCACCGAATCCGGGCCACAAGAATTTTCCATCCGATCCCTTGCGGAACCAGTTGACGTGGAAGATCTTGGGCATGTGTCCTCCAACGGCAGCTGCGCGTTCCTCCATGCTCAGCCAATGCTTCAAGTAGTCACCAAAGTTGTACCCGAAGAACGGCCGCATAGCGAAAGGGTCGTTCATGATCATTTTGCCCTTGTGTTCAGCGGCGGCAGTGGTTTCACTACGCATGGCCGACCCGACGAAGACTCCATGCGCCCACGAGTTGGCTTCGTAGATAAGTGGAACACCCTCTGGTCGTCGGCCTCCAAAAAGAATGGCTGAGATTGGTACGCCTTCGTTGTCTTCCCATGCAGGGTCAATGATCGGACATTGACTAGCGGGGGCGCAGAATCGAGAGTTGGGGTGGGCAGCTGGGGTCTTTGAAACGCCCATCTTCCATGGCTGGCCCAGCCAATCGGTGATCTCTACTTCAGGATCGATTTCTTTTTCCATACCTTCCCAGAACACTCCACCATCTGACGTTGCGGCAACGTTGGTGAAGATGGTATTCTTGTACACTGTTTGCATGGCATTTGGATTCGTTTCGGATGAGGTTCCTGGAGCGACTCCGAAGAATCCATTTTCAGGGTTGATGGCTCTCAGCTGTCCCTTGGAATCGAACTTCATCCACGCAATGTCGTCACCAACGCACTCCATTGTGTATCCGGGTAGGGTTGGAGTCATCATGGCGAGATTGGTTTTTCCACATGCCGATGGGAAAGCGGCAGCTATGTACTTTTTGACACCGTTGGGATCGGTGATGCCCAGGATCAGCATGTGTTCGGCGAGCCAGCCTTCACGTTGGGCAATGGTGCTGCCGATGCGGAGAGCGAAACACTTCTTTCCAAGTAAGGAGTTACCACCGTAACCGGAGCCGTACGATACGATCTCGTTGTTGGCTGGTTTGTGCAGAATGATGGTACGCTCAGGGTCACACGGCCAAGACGGCATAGTTATTTTACCGCTGGAGGGATTGCCAACCGAGTGGAGGCACTTTATAAAGTCCTGTGGGAGAAACATGATTATTAAATTGCTTGGTAAAATGAAATTATCACGTGACTTACGGAGTTATCGGCAAGCTTCTGCAGAACTTCCAGGCCCATGCGAGTCATAATGCGCATTGAGCAGACAACGTAAGCCGAATCGGTGATTTCGATTCCAAACTTGGACAACGGGGAAGCAATTGGACCCATCGCAAATGGAACCACATACATGGTGCGTCCCTTCATGCACCCAGGGAAACGAGAACGGATTGCCTTCTCGTAGTCTTCAGGTGAGATCCAGTTTCCGAGGGTCCCATTGACGCCATCCTTGGGAGTCGGAATGGCCTGCTCGCGGCGCTGAGTACAGATAAAGGTCTTCGATTCGACACGAGCCACATCAGCTGGATTGGTCCGAGCTAGCCAACAGTTGTCGTACTTGGGCAGCGGTTGAATAGTTCCGAGCGCGTGGAGAGTATTTATTAGGGTGGCACTTTCCAGTTCACTTCCGTCGACGATGTGAATCCGGTCCGGTTGACACAAAGCAACGGATTCCTCGACGAAGGTACGGATCTTGGCCGATAGTTGGGCAGCATGACCGTTGACGATGGAAATGCCACGGATTTGGTTGTCAGCTACCGAGCGTAGCTTCGGAGAGCAGCCAAAAGCGATTGGCAGCCTGAACAGAAAGAACTCGATATGGTTACCTAGTCAGGATGATGTCGGGAGACTTATACTTACTTGGTGAATTGTTCAATAACTTGGGGCATTTTTGAAAGTTATATTTTTAGAGCAATTTTTATATCTATTTTTTTATGTTGTCGTCAATTAAACTGTTTGATTGATTTTTCTGCACGAAACGGAACTAACTTAATTCCCGTTTATAGTAGTTATCGCTTTTAATTTTGAGAACACAGCACTTCTCAAAGATGACACTTTGTTTCATTTCACACGCTTGACTGGAAACTGATGCCCGAATGGGTTCCGTTGGGTTCTTATATACCGTTCTTGGATCGGGTGTCGTCTTTATTCGGATCGGATGCTGTTCTTGAGCTTGGGCGAAAGTAACAATAAAGGAGGCACAGCACTTATCACTCTGGACAGTGATTGGCTGACCTCTTCAGTTGGCTAGATGACTTGGTTCTAGCCGTTATCATGAGCAATGTTCGGCAATGTTTATATTATTGGATGTTCTGATTTCAGGATTTGTTTTTGCCAATTTACGCAATTGAAGTGCGTTATAGAAAGTTATGGCTGCAGTACGACGCATATGCCTCTAACAATAGGCGTAAGCTTTATATTTAAGACAAATACTTTGGCAAACAACCTTTTGAGCATGCTATATCGGAAGATTGACTATGTCACGTGAGTCAATGTTAAATGCTTCATTAGTTTCGACAATTGTATTGATGATGGCTGATGGCTTCTGGCCCAAATATCAAGTGTCTTCTGTGTAGCAAAATACGAATCAACTATTGGTCAATGTGGATTCATTTGTTACTAATGAACTAGTAAAATTTTGTTAAATTTTGTTAAATTTCATGTTGGTACGAGGAAAGGCTAGCTGGGAGATAAATCCCGGATAGGTCATAACCTGAATGGTTCTATCGCCTCATGGTTTTAACCTAATCTTCAGGAAAAATACACGCTTGCGTAAAAGAGTGATCGTTGCGAGCTTTGATGTTGTTTGAATGTGATAATGGTGGCTAGCGATTGATGGCACCAACATTTGGACACTTGCTCTCTTATAGCACTGTTATCAGTGTATTTTTTTGGTGATTGAATTAGGTGAGTTTTGTTTTTAAAAAGTCAACTTGGCAGTCTTGGACGAACACTGATCGGGGACGACGTACTTCATTCTGTTGAAAAATTCTACAGACAGCATCTATTAAGCTTGTAGTCAAGTTACGTAACCAATTCTTATTTTCAGATCTAAAAACATGGACGGTTAATCCTGGTGAAAGACTATTGGAGCTTTATGAATTGAAAGACATCAGATAAGGCTGCTTAAAATTAAGGTGAAATTTTGAGTTGTTTGTCGTTTATTTTATTTTGACAGAATTAAAATTATTCTAGCAAATTTATGAATATGGTACCAGTTAAATGTATTAATGTATCGTTGTTTGAAAATGCAGTTACGTAAAATAAGAAAATCTTCACACTGCAGGAAAAATGGTTTCTGGCACTATTTTCTGCCACAGTTTGTTTAATACTTAAAAACTATTATGTTGATTGTTATTTAAAAGTCAAGTATCATAAACTATTTGCTTCTTTTAATAGTTTACTGGTACAACGTCCCTTAAAAACATATTTTTTTGCCTGAATTCGGTAATAGCCTCATAAAGTTCTCAAAAAATATGTTTATTGTTTAATTTGCAATTATTTTGTTATACATTCTTTCAACAAATAAACAGGAAATAATAACATTAGATTGATAAAGATTGTACTCGAAAAAAATGCAACAGACGAAAATGATAACCAAAAATTCATTTTAAGTCAGATATTCTTGAATCTTTCATGGTATAAATAATCACAGCTATGTTTTTGCAAAGTTGGTTTATTCAACCTTCACTCCTAGTCTAAACTCAAGTTACAATTCAAATGCAAATTGGTTTATTCATGTTTTATGGTAGTTTTATCAAAGCATTATGGAGATCATCTGGTTTCATCACGGCATTTTTCAAGTTAAGATGGTTTAAATTGATAAACAGTTTTTAAGAGTGATTAAAGAACACTTGTAGAAACCTCCATAAAACTACATCATTGATAAGTGTAATTCACCTTATAAGTAATTTTATGAATACTTGATCCCCCTCTCAAGACATCGTTTCGAAACTTTTATAAAACCTGATAAAAGTTTTGAAAAAGTTGTATGACATTCTTCTTTAAGATGTTATTCTCCCGACGTTAGGTTTAGCGTATAGATCAAGACAAAAATCATTTTCGCTCAACTGATGTTTCAGCCGTGGACGCAATATTATTAACTGTTCTTCTTCCCAAAACCATTGGTAGCATATTCAAGTAAGAGTTTTTTTTTTGGTTCTTATCGACTTATGCTAATAATCAAAAACAATAAATTATAAGCTGGAATTATGACTAGGAATAACAAATATGCATAGGCACTTTTGATTTGACCGTTCACATTTTCTTTGTTTATGATGTGCCTTTTCCACACTGATTTTATGGCTATCTTACGAAAAACTTGTATAAGGACTGTATCGTTAATTATGAGTACACCTAAAAATTGCTGTATTTAAATATGTTTTATTTGAATTATGGAGAGTGTGAGCTGTTTAGTGGAATACCTGTAACTAGAAAATAAGAAGAATGATTAGTAATTTCCAGTATTAGTCGAGTATTAGTACACGACACTGAATAAGTCTGCACATTGTAGACGAAATACGCGTATCTGTCAAGATAAGCAATAAAGGTAGTTGGAATTAAATGGAAATTACTAATCATTCTTCTTATTTTCTAGTTATATTTTATTTATTTTGCAACTCAAATTCATTTACATTGTTTATTGACCATCAAAAAAGCCCATTACATCAGTATTCATTTAATTTTTCGAAGATCTGGCCAGCTCTCGCACCTTCTTCAACAATGGTGTTGTTGAATGATGTTGTTCATGAGGTTTTGCACAACCGTTCTGTTGATAGTTTTGCTTACGTTTACCCAGTCTTTTATTAATTTGATGATGTCATCTGCTCCTCTAGCCTTCTTCCGCAGCTTTCCTTTCATCAAAGCTCAAAATTTCTCAATGGGCCTTATTTGCGGACAATTTGGAGGATTCATCGCCTTTTCCACAAATTGTACATTGTTCTCTTCATACCCGTCCAAGGTGGCTCGTGCATAGTGGCAGGATGCCAAATCAGGCCAAAACAGTGTCGAACCTTTGTGTTATCGGATTAGTGGCAGAATTAGTTTCTGCTGGCATTCCTTCCGGTACATTTCGGCGTTCATATTTGCGGTAGTGAAAAAAGTTGTCGATTTCATACTGCACTGTCAAATTGCTTGCCAAGCCAACACCTTTTTTTCCAAATTTTTCGCAAAGAACCTCGGTGTAAAACTGTGCCTCTGGAAGTACCCTGTAGTCCAATTTGACGTACGTCTCGTCATCCATGATAATGCACATGTCATTTTTGCTCAAAACGTCGTCGTATAGCTTCAGAGCCCGAGTTTCGGACATTTTTGTTTTCGGTACGTCTTCAGGGAATTTTGCTCCTTTGCGCGTTGAACCATTCCAATCGTCGTTCCACACTTTTTTGCGCAATCTCTGATGGGTACCTCCTTGTTACCTTTAAAAACTTTGAAAATTTGTTTGTCCAAATTTGGGTTTGACGCACCTGTTTTTCTATCACGGCCGGGTAAGTCCTTCAATGTGTTATGCATAACAAACCGGTTGATCGCATTTTGAACCGCACAGACATTAACACCTTCTTCTTTTGTTAATTTTATTAGCGACAATCCCTTTTCAGTGCAGTACTTGGTCACAATCGATTTTCGCCTTTTTTTCGTAAGACCACACATTGTTCCGCTTGAAGTAAAACTTTAACTTTTAATGAAGGTTTTCGTTTGTTTACAAGCCAAGCAACACATTGACACTAAACAGCTGTCAAAATAAGTCACAGTCTTTTGCATACAGAACCTCAAAGGTGTACTCATAATTAACGATGCAGTCCTTACCTTGAGTAATTCTAACATGTTTTATTCAAGCGTAGCTCATCTTTTTCAAGAATAAAACAAATAAAGATGCACTTATCGCGCTCCCCTAAAAATCTTGTTAGTCTTGTGCAAGAAATATTAATTTTATTTACGCTTTATGGTAGTATTAGATAAAACCACTAAAAAATGGCAAGCGTAGCTTTTCTGGATTCCCTCTGAATGGTACCCATTTACATATGTATGCAACGAAACTCTCGTTTTTTTTCCATGCTACAAACAATTTCTGCTGTTTAAAACACATTTTGAAACTTGAAATGGATTGAAGACACAATTTATTCAAAATCTAACAATATATCAGCCTAGTCACCGAATTGTTGAATTTTCAAGTATTTTTTATTTATTAAATAAATCAATGTTCTATCAATAATTCCGTGGCGCATTAAAATTTTCGAACTTTCTTGTTATAAAACACCAATAAACTGAACGTCGCATGAACAATGGTACAGTCATGCATTTATGATCAATTTAAACAAAAAAAAAGTCCCCATTCAGCAGGAACGAATCCAAAAATGGAATCTTCGAAACATATTTGTGACGGAAAGTGAGGAAAATCATAAAACTATCAAAACTTGTGGTAGTTTTATCAAAGTTTTAAGCATGTCTTGAATGTCATTACATGTATGTACCGATAAAACTATCAATTTTTAAACAAACCCTGGGATATAGTCTTGAGAACCTCCTGTTATATGGGCCTTTTTGAACTTATGAGGGTTTTTGGTGTTTTATGATGTATGTAGAAGTGGGAAAGGGTGAACTTCTTCAAGTGTATTAAAATTGGATTGTGGGGGGGGGGAGTAGGATAGGGGTTGATGAAAAAAGGGTAAAAAAAAATGAGTGGAAATTTATTGTGGTTTGATGAATTTTTGCTATATGGAACAGAAAGATATAAATTTATAATCTTTGCTATTTAGTTTATAAATAAGGGGGGGGGGAGGGACGGGGGGGGGGGGGAAGGAGGGGAGGGAGTGTAGGGGGGGGAGGAGGCGGAAAAGGAAAAAAGGAGCGGAAAAAAAGGGCGGAAGGAAAAATAAAAAAAAAACATATATCTAAATAAATATTTTGATATAATAAAGGTAGAGAAATAGGGGAAAAGAAAGAAAAAGGAACGGATTAAAAATAAAAAGATAAGAAAAAGGAAAGGGAAGAAGGAGAGAGGGTAGTAAAATAGATGAAAAGAATGTAAGATTGATATTAATGGTTGTTGGTAAGATTGTGGGGATGATGTGAAAGAGATATTTGAAAGGAGAAAGGGGGGGGGGGGGGGGGGGGGGGAGGGGAGAGAAGATAGGGATATGGCTACGGACTTCGTGGCGTCTCCAGAAGAATGTGCTGCATGAAACAACCCAACACAACATTGAGCTTTTATGGCAACGTTGCAATTTAGACACGCTAATTATGGCAAAGTTATAACCTCGACACAGTGGAGATTTGATTTTATTTACAGTGATGAAATTTTTCAATTCCTATCATAATTAATCGTAATAAAATAAATTATCAACCAAACGAAATTTTAGACAGAAATCTATTCACAAAATAAAACTACATTCACAGGGAAATCGCGGAGCGTTACAGTATACAGCAAATTGTCACACGTTATAAATTTACTATTTACATGTACATAGATAAATTAGCAATGATTAGACAAGAAACCCGTTGACCCAATGTTTAGGACATATTTTTTTCACTGCTCTCGACTAGGACCTGTTGTATTAATAGCGTAGTCAAAATGATGTTGTTAGTAAAATTTAAAATGAAAATGTATGAATTTGTCGTTATATAATTTTCAAATGGTATATCTAAACATTAACCTTAGAAAAAAAAATCTTTTATGAGAAAATTTTATTTTTTTTTTTTTTTTATTTCAAATAAATCATTGGTAAAAACACTTGAGTTTTTTCAGACACATTTTTTTTTTTTTGTTTTGTGTGATTTTGTGTAGAGTGTAGCGAATACAGCTCACAATGCCGTACATCATTGAAGAAAAGAAAAAAAACCCTCGGAGACCCTCCCTCGACGGCTCCATGGAGGGCGAGCCGTCGGGAAAATTTTACCCAGCGGGTTGGCGCAACCCTCTAATAAATAATCTGTCCTTTTGAGGACAACCAATCCAGTTCAGAGAGTTCTTTATATAAGAATTAAATTAATATTTCGTTCGGTTTGTGCGCCATTTAATCTAGTGCCAATTTGTTCGTCACGACTGCAAAAACGCTACTGTTTGCGGGAGAACCTCCATGAAAGGCGAGCAGGAAAATTCTCCGTCGGTGAAATTTTTTTCCTAGCTGGTTGGCGCAACCCGCGATGAATCAATAAATCAATTCAATTTCTTATTTAAGAGAGTTATTTGAATAAAAGTTTATCTTATATTTCGGTCGATTGGCAGTCATATTGGATTTTGCCAAGTCGTTACTAGGCAACAGTGTACTATGCAGCGGATCCATAAAATCAGTGAAAATAAATCAAAGCCTGCCGGTGCTTTGATTTATTTTCACCGAAAAATCCTACCAGATACAAATCCATCTTTGCTACTTTCAATTTAATATTCTCAGCTTGAGAGTTTGTTTGATTGGGATTTTCGTTTCATATTGTCGATTGGCAGCCAGTGGTATTAGCAAAACTTGTTTTCCCTTCATCGCATACCTTAAATCACACAAATTCCCTATCACGGACTTCATTTTCGATGCCGAACATGATATTCCGAACCAACATTTTCTGTAAATTCCAATTAGTAGCGTGTTATAAACAGTTGTTCTGTTGTGTTAACGATTCGCGTTGGATAGAGTCCTACCTCTAGGAAGAAAAAGAGAAACTTGGTGAAAATGAGAATGCCTAACCGATTTGATCCAGAACGCTTGCGCAGATTCAGGAAAAGCATAAAGAGCGAACATACGGGAAATCCTCCGAAACGACCATGCACCGATGCCGAGCGAGCTCGTAGTTATAGGGCGAAATTGAAAGCAGCAAGAGGTAATGCGTTGCCAACAACTAGTTGGGACGCTGGAGAAGGTCCTTCAACTCTAGGTAGGAAATTGATATTTTTTAAATTTCAATCAATTTGACAAAGTGCATGTCATCATAGCAATTGAATATCTCTATGTTATCGCTCCCTGTCTTAATAAATTTCAAGTATTAATTGTATTCTGGTGATGACATGCGCAGCATGCTTTTACTGCATATGAACCTACAAATGATATTGATACAACTAATGCGCTGAACATGTTTTAATGCGTGATTATTTTCTCAGGTGTTTATTTTATATTTATAAGAATTTATCATATATTAACCTTTTCTCCCATACCCATTGCAAAGAATAGTGATATTTTATAAAACTCACTCTCTTTCTTCTGCGAGATCTAATATATTTATATATATTTCGATTTCCTTAACGTTTTATCCATAATCGATTCACTAATTTACCTGATATTCACATAGAAACATGAATAATAATTTCACAAGAAAACCATAGACCATACTTTAGGTACGCATTTAAAATTATATCCCCAACTATGGCCTTATGTATTCATCACATATTAAAATGTAGAATATAAAAGTTTTCAATGGAAAAGTAAGAGTGAGCGGTTGTGTATTTTTCGAAGTGCTTATTCATACCAACACCTATATAACTAAATGAATATAGTGGGAATTTTAATGTTTTGAAATGGAATGGCCGATTGATCACATGAGAAAGTCATTTAGATGTTATAAAGTAGCTTTATATTCCGTATAGTATACCGAATATAGCCGAATGCCCGGAGCAATAATATAAATAAATGCCCGGAGCGATGAAATAAATAAACTTTACTGAAATTCGTTCGAATAAGAATCCTTAATGATATCCATATCCATCGAAAGTTTTCGACTCAATAATGTTTGTAGGGGGGGTTAAAACTAGTTAAAAGTATAATTAATTTGATAATTTTATATTCCCTAACAGATCCTCAACTATCTTCTAGGCCTTAAAACGTGCAACCATGGCCGTGTCATCATTTAAACCAAAAGGCCCTTTTCAGGGCCACCAAAGAGTTATAAAGAGTGTACAAGAGAATTTTCCCACATACTGACTTCATAAAACTAAACTGCCCTTTTCAGGGCCACCAAATAATATCTCAAGAGCGTACAAAAGAATTTTCTTACATACTGGCTTCAAAACGCTGCACGAATAATTGAAACCCTTTTAACGCTAATATAGCCAAAGAATTCTTATTTGGTTAGTATGTTATAGCCACACAGAATTTCCCTGTATTATATGCATATTTGTTTTATGGTGTTGTCGTCGCAAGGGTGTTTGTACCCAACCCCTTTTTTTTTATCTAGTTCATTTATTTGGGAGGCTCAATTGCGTTAGCTTTACGGAGCCGATAATTCATTGTTTTTTGTATAATGTAATGACTTGATACTAGGATTAGTAGGACTTGGGCCGTTTACTCGCGGTTTACCCGAGGTTAAAAAAGGTGACATTTTTTGGGGATGGGTTGGACAAAGGAACATGGAAATAGGATTCTGTAGTCTCATCAGATAGTTGTCGCCAGCACAATAACTTGGTGCGGAATGGTCAGGGCTCCATTTTTGTGTTCGGCCGGTTGTGGTTACCATTGGGCGACGATGAAACTCCTCAAGATGTCGGAACAAAACAAACATAAACTAATGAATAAAGAAAAACAAAAACACAAGCAGATTAAATTCTTATACTAGACATTTGGAGAAACACATAAATCGATTGCAATCAAAATGATGGTGTTAGTAAAATTTTAAATGAAAATGTATGAATTTGTCGTTATATAATTTTCAAATGGTATATCTAAACATTAACCTTAGAAAAAAAAAACTGTGATGAGTGAAATATAATGTTTTCATTATCTTATGTCCGATAAATCATTGGCAAAAATCACTGAAGTATTTCGAAACACCTTTACTTTCATTAGTTTTGTGAAATTTTGTGTAGAGTGTAGCGAATACAGCTCACAATGCCGTACATCATTGAAGCAAAGAAAAAAAAACCCTCGGAGACTGCGTTAAATGATAAATTCCAGTTCCAATTTGGTGATTAAAAATCGTCATTACATCCATATCCCTTGTAGGTTCCTGACTTTATAAAATTAGTTGTGTAACTACCATCAAACGTCTTATTAAACTTCTCTTAGTAAGAGTTTAGCTAGTTCAAGATCGTTTGTTTTCTGAGTTAAAGTAATAAAATGTAATCGTTCGCTCTGCATATTAGATTGAGTCCAGAGACGCATACTCTACAGTATGCGTGATAATGTGTGCACCATCGTACAAAAAAGGTTCCTGTTTCACCTATGCATACAATGCTATGGTTTTCTTTGCATGCCCGTAAGCTATAATTCATATCACAGTAACCTGCGAGTAAAAGAAGCGGATTTCCTTAGTTTGACAGTTGCACCATTGCGAAGTGGCAGCGTATTCGTGTCCCACGTGCAAATGTAGAAAAAGACATTTTCAATCGGAATTTGGGAGTGTCTCGGTCAACCCCCCCACAACATGACAGATTTAGTGTACTTAGTTTCGTGTAACCACTTGCAAATCGTAGATGTCGCCCCGCAACGTAAACATTGGGGTCGTCGCTGGTAGATGCACCAAAGTTTCTGTTCGGGGGAGCATGTTTTCGTTGCGTCATGAGTGGTTGCAGAACAACAAGCAAGCGTAGCATATCAAAAGAGTCTATTTTTATATTCATGATATAACTTCAGTTAGAAGTAATTTAAATATTGAAATACATATTTCACGGGTCCGGAAAAAAAAAAACAGGGGAAAGTGTTACACCGCGTTGTATTTTGTGAACATTACGTCGCGCGGTGTATTGTATCCAATAAATCTGAGAATAATTGAAAGTTATTGATTGGCCATAGAAACCGTTTTTTAATTTTTTTTTTGCTTTTTTTACTGAGGTACTTCATGAAAAAGATTTACATTTGCGTTGGGAGGAAGCGGATGTCAAAATTCATATATGTATTTACTATCTTCTTACGTGAGGGAGAGAGGGAGTTGAAAATTGCGTTAATTAATATGTAGACTCATGTAACATGTAGACATGTTAAGACTCAATTACCCATAAAAATAATATTCAATTGAAAAGAAATTTCAAGAAAAATAATAAGTCTTATTTCAAAATGTTTTTTTTTTATATTAACCTAAATATGCGTTAAATTTACTTTAAATTGGTAACCCATAGATATTTAAACATTACCTATATTGTTAGTTCACCATGTGTACTCAAATATGGGTAAAGCGACTTTACCTATAAAATGAGTATGTGCACTTTTCCGCAATTATGGGTAAAGTTCACTCATATCTGGGTAAACTGATCTTAGCGTGTAGATGGACTGTCGCTGTACTCGTATCATTCTGATTGAATAGCTGCTTACTTCCGGATGCAAGATTCATTTGCAGAGTTTTTTAAGTGCATATTTCGAGTGAGAAGTGAAAGATTGAAGCGGTTGAGAGGTTTTTCAGCGATATTTGGAACAATTGAATTCATTTTTGATTTTTTTTTAATTATTAGAGTTAAGTTGATAGTATATAAGTTGTTAAATATTGGGTCAAGTGTAAAAAGTGTTTTAGATTTTTAATTAGAGTAAGACTTGAGAGAAAAATATTAGTTTAGTTAAATAGAGTTAAGTTAAAAATCTCAAAATGCGTTGTGTGATTACACAATGTTTGCGAAATCTGAATGATTCGTTGAATGTGAGGAGTCACAGGTAAGGTTTTAATACAAATCATATAAAATGAATCACAGTTTAAAGAAATATTCATGCAGATTTCCAAAAAACGCACGCGAAAAAAAAATTGGATTCGTTCAATTTTGATTTTAACGGGTCAAGAAATTGATGCTAGTACTTCACAAAACATTCGAATTTGTGACAATCATTTTACGGAAGATTCCTACGGAATCAGCGGGAAGAAACAAATCCTGCGCAAGAATGCTGTGCCCATCATTTTTTCCAAAACAGCAAAAGATGAAACGTAAGTTTTTTTTAAATAAAACTTCTATGTATGCGGCAGAAAAGAAAATGCGAAAATACTTTTTTCATTCCTATTTCAGCCTTATACCGTGGTCATAGAATACCTTCATATTCTTTTCAATGTTATGAATAATCAACCTATAGTATTAATAATTTTCCACCTAATCGTTGGCGACAATTTACTTTGATTTACATTTTTGCTTGAAAGACATTAAAATTTGAAATTGAAATTTATTGCACATTTTGGAAAACTTAAGACTTCTGTGCAAAAAATTATTGCACAGTAATATTTTCACACAGGCCAGAAAATGGAAAAATTGACCTATTTATAAGCAGATACAGCTTCAGAACAGTACTAGCAGCGGGTGGATAGTCATGAAGAAAATGAATATTTCTTTTGGCTCAGGAAGTACTAGCACACCGGTCCGAAGCTCGGCCCCCAGCTTAATGATTCGCCCCTAAGACCGTAACTCACACCAATACACTCTCAAATATTCTGTCAAAATAACATAGTGAATCAAAACAAAAACAAAGATACTTGCACCAAAAGGTACTGAAAAGCGCAAGAGTGCATGGCAAGGTGTACTTTGGAACTAGGGGTTCTACAACAGTGAACCAATTTCAAATCGCTAGTTGCACATTGATTGTTGATACTAGCAAGCTACACTTATTAGTTCAACATCTAAAAAAAACTAAAAAAGCTCGATATGCAACTTTTATGGTCAGTGCGAAAATATAACTGTTTACCTATTTTTTGCACAGTATGTCTAACTAGGTGCAAAATCCACAATATAAACAATAAACAAATTTTAAACAGGAAACCCCCCAACGAGAACACTGGTGAAAAACTTAACATAACACCTCAGGAAGCATACCACGCTTACCCACGTCTCTTGAAGGCCCATGAGAAAGTAAAGAAGTCGAAGAACAACTTCAAGCTACGATGCTGGCGCCTGGAAAAACGAGTGACTACATTGGAGCAAGCGCTTCAAGAAGCTCAGAGTAAAAGAATGATTTCGCAATGCGCAGTAGACCATTTAAAAGTATTTCTTATCATTCGCTTTGTATGAATTTTTATTAATATTTTGAGTTTTGTACAGGTTTGTTGTGACAATAACTCACTGCTGGAGGAGTTTGCACAAGGAAAAGGACGAGAGTACAGTGAAGAATTGAGATGCTTTGCTGTTACATTGCACTACTATTCTCCTCGCGCATATCAATTCCTCAGACAATCGTTTAGAAATCGTTTGCCGCATCCAAAGACCATTATCAAGATGGTATCGATCGGTTGATGGTGAACCAGGTATAACTTCAGAATCATTGGCTGCGTTACAGATACTGGCTGCTAAACAAAAGGCGAACGGTGAGCGGATGTTGGTCTGCTTGATGATGGACGAAATTTCAATCCGAAGACAGATTGAATGGAATCACCGCATAAAGAAGTTTGAAGGGTCAGTGCAGTTCGCTGGATATTTTCCGGAAGGATCGGATGATTTACCAATGGCAAAAGATGCAATTGTATTCATGGTGACCGGTATTGCGCAAAAGTTCAAAATTCCTGTGGGATACTTTTTCACAGACTCGTTAGATACTGAACAGAAGAGTAGTCTTATTGAGAACATAATTATCAGCCTTCACGAAATTGATATTACCGTTATTGCCTTCACATTTGATGGCTTAAATACCAATATCAGCACTGCCAAATCTCTGGGTGCATCATTGAAGTACGATGAAAACTTCAAAACGGACTTTGAACACCCATGTACCAATGAGCCAATCTACATAATAATGGATGTCTGTCACATGCTGAAGCTATTCCGCAATACGCTTTCAGCAAAGAGGGCCTTCAAAATTGGATCAAATTTGATCGAATGGAGGTACATTGCGATGCTGAATGAATTGCAGAACTTGAGTGGAATGAAGGTTGGGAAGCTGACGAATAAGCACATAAACTTTCACAACGAAAAAATGCGAGTAGATCTAGCAGCTCAAACCATGAGTCGAAGTGTTGCAGAAGCAATGCGAAAGTTGAAATCGTACCGGAAAGAATTCAAGGATTGCGATGAGACCATCAGATGCGTTGAATTAATCAATGACTTGTTCGACATATTTAACAGCAAGCACCATGCTGCTCAGGGCTTCAAAAAACCAATGAATCCGGAAAACATCGAGGAGTATAGAGAATGCTTTGAACGAGCTGTTGAGTACATATCCAAACTACAGGTGCAACAGGAGAGAAAGGAGAAGAAAGTATGGACTAATATTACGGATACGATCAACAAAACGGGATTCGTTGGTTTCCTAATCGCGATACAGAGTTTCAATGAAATGTATAGGAGATACGTGGAAGAACGCCAGGAACTGAGTAAAATACCCTGCTACAGATTCAGCCAGGATCACCTGGAAACATTTTTTGCTGCTATCCGGGCAAAAGGGGGCAACAACAACAATCCAACCACTGTGCAGTTTAAAGCAGCATATAAAAGATTGATTGTAAATAACAATGTCACTTCATCGGCATATGCTAATTGCCGAAACTTCGATGAAGTGAAAATGCTTCATGCTGAAGAAAAATCTGCGTTTTACCTTGAATCAGTCAAGAACTCATTGACCATTGGATGCGTTGACAACAATACAGGTGATGACGAAAATCCTGCTCCGATTGAGATGATCGCAAATTCTCAAACGGATGATGATTTTTTCATTCAATCGCTGCGATATTCTGCTACTCATGTTCAGAAACAACTAGTTGGAAAACTAAAATGTGAACAATGTTTGCAAGAGCTCATTCGGGATGCCGAATACATCGGGGTTAATAAAGACATTCTGCTAATTTGCAGAATTTCTGAAAGAGAGTTGAAAATATTGACAAACGAAAACGATAATTTTAACATTTCGAAGTATTATGCGAAGCTGGAAAATAGGATCGTCATGACAATTTACAACGCTCATCAGCATGTTTTCATGCAACTATCACGGCACATATTGGATCAAGATTTAGTGAATAACCATCGCAACATCTTGATAAATTTGTGCATTGATTTTTACCTAAAGCTGCGACTGGAACAATATGCAAAAACAATTGGTAATGCAAAGCACACACTCCGAAAAAGCTTACTAAATTGATTCTTTTCCGAGGTGAGTAGCTATTTACAGTCATAAACGTGTATACCGTAGAGAAATATATGATAATAATAAATAAATGCAATAAGACAAAGTGTGTAAAATATATTGAAAAGAATGAAATAAATAGCTATTCTTCAAAAGAAATACATGAACGAACTCGATTCTGTCAAAATCCGGCAAACTTACTAGCCAAAATTTGATTATTCTGATGCATGATAAAGGGCATCGGAGGTATTGCGACGAATGGTGCATCGCTTTGTGAATCCAGCGCAATACCTCCGACTTAAGGTATCTCATATAATTATCGAGACCAATCGATTTTCGGAAGTAGATTTTCCAGATTTTGACTGGTACGCGTATATCTTGTAAATCTGTTGCTAAAATTTGCTCGAAAAGTAGAACTGCAACACAGCATTAGGAATGGCTTGTTTCAGTTCTATTTGTAAACTATAACAGCCCATACAAAGTAGAACAGCGTTGGGATTGGCCTAATGGGCTCCCTCTTCCCCTTTGAAACACGTTTTATATGAAGCAATTAAAAATTTTGTACCGATTGTCACACTTAATACCTCTTCCTCCCTTCAGTGCGTGATGTTATTTATGTACGACACACTTTTATGTTTCCACTGGTTCCGTGGTCATTGCAAACGTAAAATGTATCAAACTTTGCATTAACTTTTTTTTATCTCACACAATATCGCATGTGATATCCGCATTCCGACCTTTTTCGAAGATACGCTAGATTTTTTTTCGGTTTGACACGTTTGACAGTACCACCGGACCAAATTTTTGAATTTCAGTTACATTGTACTAGAAGTGTCAACTTGTTCCCGGGTTGCCACGATGCCAAATGTTGTATTTCAACAAGAGCCGTTTGCCGTTCTGGGTGAAGGATATGTGGCTGCCATCCAGTCCTGATCCGCAGGAACTGCTGGATTTCTCAGTATGGCGCGTCTGTTCTAAATGCCACCCGAGTACAGCAAGCCTCAGACAAACGTGGACCCGTACCGTAGAAATGGATCCCTGCTATATTATTAGGACCTGTCGTGCGTTCCGGAAGCGTGTGGAGGTCGTTATTAAGGAAACTTGGTCGATGATTAACATAGTTTAAGACTCTCAGAAACACGTCCATTTCGAATAAATAAAAAACCGGAACCGATATCATTGAGGTTTTTTTTTTTTAAATTTTCACATAGCTCAATCGCGCAAACATTATCACGCATACGGTAATGTAATTGTATTATTTGAAAGAAAAATATGAGGCTAGCTTATTTCCGAAACAGTCATCGATATACTTTATTCCATCTTTTTTGTAATTTTGTTTTTGTTTAAATAACATTGTAATCTTCACCTCATGTTTAACATGGTTAGTTTGGCGCGATATTCATTTTTTTCTCTGTTGTGTCCAAAACAGCATTAAATTGCACACTATCTCGATTCTAGGAGACGAGATTATGAAATTCTATTGCTTTTCCTTTTTGATACAGTTTTGATAGAGTCAGCTTAAAGAATTTATCACCTCTGATAGGCATTTTTCATGTATTAGACGAGATATTTCTGTTCGCTGGGAACTACAGTGGTGGTCTCATAATTAACACAGTTTGGTCGAAAATTGTTTTGTTTTGTGTTACGTGCACTTGAACCTGTGTTGGTTGCTCCAGAAAACTAGTTAACAACGTGATTCGCTATGTTCAGCAACGTCAAACTGTATCAAAAATCAAAAGTAAAGCTCATGTGAAAAATTCAGATATTGTAGACGCATAGCTACACTGAAATTTAATTTTAGTTTATTTTACGAAATCGAAGGTAAAACTAACGAATCTGTTCGTTGTGATCTGCAGAAATGATGTATTTAGAGAACTGAATGAAGGTGACTTTAACGGCGTGGACACATTCGGATGGAAAGCACGAATATTTGGAAATAAGGACATCTCTGGGGGAGAGATGCAGATCACAAGACGAAGAATGGGAGAGAGGAGCGTTTTTATATGTTTACCGAGGATCAGGAGGGACAGGAGCGATAAGGAGAGATATACGAGATTTAATAGGAAATAGATCATACACTGATAGGCAAAATAAAGTGCCCACCTCTTCGTTTTTTCAATTTCTCTCATTTACTTGGTTCAAATTAAAGTAAACAATACCTTGTGATCAAAAAGTTCCGGTAATTTGAAAAAAAAACGCATTTATTTCAATTTTTAATTGATATCTTTATTATCGCCTTCAAAGTACTCGCCATTAGAGGCAACACACATATGCCAGCGCTTTATCCAATCATCCATACATTTTTTATAGGCCGATGAATGTATGGCTTTCAGTTCTTCCAGCGAATTCTTTTTTATCGCATCAATCGATTCAAAACGCCTACCTCTGAGCGGAATTTTCAGTTTTGGGAAGAGAAAGAAGTCGCACGGGGCAAGGTCTGGTGAATATGGTGCTTGTTTGATGGTATTGGTGGAGTTCTTGGCCAAAAATTCACAAATAGTGAGCGCGGTGTGTGATGGAGCGTTATCGTGGTGTAAAATCCACGAATTATTGCGCCACAATTCTGGCCTCTTCTTTCGAATTGCCTCACGCAAACGTCTCATAACTTGTAAATAATACTCTTTGTTAACCGTTCGACCTTCTGGAAGGAATTCCAGAATGGACGACACCGCGAAAATCAAAGAAAACGGTCAGTAAAACTTTAATTTTGGAGCGACTTTGTCGTGATTTTTTTGGTTTCGGCTCATCTTCGGCGCGCCATTCGGACGATTGTTGACTTGTGAGCATATCAAATTCATATACCCACGTTTCATCACCAGTTATGATGCGTTCCATGAATGTGGGATCGCTATCTGCGTTCGCAATCATCTGTTTAGCGACCTCAACTCGATGCTGTTTTTGCAAAAAATTCAGCTCTTTTGGAACAAGTCGTGCTTCAATGCGTTTCATGCCCAGAATTTCCGTCAAAATGTGTTCGGTCGATCCAAATGAGATATCAAGGAGTGCAGCTATCTCCCGAATGCTAATTGAGCGGTTTTCCATAACTAAATTCTTCACGGAAGCGATGTTTTCATCGGTAGTTGAGGTCGATGGTCGTCCAGAACGCGGCATGTCACTCACGCTTTCACGGCCTTCTTTAAAGTCTTTGTGCCAAACAAATGTACGATTTTGTGACATAGAGTCCTCACCAAAGGCTTTTTGCAACATTCTGAGCGTTTCCGCTGCAGAAAATCCGTTTGCAACACAAAATTTCACACAAACGCGTTGTTCCAATTTTTTATCCATGGTAAAAATCGCCGAGCGTCTATTTTTCGACTAACAAAAGCAGTTGTCAAAACAAAACTAATGGATAATTTGCTCTCACACTTTGACAGAATATCAGAACTAGTGTTGCCATCTTACACTAAAAAGATTTTACCGAAAAAATAAAGGCGGCCTTTTTAAATTGAAAATTACCGGAACTTTTTGATCACAAGGTAATTGTCATCGTATTGTTCGCCCCAAGAAGTACCGTGGGAGTTCAGATCGCCCAAAATAAGAACTGGAGATGGAAGTAATGTAATTGAACTCCAAAGTTGACGGCGGTTTATTGATGCCCTCGGAGGGACATAGACGGAAGCTATGCAAAGATCTTTATTCTTTACATTTATTTGGCAAGCGACGATTTCAATGCCTGAGATTATTGGGAGTGAGATTTTATAGAAGGGGTAGCACTTTTTGATCCCCAGAAGTACGCCACCATATGAATCATCTCGGTCCAGGCGAATAATGTTAAAATCGTGGAAGTTTAATTCATCTTCGGATGAAACCCATGTTTCACAGAGAGCAAATATATCACAATCAGAATTGTGAATCAAATACTTGAACGAGTCTAATTTAGGTATTAGACTACGACAGTTCCATTGTAATACGGTGATCATATCTTGATTCTCACTCGACGAATTATTCATCGAAAGATATGAATTCACCAATGAGGGGCCATGATACAGTCAATTGCTTGAAGTAGTTTCCAACTATAGGAATAAGCAGGTCAATAATTCCTCGGAGCGGTGAAGCATCCGAAAGGCCAAGAGCATTTAAAATGTTATCCACAATGTCCCTAAAATTAATCTTACCTCGCATGGACGGGATATTCTTAGAACTGCGAGAAGACGTAGTTTTTGGTAACCTCTTACGGTTACTGTTATTAGGTAGCGGCGGGTTGGTATAGCTACAGCTACGAACGGATGCATCAGCTATTACCGGTTTATTCGGTTTTTTAAATTGACCCCCTCTACCTCCAATGTTTTGCAAGCTTTTGAGAATAGGTTTTATTTGTTTCCGGCGCACACCGGAGAACTAGTAGGCTTTCTTTTACCGGGGGCGTGTACCTCCGGAAATCCACTCTCATCGGCTTCGTCAGAGTCCAGTTCATCGGAAGACAAAATCAAAAAAGGATTTTCATTTTGAGCGGCTGATACAGACGATGCAGACGCTCCGTTTTGCGACTTTAACATTTCTGCATACGTCTGCTTGGAGCGTTCTTGTATGGAACGTCTCACGTTACCAGTGCGCTTCTTGTACACGGAGCAGTTCTTCAAATCGTGGAGAGGCTCTTTGCCACAGTAAGCACACTTTGTTGCTTCCTGTTGGCAAGCATCCTCTAGATGCCTTTGGCCGCATTTGCCACAACGGGGCTTGTTGTCGCAAAAAGTAGCAGTATGACCCAACTGTTTGCACTTGGTACAATTAAATACCCTTGGTACAAAAAGGCGCACTGGGAAAAAAAAACTTTATCAATTTCAACAAATTTTGGGAGAATTGATCCGGCGAAGGTCACTGGTAGCGAATCCGATGGAGAATACGTCTTTTTTCCATCTACCATTGATCCTGCATGCAATTGTTTGCATTCCAGAATCTCAATGGTAGACGAAGCGGAATCTGGAACTCACCCCTTACCTTCCATAACGTCTTCACACGTCAGGCTCGCTGCAGAAACCACGCCATCTATCTCCACATCTCGAGATGGGATGTAGACGTAGTACTCGACATTATAACCATCGTCACTAGCAATTTCATTTGCAATTTTATATGTAGGTGCAGTAATACGCAGTTTGTTTCGGTTGACCTGATGAAATTCGGTCCCCGGATAACGACGCGTCAAATTTCTTTTTATGCCCAAAAAGTCTAGGGCTTTCACTTTCTGCCGAAAGTAGACAACCCAAGAAGAGGCAGAAGACGGCTGATAACAGCGCGCCCTAAAAACATCTTTGGGAGGCATGTCGCCCCCCTTAGAATCATCCATGAAAAGACAAATTCAGGGACAAAAAAAAACAAAAATTAAATAAAACAAAATAAAAATCTGATGATTTTTTTTGAACCACCCTATGCAGAACGGTATTTTTTTGAACCACCCTATGCAGAACGGTATTTTTTTGAACCACCCTATGCAGAACGATTTACTATATGGGAGAGAGATACACAACACACTAGCAGATGAGGAAACAAAAAACAAATGTGCTACTTGCCGTTTGCCGGTATGGCACCTTCTGCTGTTGTTCGTAAACAAAGCACCGCTTGCTGACCGGCAGTGGATGGAGCGATGACCTTCCTTGCTGCGATGGTGCTTATGGGGTTACACTTTTTCCCCTCGGGTGTTTGACGATGGTACAGGCTGGACAGATCATCCGTCGGGCTCGGCCGGGAATGTCTGCTTCCCTAATGGAACGCTCGGCTGGATATCGGTGGTTTAAAAAGTGCACTACTTTTAATCACCGCGTGATTGATAGCGGGTTGAAAAAAAAATGCAAAAGATGTAATACGGAGTGCGAAGAATACTGAACCGAAGCTCTTCAGCGTTCGATGCGGAATGATGCTGATACTGTTCACTGCGGCTAGAATACTTTTAGGAATATTTCCTGGTACTCAATCAAACGCAATCAGAGCACAATGACCATTATCTGGATCATCCAAAAATTCAATACTAATGACCACTCCTCGTTCCGACATCACACAGGCATACGGCACATCATTTTACATTAATTATCACTAATTAGTGTAAAATGATATGTCCAAGTTTTGTCGGAACGAAAAGTGGTCACTGTTACCGAATCTTGGATGATCCGGATACTGGTACTTGTGCTCAGATAACATTTGAAAAGGTACTCTGGTACTCCATCTTATTCGCCTTTGAAAATTAGCATTTGATGATATGTCAGAATGAAAAGTGGTACTTTTGTCGGAATGAAAAGTGGTCCTCCGATTTCGTATGATCCGGCTACTGTCAACTATGGCAAGATTACGTTCGGGAAGGTACTCCGGTACTTAATCACACTCGTCTCAGAATATCAATGTAAAATTATAATTTGCACACCCATGTTTTGTTGGAACGAAACGCAATCTACCGAACCGGATCACGGGTGATCAGGGTACTGGTCACTGTTACGGTGGTTGAGAAGGTTCTCTGGTACTAAATACATCGAACTCGGCTTTGAATATCAGCCTTAAAAGTATATTTCGCAAGTCCATGTTTTGTCGGAACGAAACGCGGTCCTCGGAACCAGATTTCACAACATGCGGGAGGTTACCAAGGAGGCCAACGGCGGTTCCAAGTCTGCTAGGGTATGTTAATTTATTGTTCTATTTTTTGAATAACATGATTTATCACTGAGAATACATTATGATCCACAATTTGCGATCAAAAATTACCTTATCTGAATCCGGAATAACTCTGTGACCAGCGGAACTTTAGCGTAAAAAACCGGTTGAGACATGAAAAAGTCATGATTTTTATTATTAAGCAAACCGTGAAGCGGAAAACGCTAATAGAATTCAGTTGACTTCTATTCCACTCAACAAGCAAATCCATGAATGCAATCTTGCATTCACATTTATTCGAAATTTTGATTCACGGATGATTCTCTAGAATGCTAATAGATGATTCACGTGATTCAAAATGAATACTGCGTGGGTCGCTTTGATTGAATCATTCATTCTCTAGCTTGACTCATTCATGGCTTCATTGGTATAAACAATCAGCAGAGATCATTTGAAATATTTCCATGCGACTGTGATTGATCGAAAAAGGAATGTCGAAGCAAAACACGGAATCGGCTGAAATCATACACGCGATTGAATTTTTCCATCCTTGGCTCTGAGTTACGAACCTTCTATAAGAAAGAGGGAATCGTGCCGCAATATACTACGCCAGATGCGCCGCAATCTTACGGAGTCGTGGAGCGGAAAAACCACTCAATAACTGATATCGCAACTTGCATGTTGCTGGATTCCGGTTTGGAGAAGCATTTTTGGGGCGAAACCGTATTGACGGCCACCTACTTCTAGAATCGACAACCGTCAAGATACATCCAGCGTATTCCGTATAAGCTGTGGTGGGGAAGAAGGCTGGACCTCAGTCACGTAAGAGTGTTCGGAAGTGAAGTCTACGTACACATACCGTCGATGAAGAGAGCTAAAATGGAAAGTAAAGCCCGAAAGCTTACCCTGGTAGGATATTCCAAGGAGAATAAGGGTTACCGGTTCGTCAATCGTTAGACCAATCACATCAAACTCGGAAATGGTTCGTCGTCGTTGGAGTTCCCAGTTGTTCCTGAGTAGGAGCAACGAGCTGCTGTGGAAAAAGTGAAAATTCCACCGTTCAAGGAAAATAGTGATGAACCAGTGGGAGTGAAATCACCACAAAGTGTAAGTGTAGACCCTCTTAGTATCCGACAGTCAGTGGATGAGCTGAGTGATAGTGACAGTGTATACGATTCGCTGAGCGACAACGAACAGCCACCAAATCGTGAAGAACAAAGATCGGCAAGGAAGACCCGTGGTGTTAAGCCTCAGTATTTGAACGATTTTGTGCTGAACATCGCAGCAGGAAGTGCGGAATGTTTGCAAGAAGAACCGAACAGTGTCGAAGAAGCTAAACAGAAGCAAGTGTGGCGGGATACAATGAACGAAGAACTCGAGTTGCATCGCCGAAACGGAACTTGGGAACTTGTGTCACTTTCGAAAAGTCGCAAACTTATCGGTTCCAAGTGGGTATTTAAGGCGAAGAAAAATGAGTTGGGACACGTAGTAAAGTGCAAAGCCCGCATTGTGGCGCAAAGTTAACGATACGGAGTGGACTTCGACCAAGTTTATGCATCGGTGAAGCAACAAGCTACATTCCGCACATTCCTCGCTGTGGCCGTTAAGAAAGGGCTCACCGTTAAACATCTTGACATAAAGACGGTGTATTCAAATGCGGAGCTTCAAGAGGACGTGTTTATGAAGCAACCACCTGGTTACGCAATTTCCGGCCTGGAGGAGCTGGTTTGTTGGCTCAAACGCAGCATATACGAGCTGCGGCAGTCGGCGAGATGTTGGAATAAAAAGCTGCAGGAAGTTCTGGGTCGGATTGGTTTCCAACAATCTACGGCAGATCAATGTTTGTTCATCAAAAAGGTACGTGGTAAGACTGTTTTTCTACTGGTGTACGTTGACGATATACTCGTCGCATCGATTGGCGGAAGGGAGATCCAGCGAGTTGTGGATGCTCTCAATAGGAAATTAGAACTGACTGGCTTGGATGACGTCAGCCATTTCCTTGGCATGGAGATGAAACGTGAAGAAGGAGTATTCAAGCTGCGTTTGCTGACGTATATTCAACAGCTTATTGACAGGTTCGGGATGAGTCAGGCCAAGGCCGCGAAATGCCCAGTGGATCCTGGGTACGTAAAGACCGTAGATACATCTAGTGATTTGGAGAACGTAACCCAGTACAGGAGCTTTTTTTCTCTGTTCGAGGACATACACCACTGCGACCAGTAATTTGATCTATTGTTGTATATCCCGTATCTTTTGTTTAGTGCATGTCGAGTTACTTCATAACTATTGCGAAATGGTGAAGTATTTGGTATTTTTTACAGTTGTCTTTGTTTGTTCTGTTGTCTATGAATCGAGTTTTTTTTTTTAAGTTTCCGCTATTTAAACCCTTTGTGAGAGACAACACTCTTCAAAGGCACCCCTTTATCAGTCAAAACCGGATTCATTGCAAACAAAACAAACAATGACTCCGATACTGACCATGCATCAGAATCCTAGTCCTAACCACTTCAAAGTATAGAACATCAAATAGAAAATGAGAATTCGCATAAATGAAGACTAATCATGTTTTCCTTATTCCAAGCTCATCCTCGGTGGGTCAATCTGAGTATTGTGGCTTTTCGCAAGACATAAAATGTAATAAGGACTTATATACGTTCCTTTAACTACAAAAAACAAATATGTTCCCTAGTTTGAATTAATTCGGACTAGGGTTCGGTGGTAGATCTGATACCCCGTAACGCACCACGAAAAGGTGATCTACCAGCGTTACGGGTCAGTACAGGAGCTTAGTAGGTGGTCTGCTCTACCTGACGGTGTGTGTCCGACCGGATATCGCCACAAGTACGGCAATCCTTGGACGAAAATGTGCAAAGCCAACGGAACGTAATTGGACGGCTGCCAAACGTGTACTCCGCTATTTGGAGGGTACGAAGGACTACTTCCTACATCTGAGAGCAGACAGTGATAGTGTACTATTGGGGTACAGCGATTTGTACTGGGTAGACGACGTAGAAACACGCCGTTCAACTTCGGGATTCGTAATCAAGTTTGGTGACGGAGCGGTGGTATGGGCAAGCAGACGTCAAACGTGCGTGACTCTCAGCTCCATGGAAGCCGAATATGTTGCGCCTTGCGAGGCAAATCAGGGTGCAATCTGGCTTAGGAAACTTTTAATTGATCTGGAAGAGGAGCAAACTAGACCGACAGTTCTAAGCGAAGATAACCAGAGCTGCATAACATTTGCGAAGACTGGACGATCAAGTCGAAGGTCGAAACATATCGACACGAAGGAGCGATACTTAAAAGAGCTACACAGCAGTGGACAGTTGACCCTGGAGTACTGCCCGACCGACGTTATGGGAGCAGACATCTTAACAAAACCTCTTGGGCCTATGAAGCTCAAACGCTTCCGTGATATGCACGGAGTTTCAGCGTGAAGTGGCTGCACATTGAGGAGTGATGGAAAGCAATGGTTAGGCCTATGTCATATGTTTGTCGTGTTTGCTGATCACCCCTCGCTTCATAACAAGTAAGACGAACTGGCAACAATGTTATTTGTCATACTAAATTGTATTATGTATCCGCGTGGACATGGATGATCTGCTCACTGGATGCAATGACGTAGAGAAGCTCATACAACTCTGCTCCCAACTTCTCGGAATCTTTGAGAGTGCTGGGAAGCATCTTCACAAAATATCCTCGAATCATCAGAAAATTCTTAATCCAATTCCCGAAGAGTGTCTAGAGACCAAATCGCTCATCGAATTCAATTCAGACGCTCCTGTCAAGGCCCTTGGGCTCCTGTGGGAGCGGGCGACTGATTCACTTCTCTACAAAATGCTAAAGCAGTATACAAAGCGAATTATCTTGTCGCAGACGTCGACTTGTTTTGATCCATTGGGTCTTCGCGGTCGAGCTGTTATTAAAGCCAAAATCCTTCTACAAACCCTTTGGAAGCTCTACTACGACCGGGATTATCCACTGCCTAGTGCGTTCGCCAACGAAAGGGAAGACTACCAGCACCGCATCAACGGATTGAAAACGTTCCGATTTCCCGGGCACGTGCAGTTATTGCGTCGTCCAGCCACGGTAGAAGTTCATGGATTCAGCGACGCTTCCGAGCTCGCTTATGGAGCGCGCCTGTATCTTCGATCCATTGCTCCGGATGGGTATGTAACTATCCGTCTCTTAGCAGCAAAGTCGCGAGTTGCTCCGCTAAATAACAAAACTATCGCACGATTGAAGCTCTGCGCAGTGCTACTTTTGTAGCGATTGCTTTTCTCCGTCTGTACTAGCATCGAAATTACAGAAAACATCTTCCCAGGGACCGATTTAACTATCGTCCTCCACTGGTTGTGTGGAAGTCCATCCAGCTCGTAAACTTTTGTTGCCAATCGTGTCGCAGGGAACTGACAACCAACTGCACTTGGAACCGCGTGCCTGGCGAAGAAAACACTGCCGATCTCATTTCACGCGGCATTGATGTTGATCAGCTCTTGGATAATTCTTTGTGGTGGAACTCTGGCACTCTGGCTTGGCACTTGTAACCAACCGTGGCCGCAGCCCCCTGTAGATCTCAGGAATTTGAAGGAAAAGGACCTAGAAGCGCGGAAAGGAATCGCGCTTCCAATCACCGGATAAGAACTCAACGACGTCGTCACTCTATTGTCGTCATTCGTCGTTTTCGGCAGACCAACGTAGGCATGGTCCGATTTCCGTCAAAAAATTCAACGAAACACTCCACGGTTTCCTTCGGTTGATTCAGTACGAACATTTTGCTACAGAATTCAACGCTTTCTAAGCAAGAAGGCCGATACCATTCCGGTCGAAACCACGCAATCTCCATCCCATTCTTCAAGACGGCCTTATTCGAGTTGGTGACTGGCTGCATCACGCCACTAATGTCACTAATGACGCTTAGAATCCGTTCGTACTCCCGAGCAAACACCCTCTTGCGAGACTAATAGTTAGTTCATACCATCGTCCATTGTAGTCCCCAGCTATTGCTAGCCGTAGTTCGTCAACATTTCTGGTCATTGGGTGGCCGTGACCTAGCTCGCGATGTAGTTCACAAGTGCGTTACTTGCGTTAAAGCACGACTTTGCAAAAGCCACAAAGACAACCCATCTAGAACTTGTCTGCGAGCTCACTACAGCAGCTTTCATCGGGAGTCTTCGACGATTCATAGCCAGACGGGGTCTTCAACGTCACAGATACTGTGATAATGCTAACTTTGTGGGCACAGGAAGGGAAGTGCGTAATACGTTCCACTCGCATCCAACGAGACAGCCTCCCAGTCCATCCAGTTTCACTTCATCCCGGCCAAATCTCCAAATGTAGGCGGGTTGTGGGAGGCCTGCGTCAAGTCAATGAAGCATCATCTGCGATGTGTCATTGGAAATACCTATCTGTCACGAGAAGCCTTCTGCACCGTCCTCACCCAGGTCGAAAGCTGCCTATACGCGCAACCCATCACACCACTCTCAAGTGACCTCAACGATATGCAAGCCCTTACACCTGGGCATTTCCTAATTGGACGGTCCCTGGGTGCACTTCCAGGTCCAGATAACACCACCGTTCATGAGAACCGACTTCACCTCTGGGAAGGAGTAAAACGTCACATCCAGCACTTCTGGAATAAATGGCACCAGGAGTACCTTAGCACCCTTCAGCAACGGTATAAATGGTTGACTGTTACCCGCGATGGTCATGATCTAGGAAGTACTGAAATGGTCTCTGGGGCGAGTGGTAAATATTCATCCGGGCACTGATGGAATAGTGCGTGTAGCCTCGGTGAAGTTGCCATCCGGAACTGTCAAAAGCGCTCCATTTCCAGGCTCTGTGTTCTGCCTATCGAGGTAGACTTAATAACCCATCCAGATCCAGATGCTGGTCCCTCGGTAGAACCTACTATCTCAACAGGGTTATTTGACGATCATGGTCACCTCAGTGCCTCAACAGGAGGAGCAGGCACCACCCACGACGCAGTCTCAAGTGAAGACGGAGATTATGTCTTGAAATGTAATTTAAGGTAGCCGGTGTATTCAATATTAAATTAGGTTTAAATTAAATTCAATCTCGTATAAAGTTTTTGTAATACCAAAATCCTACTCTAAATAACTGTTGCAACCACCCTACTATCTACTACTCTGTTCTGGTCAGTAACAAAGCTTCATATATACTCTGAGCCAGACATCGGACAATAGACCGTTGTTTTCACCATCAACACCGGCCGCACCGGCGGTCTGGACAGTAGCAACAATAGAAAGCTACCAAGTTGATTGGCAGCAAGTGAGCTCAATAGTTAGATCGTAGTTAGTTTTTTCGTATCCGGTCACCGATCTGGATGTACCATATATCGTTTTCGGCTAAATAAATTGTGTCGTTCGGTATCGTTTCTCGTACCAATTCTTGAGGTGGAAAGTGTTGGCCCTCCGACTTCTCTCGTTGCCTGCAATATTAACGTGTCCGCGTTGTATTCAAGTGTCGTCTCGAACAATTGGTATATGACATAAATGTCATAAAATGGGTAGTTTTTTACCCACATTTGAAAATTAAATTTTGCGGTACAACCGTACAACGTTGTACCAACAATCAATATGAAACTAGCGATTTTAAATTGGTTCACTGTTGTAGAACCCTTTGGTCCAAAGTACACCTCGCAACCTGCACCTTGCAATACATACTTGCGCTCTTTGGTATGAGAATCTTTGTTTTTGTTTTGATTCACTGGGTTATTTTGACAGAATTTTTGAAGGTGTGTTTGTGTGAGTTACGTTATTAGGGGTGAATCATGAAGCTTGGATTCGAGCTTGGGACCGATCTGCTGGTACTTCCTGAGCCAAAAACTATATTCATTTTCTTTTCTTGACTATCCAGCCCCAGAGGACTAAAGAAAGCGTTAGTTCTTGAAGCCTGCCACTTTTGGTGTGGCGCTAGTAGCGATTTTAACATTTTAAGCTTGGTTCACAATGGATTATATGTCTTTACAATATTTCTTCTACCAAACTACTAGTATCAGTAATTTAGATAAAACAGTATACTACCTGGTTGATAAATTTTATCGTTGTGATAACCACTGCACTAAGTAGCAAGTTAGCAACACGGGAGATGTTTCTCTCGAATCAAATTAACGACAAAACATGACAACTTCCGCCGCGAATATTGTGTATGCTGCATATAGCCTTCAAGAAAACCGATCTGTCAAATTAGCACCACATTCAGCACCAAGTTTTCGGCTTCACGATTGTTGTTCGTGGATGACAGCCGCTTCAGTCCTGTGTCCAGCCCCTGGTTGTACGTTGTACACGCTATTTTTAAATAACCCAAATTTGAGTACGATTGACTCAAATTCGTCGGAAGTATGGCTACTCAAAAGTGAGTAAAGATGGCATTTGTGTGCCGTGTGATATTTTTTTTTTCCAACAGTCAATGCGCGTAAGCAAGTATAGTTGCCGTTTATAGGGAGTTAAGGCCTAGCTACATTTAGGCCTAGCTACAATAGTGAGCGCTGCGCAACGGCACTGCAGCCTAAAATATTAAACACATGTTTCCTCGTTTGTCGTGCTACAATGGGCACAAGTGGCAAGAGCGGCATTGTACTAAAATGCCGCAAATATTCAGATTGTTGAATAAGGGCGGCAGCGTTTGCGCGGCAACTCGAACATTATACTACGAACAGTTTTGGATCGGTTACAATCGAGGCGGCTCTTTCACGAGTAATATTTTTAAATGTTCACTGATTCTTGTGAAAACAGTATGGATGATGATTGCGATATTACTTAATAACGTTAAATAACATAATAAAGATCCGTAAATCAGATTTAACCGAATTAAATCTACTGAGCGTTTTATATTAGATTAACGAGCTGGAAAATCGAAACTGACCGAGAAAACAAACTTTGTGATCAACTAATGACCTAATGAAAAAGTATTCAAGATTTGATCAACAACTGGGATTTCGAGAAATTTATAACGAAACAATCACGAAAAAATTGAATTGTTTTTAAACGTTTGGCCTAAATTCCCCCAATGACGGTATCATAAACCAGTCACTCAAAAGAAAATCCCCATTAGATTCATGTGCAAACCCACATGGATTTTTGCAATGGGGGTTAGCACATGAAAAGTATGTGCGAAATTAATGAATTATCGTCAATAAATGTTTTCATTAAATGTATGAGGACTTGGCATACAATCCATAAGTTGGACACATACTTTCTATGAATTCCTTAAATAGAATGCGTTGATCATGCAGATCATGTAAGGAATGTTAATTAATGGTTTCAATTAGGTTTAAGGTATTTATTTTCGAAAAATGAACAAAATTGCATTACGCAATAATGAATCTATAGCAATATTGCGTATTAAGCGAATTTAATAAGAAAATTGTTTTCCTGTCCAATATAAATAGATATGTTCATTGACTTTTTATAACAATTTGCTCAAATCAACATCAGGTGATGGAGCCGCATCCAATGAATCCCGAACCAGAACCTGTTAAAGTATTCTCCAGCTCATCCCTATAAATACCTAATAGTTTGATGAAACTGATTGCTGCATCTGTGTCAAATTTGTAGAATTATTAAATCGTTCACTGAACATTATTTTTTCTTGACTTACGTACGAAAGCTTCCAAGATTACCATTTAACTTTAATTCGTTTAGCACGAACTCGCAAAAACTTTTTCCATCTTCCTCCATCATTGTTTTGTTTGTTTTCGTAGAGCAAAGCGTAAAGTTCGTTGCAAGAAAGTGTATTTGAGGTGACACATACTTTTCATAATATGATGTCAAATGACATTCATGAGTTATATAAATTCAAAGTATTTGGCACGGTTATGGTAAGCATATGTCGCACATGAATTTAATGAAAACGAAAATTGTAGTAAGGTATGTGCAGCTACACATGAATTTAAGGGACCATATTTTTTGAGTATAGGTTGTATAGATGAAAATCGCTCGAAAAATATTAAAATTTTATTTAATCTAATTGAATAACTATAGGCATACGAGAAAACTAACATTAGTATACTAAAAAGCTGACATTCCGTGTTTGTTGGCTTCTTAAACTCAATCAAATAATCTTAAGAATTTCATAAGGTTCAATTTATGAACGATGCTTTAAATTTCATATGGTTGACTTATGAATGGATTTTTTTATATACGACGTTGTTGTTGTTCGCCTTTAAGCTTACCAATTTACAAGTGTTGATATATACTAGTGGTTAAGTCACTGAACCCATAACCTCAACGTTCAAGGTTCGAATCCAGGTTGCTCCATATTTTTATTTTTTCAACGTCATTATATTTCATAAGGTAAATTGATGAAATTCATAACGTTTGCATAAAATTGTAGCAAATAATCATAATGCAAACTTACGAATATCGAAAGTTTATTTCGCTGAGTGTAATAGAAAATTTTACATATCGGTGGTTCACTTTATCCAACAGCTTCTGAAAAACTTCTGGCGACCGGATGAAATAATCTTTTGTTTTCATAAAACTCAACGCTGTTTCATAAAATCCTCCATTCTTTATTTGTTGATTCGCTGACATTAACTGGCAATGTGTGCTGCCGCCTGTCTTATTTCGAATATTTTTTATATCACGCAAAATTTCTAATAAAATTAAGAGCTGGCGTGCTTTCTCCATGTTCGCAGAATATGAAAATGACAACGCATTGTGAACAAGAAAGCGGCACGCGGCAGAGGCAAATTATTTAGAACATTTTAGTTCATTGCCGAGGCAAATTATTTAGAACATTTTAGTTCACTGCCGTGCCGTTGCGCAGCGCTCGCTATTGTAGCTAGGCCTTTTGTGAGCGCCCCGCAACGGCCCGGCAGCCCAAAATTTTAAGGTTGGGAACCTTTTGGGAAATTTTTTTTTTTTTTTTTTTAATTTTTATAGTTTTGTTGGTTTTTCCCTTAAAAAAAAAAAAATTTTTTTTTAAAAACATCTTTTTTTTTTTTTTATAGATTAGTTATTTTTTTTTTTGGGAGGGGGTTTTTTTTTTAGGCCAATGTCGCAAACCTGAACAATGGTTTCTTCCACAAATTTCTTGCTCACTCGAGTAAACTACCACTTCTATTGTAAAGGGGAAAGGGTCACCCACAATAGATACGTTTGCGTTCCGTTGACGTAAATTTGACAGAAAACCTATGGGAAAACTGTCAAATTCACGCAAACGCATCCGCAACGTATCAATTGTGGGCCAGCCAGAACTCCTCTTCTGTATCATCATCGTGATACTACACGCAGAGAAAATTGACTTCTTTGATTTAAAAAATAAAATTATTGAACTGTTTTGTAACTTTAAATATTTTTATTTTTAAATTCAATACTTTATTTTTGTTGCTTCAACAATTCTGATTGTAGTTTCAAAACCAAATGCTAAGAAAAAAAATTAGTTTCAACAAGCTATATTTTTGTGCTCAAAAATAATTTCAATCAATTAAAAAAAAATTGCAGATTTAAAAACCAACAACTCCCTAACAGTTACTGTTTTACAGTTGTCAATGTGTGAGTAGGTTTTCAATATTTCCGAATGCGCCAGTTTCGTAGCCTCAATTTCTACGCTTCAATTAAAAAAAAAAAGCGCGCGGGGGGGGAAATTTTTTGGGGGGGGGGGGGGGGATGTGCCGGGGCGGTGGGGGGTTGGTGGGTGGTTTGGGTTTTTTGGGGGAAAAAATTAAATATTTTAAAATAATTTTTTTTTTTTTTTTTTTTTTTTATTTTTATAAAATATATTTTTTTTTTTTTTTTTGGGTGGTTTTTTTGTAAGGGTATGTTTTGAATTTTTTATTATTGGGTTTTTTGGGGGATTATTTATAAAATATTATTGTTCCCTCCAGAGGACTGAAGAGAGCGTTAGTTCGTGAAGCCTGCTGCTTTTGGTGTGGCGCTAGTGACGATTTTAACATTTTAAGCTCGCTTCACAATGTATTGTATTTCTTTACAATATTACTTCTACCAAACTACTAGTATCAGTAATTTAGATAAAAAATTATAATACCTGGTTGATAAACAATGAAAAATAACTATCGTTGGGATAACTACTGCACTAAGTACATCACGGAAGATTTTTCTCTCGAATCAAATTAACGACAAAACACGACAACTTCTGCCGCGAATATTGTGTTTGCTGCATATAGCCTTCAAGAAAACCGAGCTGTCAAATTAGCACCACTCGCAGCACCAAGTTTTCGGCTTCACGATTGTTGTTCGTGGATGACAGCCGCTTCAGTCCTGTGGTTCCCTCGTTTGTTGTGCTACAATGGGCACAACCGCAAGAGCGGCAATGTACTAAAATGCCGCAAATATTCAGATTGTTGAATAAATGCGGCAGCGTTTGCGCGGCAACTCGAACATTATACTACGAACACAATTTTTGATTGGATACAATCGAGTCGGCTCTTTCACGAATGATATTTTAAAATGTTCACTGATTCTTGTGAAAACAGTATGGATGATGATTGCTATATTATTGAATAACGTTAAATAACATAATAAAGATCCGTAAATCAGATTACTGAGTGTACCGAATTAAATCTGCTGAGCGTTTGGTATTAGATTAACGAGCTGGAAAATCGAAACTGACCGAGAACACAAACTTGACGACTTTTGATGAAAAAGTATTCAAGATTTGATCAAAAACTGGGATTTAGAGAAATTTATAACAAAATAATCACAAAGAAATTGGATTGTTTTTTATTGTTTGACCGAAATTCCCCCATCGATGGTATCATAAGGGCACCTCCAATCCTGATGGGAAACTGGTATAGATCTAAATATTTAGATCTGAAGTGATCTAAATTCCTGCACCGCGGCGTTCCATATTGGCTTTTATATCACAATCAGATTTAAATTTTTGCATCTACCAAGAAAACTGATCCAAATGATGCATGTTTTGGATCACTTTTTTGCCTTGATCTATTTTCTGTAGTAGTGCTGCCAACAATGCTATAGAAATAAAAAGAATCGGGTTATCTGTCAAAGCCGTCCTGTCCTTCTCATTTGTCCGGGAAAACATTTTCATTCGTCCGAACTGCTCGCTTATAAAACAAATCTTGTAGACCCGTATCCGCGCCATCAGCATCAAAGAAAGATTCGCATCGCGTTTCTCAGTTGCGATGAAGACGATAGAGAAGCCCTATATGTGGTGTCTTTCATCAAAATTTGCTCTACCGACGCCGGTTGTAATTTCAGTGAAAGTGACAAGCGCTGCCACTCCTGCGAACAAATATTGAAAGCTTCTCGGGTTATCTGACGGTAGAGGAGAATTTCAACTCAAATGGAAAGAAAACGACCATGCTCTGTCGAAGGAAAACTTCAGCTGCATCCCAGAAGGTACTCCTATCATCTGTATCATCAGATTCGGATTCTGATCTATTTCGACAACCCAGTAGGTACATGATTCAGCTTCACCAATCATGACGAAGGCTATAGCACCAGAGACGCAGATAGGCGACAACAAACAATGCACTGGTGCAATTCTTCCGCAGTTATTCCCAGAGCTTCAGAGGCTATCCACGAACACAACCGCAATGCAAAGGCCGAGTTCAATCTTAAAGGGCTGGCCATAGATAATGGACTGTGTGATATCCGGTCGTCAACGATGGTGGCTGATAAAAATGTACCGGTGCGGGATCGGTTGGTTGACTATTCGCGGGTTTATGTGGATTTGCAAGGTTGGTCTTTGACTGGCTCTTGAGACTAAAAATAGTGTAAATTGCAAAGATTATGGTCATGAAAGTTGCAAAGAAAAATCCTCCGACTACTATCCATTGATGGGTGACTTTTGTTTTGTACTTCAGGTGTTCCAAATTTTTATGGTGAACTTTTATGTACGTGTGGATATCGACTAAGGGGTCGATATGTCAATTTGTAACCTTCAACCCTGTTGTAAGTTTTTAAAATTGAGTGTTCGGTGGTATCGATGATTTGGTTTGTAAAAGTTGTACTTATTCCTTATTTTTTTATGAATTCATTTATTTGTACAGGCTCAATCGAATCAACTTTACAGTGCCAAGTTTTCATGTTTATATACATCAGTTATCTTAGAACTAAGGTTAAGGGGGTGGAACCGATTACTCGCGGCCGTCTCGAGGTTAATAGGAATTACAATTTGATGGATGGGAAAATTGCGGTGGAAATTTTAAACAAAACATAAGGAACAATGGTTTTCTTATATCTAGAATTTCAAATTACAATTTTTTAATTGAACGTTTTCAATTTAAAAACAAATCACTCATTCACACACACAACCACAATCACACACCGATGCACACAATCCTCAAAAATTTAACCTAACCAAGTAAGTTAATCAAATTACAATCTAAGGCTAATGTTAGTCAAAAACACATAAATAAGTTTCATAAACTCCAGATCGCGTGCAGCCAAAATGTCTCGAATCGGTACATTGGGTTGTCTACCTCGAGCCCGAAGGGAATCATAAAGCTCAGATCTGACTCCACGATGCTCAGCACAAAACCAAATAACGTGATCTGCGTCCTGGTAACCTTGTCCGCATTCACAGAGATTGCTGTCTCCCAGCCCAACACGGAATAAATGAGCGTTTAAAGAATAATGATTGGACATGAGACGAGACATCACACGAATGAAGTCTCGACCCACATACAATCCCCTGAACCAACATTTCTTAGACACCTTAGGAGTGATAGAATGTAGCCATCGCCCCAAATCTCCTTTGCTCCATTTATACTGCCAGCTATCGAGTGATATCTGACGAAAAATATAGAAAAAATCGTTCAAGGCGATTTGTCAGTCATAAATATCGCCTTCCATAGCGCCCACCCTTGCAAGCGAGTCCGCTTTCTCATTGTCAGGAATCGAACAATGAGAAGGGACCCACACAAAGGTGATAATAAAAGAACGTGAAGATAAAGCACTTAGAAGACCTCGTTTTTTCATAAGAAAATAAGGGGTGTGCTTTGCCGGCCCGAAGGGGGAGAATCCCCTGTATAAAAAAAACTGTTATGTTGGACCGTGAGGGGATTCTCAAATCTTTTTAGCAAACCTTAGATGTTGTTGTGGTAAGCTTTAAGCTAAAACAAACGTTTAATTAGTTTTTTTTCTTCAATCTTCTTACCCTAGGAATACGTACAATATTTGGTGAACCCTCTAATTCTAAAGTCTAGCCACGATACAGTCGATAGCCTTCAAAGTTTTACCTTAAATAAACTTAATTTCATTCGCTTGGTCCTTTCAAATACGTATAATTACTTACGGGCTCGATGGGAATAGTATACGATCTCACGTATTCCAAATATTTGTATAGTTTATATATCCTCGAGTTCAGTTCTGTATTAGAGTAAATTCAACAAATTCAGTAAGGTTCATATAGCATGGAGTTTGTATTACCTAACAGCTAATCCATGAAATGGCGCTAATATCACTAGGAACGTAACTTTAGAGCGTGAATATCGAAATACTTTAAACTGTATATTTTGGAAACTAAAGGTGAAAACTAGTTTTCAGAAACACTGGCTTTGTAATAGAATGGAATGGCTATATCATTGTTTCCATTCTATTGATACTGAATATGGCTTTTTGTTGTAGTCTATCCGCTCTCTTCTACATCTACACCTTCGGTCAAATTGGTGCTGTGTTGACCGTCAGGCTGATCGACCACAGTTGAGTAGCGACGGGGGGTCTCGTCGTAACATACCCCTTCCCGTAAACCCTGGCACTGGTCCTGACCATCAGGTTTGGGTTTACCTTCCTCCAAAACGTCGAGAACCGCGAGCTTCACGACTGCTCTCCGAAGAACTCCGGAAGATGTCCTAACTAAAGCTTGGCGCACTCGCCCATCCCGTCCCGGAATGGTCCGTTCCACTCGTCCACGGATCCACTGGTTTCGTGGCGCCCCATCAATAACCAAGACGAGGTCCCCGGCTTTCAGATCACGAGTTTCCTCGAACCATTTTGTTCGACGGGCGATAACTGGTAAGTACTCCTTCACCCATCTACGCCAAAACTCATCACAAATCCATTGTGCTAGCTTCCAGCTGCTTCTTAAGGCCGTTCGTGGCATGACTGGCTCCGAGGGTAATATCTTTAGGCCGCTGGAGTTGCCTAGAAGAAAATGGTTTGGAGTGAGTGATTCCTGATCCGCTGAATCTAGAGGAATATAGGTTAGCGGTCTAGAATTAATTATAAACTCTGCTTCGACAAGGATTGTTTCGAGGGTCTCATCGTCAGGTCTTCGAGGGGCATCTGTTACCGCACCGATGGCAACTTTTACGGAGCGTACGAGACGTTCCCATGCTCCCCCCATATGAGGCGTGGCTGGTGGGATGAACAGCCATTTAGTGTGAGCGCTTGTAAACGTTGATGCTAGCTTTTCATTCGTATTCACGGCCTCTCGTTGCAAGTCCCTGTTTGCACCTTGGAAGCACGTACCGTTGTCACTGTAGATTTCAGCTGGTGGGCCACGGCGAGCGACGAATCGACGAACGGCCATGATACATGATTCGGTCGTGAGACTGTGTACAAGTTCAATATGCACTGCGCGCACGGTGAGACAGGTGAATACAGCAATCCAGCGTTTTACCTGATTTCTTCCAACTTTGACTAAAACCGGTCCGAAATAGTCTATACCAACGTAAGTGAAAGGTCGAACGAATGGTTGAAGACATGCTGATGGAAGTGGAGCCATTGGTGGAGGTTTCGGAGAAGCTTTCCTCACACGACACATTAAACATTCTTTTGACACTTTCGCCAGGAGACTGCGCAATTTGGCGACTTCAAATCGTTGACGCATTTCGTTGATAATTGTATCGCGGTTAGCATGGCGAAAATGACGATGATACCAATCTGCAACTAACTTAGTGATATAATGTTGTCGAGGTAGAATGGCAGGATATTTTGCTTCAAACGGCACGAATGCTGCAGCACCGATTCGGCTTCGCATTCGTATAACCCCATCGTTATAAAGGAACGGCCACAACTTGTAAATTGGACTCGATTTGGATACGCAAGAATGTCGTGCATCCGGTGAACCTTGTGTCACATTCAGAATGGCAATTTCGTCAGGATAGGACTCTGCTTGGGCTATTTTCCACATGGTTTGCTCTGCTTTTTTAAGTTCCTCTTGGCTAAGGACTCCCAACGCTAATGGCAAGCCGGTTCGCTTCCGACGTAGATTGTCGAGGTAACGGAGAACGAAGGCTACTATATGATGCATTTTCTCCAACCTGTTAAATCTTGTGGCATCGAGAATTGGTGTCGTTGTCCAGTGAAAATGAACAGGACGAAGCTCTTCCTCAGCAGTAATATGCCGACGTCTTTGAGGCCAGTACTCTTCGCTTTTTTGCAAAAATGCTGGTCCAAGGAACCATGAACTGTTTGCTTGAAATTCAGGACCTTTTCCCCATTTTGTGGCTTTATCCACCACATTAAATTTCGTTGGGACCCATCTCCAGTCATACGCTTCAGTTAGAGTCAAAATTTCACCCACTCTGACTGCTACAAACTTCTGGAACCGACGGTGATCTGATTGGATCCATGCCAACACGGTGGTAGAATCGGACCACAAAAATTTATGTGACACCGAGAAATCATGGTGACTCAAGACTGTTTGTAGATATTGAGCCCCAATTACGGCCGCTTTCAACTCCAGTCGTGGGATTGAGAGTGTCTTAAGAGGGGCAACTCTACTTTTGGCTCCGACAAGGGCTACTTGGATGTCATTTTTACTCACAACCCGAAAGTATACGGCACAGCAGTAGGCTGTTTCACTGGCGTCAACGAAAACGTGCGCCTCTATTCGACTAGTGCTGCAAGAAAACGAAGCAGAGAAGTAGCATCGAGGTATCTTGAGTGTATTCAGTTGATCGAAACAATCTACCCACTGTCGCCATAGTCGAACGAAGTGGCTGCTTACTGGATCGTCCCAACCAGTACCTGAGGCCCAAATCCCTTGGATAATAACCTTTCCGTGAATAAGAAAGAAGGATATGAGACCCAGCGGGTCAAATAGGCTCATGACTACCTTTAGTATTTGCCGTTTTGTGGGAACGTAATCTTTGTTGAGGACGAACCGCAGGTCTTCGCGGAGATTCACTATATACGTGAAACAGTCCTCTTTGGGAATCCACATCATTCCAAGAACCGACTCAGTCTGTTCACTCCTTTCCAAGGCCAGTTCTTTTTTATTATCTACTGTTTTAACTCCGATTGCCTGAAGCACTTCTTCGGAATTGGAAAGAAAGTTTCGAATTTCGAATCCTCCTTTCGAGTGGACGAGTTTTACTTCCTGTACGACTTCAATTGCTTCTTGTATCGTCTTATAGCTGTCCAAATAGTCATCCACATAATGTTTCTTAGTGATGGCTGCGGTAGCTCGCGGATACTGATTGGAGAACTGTTCTGCATTAAGGTTTTTTACAAATTGGGCCGATGCCGGCGAACAGGTGGACCCGAAAGTGGCAACATCCATCACAAAGATTTGAATGTCGTCGGAAGGCCTGTCCCGCCATAAGAAGCATTGGGAGAGACGATCTTGTTCCCTGATCCGTATTTGATGGAACATTTCTCGTATGTCACCACTGACGGCCACGGGAAATTGGCGGAACGAACTCAGCACAGCCATCAAGGGAGTTAGTAGGTCTGGACCTTTCAGCAATTTTGAATTGAAAGAAACCCCTCTCACTGTAGCTTTGGCGTCCCAAATAAGCCGGACTTTCTGCTTTCTTGGATGCTGAACCACTCCTAGAGGCAGGAACCACATTCGATCCCGGTCGACGGCGCTTAATTCGGCTTGTGTTGCTCTGTGCGCATAGCCTTTCTGTTCGTAGCTGTAGATTTGTTCGCGCACACACTCTCCTAAAGCAGGATATTTTTGAGTTTTCCTTCCAAACTTACAAATCGTCTCATCGCCATTGGAAAACTATTAGGAAACTCGATTTTGTCTGTCCGCCACAAAAGTCCTGTTTCGAAGCTGTCACCAACTCGTCGTGTCGTTTTTTGCATTATCATTCTTGCCCGTCTATCTTCTTCAGACTCTAATCGTTCTTGATGGTTTGGGAATCCGTCGTTTTCAATGGTGAAGAAGTCACGCAGCTGTTCATTCATTAATTGATCTGTATTGGGCGCGGGTGTGGTATGAAAGTTGACTACTGCTCTGTTGGGACTGATGCCGTTGGTACATTCATACACGGTCCATCCAAGGCGACACTTGGCTGCTATTGGATCGTTTAGTCCTCCTTCTCGAAGTCTAAGCGGCACCCCCAGTCGAAGGTTGTCCAAATCTATTAGTAGCCTTGGCTGGACAGTTTCGTCAATAAATGCAAATATAGAGACACTTCTGCCTTTATTGTAGAGGACGACTGGCAAAATCCGAAACAGGGACTCGGATTTATTAGCCGCCATATACCTGGATGAGTGGTTGACGGAGTGTGATGACATAGGTGGATGAAGGAGAGTGTTATGTTTCTGGCGACACTCTACAATTGCGCAACCTTGTCATTTCTTACATGGCCATTTTCCGTGACTGTTCAGACAAGTTCTACAAAGCCCTTTTCTCTGGACAATCTTCCACCGCGCGTCGATATTCATTTCCTTGAATTGTGAGCAATCTGCTACTCTATGGCCCTCGCGCTCACATACACCACACACTTTAGCTGGTTTTCGGGAATAACCAGCTGCACTCAAAGGTTTCCTGTTTGATTGTTCTCCATGCGAGTGTGTGTGAACACCGGCCCAATCTTTTCCTCTCTGCTTTTCGTTTTTTAACGCTCTGTCGTGCACCGGAAGTTCGAAGCTTACTTCGCTTGCCGCCGCTACTTGTTTTTCCATAAACAAGCCAAACGTTGCAAGATTTGCCAACGGTTGCTGGCCCTTAAATAAACCCCACTCCATCTTCATTGATCCCGGTAGTTTATCCACCAGCTCTTGCATCAACATTGGATTGGATAGATGCTGCTGCATATTCGCCGCACGTAAGTGGTCTACGAAATTCCCGACTGCCAATCCAAATTCAATTACTGTTTCTAACCTATCTTGTCTGGGTCCCAATGTACGGCGAACCTTTTCCAAAAGCGACTTAAGCAGCAGCTCCGGTCGACCATATCGAATTCGGAGCGTTTCGATAGCGTGAGGAACACTTTCTGGTAGCAGAAGTTTGCTACTTATGGACTCCTTAGCATGCCCTATTAGACATTGTTGAAGACGAATGAGATTTTCGGCATTCGTAAATCCACAAGCAGCCGTAGATTGTTCATAACTGCTAATGAACAATGGCCAATCGATTGGATTTCCATCAAATCTGGGAAGCTGTTTTCCCACTACTTGTCGTGTTGCTATTTGCTGCGACTGAAGTGCGATTGGCTGTTGAATCACAGTTGGCTGCTCCATTGGTGCTTGTGGAGGCGTATAATGTGGCAGATGATTATGTAAATGACGATCTGTACGTGGCGAGGCTGAGTGCTGAGAGCCACGTGCTGATAGATGGTGCATTGGAGGGCTGGCCGCAGAATCTACTGCATGCTGCTGAGATGGATCACATTCCTGCCGTTGAAACTGCAGTTGTTGAGGCAACGGTTGAAACAAATGCGATTGGGGTGAATGCTGCCGAACCACAGGTTGATCCTCTCGAACATGCTGCTTAAAGGGCTGTTGTTTTTGTTGAGTCACTGAATTCAATACATTTTTGTTAAACGACGGTGCAACTATCTCTGAACGAGTCTGTTGCATTATGGAAAGCTGACGCATTCGATTCGTCGGAATCCGAAATGATGACTGAGAAAGTGCTGGTATATCCTGCTGCGAGGCCATCTGCTGGTTTGCATTTGGGACTGAGGAAACCATAGGATGGAGGCCTTCATTCGTAACCTGTTCCTCCGCCGTTTCCTTCACCGTTATTTCACCAGTGTGGTGGTCGTCAAGCCAGCTCTTCACTTTTTCTTGTGAATCTGGAATCGAACTCGTACCACTGCCACCCTCTGACATCATCTTTATAAGCTCATTCTTCTTTTCCATTGATTCTCTCCGAATCAGTTGCTGTTTTGCAAGTAATGCCCGATGTTCGTCCAGCTTTCGTTGACGAAGCCGTCGTTCTTCCTCCATCAATAGCTTTTTCTCCTCGATATGACGGTGTTCTTCTTCTAGCTCATGCTTCTGAAGCTCCTCATGTTCTCTCAATTCCTGCTCTTTCATTTCTTTTTCCTCTTCGATGACCTTCATCTGGGCTTCTAACGCAGCCGCCCGAGCACTAGAGGTTTGGCTCGCCGGAATAGAAGGATGCTTAGATCCCTTCTTCGAAGCTGATCTTCCACCGGTTTTTGTGGACCTGTTGTCAGCTGTTAAATTTTTCGGCCGCTTTGGTTTAGCTAAGGTCGATTTCCCGGTACACTCTTTGCACATGTACTTACGATCTTTGATTGATTCATTCACGCCTGCGCAAGTGAAGTGTTCCCATAGATTGCAGAGATCACAGGCTACCATTTGGGCATCGGCTGCGTCCGAACGGTTACACGTCTTACAATTCGACTCGTTTGTATCGACATAAGCATCCATTGTGATATTCACAAATGTTCTTAAAGAATGTTATGTTGGACCGTGAGGGGATTCTCAAATCTTTTTAGCAAACCTTAGATGTTGTTGTGGTAAGCTTTAAGCTAAAACAAACGTTTAATAAGTTTTTTTTCTTCAATCTTCTTACCCTAGGAATACGTACAATATTTGGTGAACCCTCTAATTCTAAAGTCTAGCCACGATACAGTCGATAGCCTTCAAAGTTTTACCTTAAATAAACTTAATTTCATTCGCTTGGTCCTTTCAAATACGTATAATTACTTACGGGCTCGATGGGAATAGTATACGATCTCACGTATTCCAAATATTTGTATAGTTTATATATCCTCGAGTTCAGTTCTGTATTAGAGTAAATTCAACAAATTCAGTAAGGTTCATATAGCATGGAGTTTGTATTACCTAACAGCTAATCCATGAAATGGCGCTAATATCACTAGGAACATAACTTTAGAGCGTGAATATCGAAATACTTTAAACTGTATATTTTGGAAACTAAAGGTGAAAACTAGTTTTCAGAAACACTGGCTTTGTAATAGAATGGAATGGCTATATCATTGTTTCCATTCTATTGATACTGAATATGGCTTTTTGTTGTAGTCTATCCGCTCTCTTCTACATCTACACCTTCGGTCAAATTGGTGCTGTGTTGACCGTCAGGCTGATCGACCACAGTTGAGTAGCGACGGGGGGTCTCGTCGTAACAAAGACTATCCGTGAAAATGAAGTATTGATCCGGTGTAAAAGAGGCAACAGTTTCTAAAGAAAAATGAATTGCTGCCAGTTCCACTACAAAAACAGAAGAAGGTGCTTGAAGTTTACGAGCGACGCAATAATTTACATTGTATACACCAAAGCCAGCGGAGTCCTCTATCAAAGACCCGTCAGTAAAAAAACGTTTTGGTGGAATCAACTAGGTCAAAACTTTGCAGCAAATATCACCAGAGCAATTATAGGACGATGATGCTCTGGAATTCCACGAAGCTCCTGTTTCATAGATAAATCAAAATGAACCGAATTTCCGAAGTTGGAGAAGCAAACACGATTGGGAATATTCAGCGAAGGGCTGACATCCTGTGTTATGTACAAATGGTACAAAGTCATGAAGCAGGTTTGAGGATTCAACTCAAGGAGCTTCTCAAAATGTTTGATCACCTAGGGGTTCATAACTTCACACCTGGTGAGGAGCCGGAGAGATAATTCTGAAAACCGATCCGAGAGTGGCAACATGCCAGCCAGCAGTTCAAGACTCATGGTATGAGTCGAGTGCATACAACCTAACGCGATACGAAGACACCGATACTGAATACGCTCCAGTTTGATGATGTGCGACCGAGCCGCTGACTGAAAACAAAAACTACCGTATTCTATAACCGACAAAATCGTTGTCCGGTACAACGTTAGAAGATCTTGCGGATGCGCTCCCCACCAGGTCCCGGTAATTGTGCAGAGAAAGTTGATCCTTTGTTGGCATTTTCGCTTCAGATACTCAATGTGGGATCTCCAGGTGCACTTTGAATCGAACCAGACCCCAAGATATTTAAAGGACATATCATGAGTTATCGGTGTACCCTAAATTTGAAGCTTCGGTTGTGCTTCTTAGAAAAAACTACCAACTCAGTTTTCTCCGTAGAGAATTCGATACCTAGCTCGAGAGCCCAAGTAGACAAATTGTTTAAGGTATCTTGTAAGGGTCCTTGCAGATCGACCCTATTGGGTCCCGTGACAGACACTACACCGTCATCTGCAAGTTGTCTCAACGTACAGTTGTCACTTAGACAACCGTCAATGTCTTTGACATAAAAATTATACAAAAGAGGGCTTAAACATGATCCCTGGGGGAGACCCATGTAGCTAAATCGAAAAGCTGTAGAGTATCCATGAGAAAAGCTCATATGTTTCTCTGACAGCAAATTGTACAAAAAATTGTTCATTAATGGAGAAAAGCCACAAGCGTGGAGTTTATCTGAGAGAACTTCAACAGATACTGAATCAAAAGCCCCCTTTATGTCCAAGAATACAGAAGCTATTTGCTCTTTTTTAGCAAAAGCTAACTGAATATCTGTGGAAAGCAACGCGAGGCAGTCGTTCGTTTCCTTACCCCTACGGAAACCATATTGAGTATCTGAAAGCAGGTTATTCGTCTCAACCCATTTGTCCAGACGGAAAAGAATCATTTTCTCCAACAACTTTCGAATACAAGATAACATCGCGATGGGTCGATAGGAGTTGTGGTCGGACGCGGGTTTACCAGGTTTTTGAATGGCAATAACTCTCACCCGTCTCCAGTCATCCGGTACAATGTTGAGTTCCAGAATCTGATTAAACAAGTGCAACATGCGCCTCTTAGCGACGTCTGGAAGGTTCTTAAGCAAGTTTAACTTGATTCTATCAGCCCCTGGAGCCGTATTGCCACACGAAAGGAGCGCGAGAGAGAGTTCTACCATTGAAAAAGGTTGGCTGATCTCATCTTTCGAAATCGTGGTTTCGCGAGGAAACATTTGTGCTGGCACAGAATCTGGACAAACTTTTCGCGCAAACTTGAAGACCCATTGGTCTGAATATTCCTCGTTCTCGTTGTTCGTAATTCTGTTACGCAATCTTCGCGCCGTATTCCAAAGGGTATTCATCGACGTTTCAAGCTATAGCCCGTCCACGAATTGTCGCCAGTAACCGCGTTTCTTGGCCTTGATGAGGCTCTTAAATTCTCGTTCGAGAGCCGTGTACCTTTCGAAGTGCTCAGGTGTTCCACGTCTACGAAAAACTTTGAACGCGTCGGACTTTTTGCGGTAAACCTCGGTGCATTGCTGATCCCACCATGGGGAAGGAGTCCTGTGAAATTACGTTCCTGGAACTGGTCGAGTTTGAGCTTGGAGCGCGCATTCCAAAATTAAGTTCGAGAGGAAGTTATATTCCTCCAGCGGTGGAAGCCCTTCTACCGTTGTTACGGCTTCATCTATTGCTGTCTTGAACCTTGTCCAATCGATATTACGAGTTAGATCATATGTGACGTTGATGGATTCCGGTGGAGTGAGCCCGGTGGCAACCGAAATTTTAATAGGCAAATGATCACTAGCGTGGGGATCGTGTATCACATTCTACGTGCAGTCCAACGATAATGAATTCGAGCAAAGTGTGAGGTCTAACCTACTGCCAAGTGAGGATGGACCAGCCAAGCGTTTAATTTCTCCATTGTTGAGAACGGTCATATTGAAGTGATCACAGAGGTCATATATCAAAGAAGACCGGTTATCATCGTACAGTTCTCCCCAGCCTGTACCGTGAGAGTTAAAATCTCCCACGATCAACCGCGGAGCAGGAAGAACCGAACAAATATCTGAAAGTTGTTTTTGGTTTATTGAGGCTCTAGGAGGAATATAAACGGAAGCAATGCAAAGGCTTTTTTTTTTAAAAACACCCCAAACGCCAGCAACACTAAAACCCGGAAAAGGAGAAAAAACACCCTTTAAAGAAGGAACATCTTTTTCTCCCCCAAAAACACCCCCCCCCCCCCAACCTCCCCACCAACCCACCCAAAAAATAAAAAAATCAACAGACAAAACAATTATGGTGGAAACAAACCTATTTCAAAAAAAAAAAAAACACCAACCAAAAAATTTAACAAAAAAAAAAAAAAATTCAATTAAATAAACAAAAATACACAAATCCACTCCCGAGCTGCAAAATGGTGAGTAGACACCTGGGATGGAGCGTGCGTCCACGCAACATAGCTATGGTCCTCACAAGTTCCTACCTCATGCTTCCACGGGTCAAGAGATGACAAAGACCGCCAGCTAAGGGTTGCGTACTTAGCTGGTAGTGCAGCCTGGGCACTGTTGTCCTTCTGACTTCAGCTAGATTGAGGAGGTGCGTGCCGAGCGTCTGTCCACCAAGGAGGTGCAGCTCAAACAGCGTATGTCCAGCGACTGAGAATGAAACGCGGTGTAGGCAGCGTGACCCCGGTAAGGTAGAATGCTGAAATCTTACACTACCACGAAAAATAGAAGTATTCTTTATACGGTATATAATTTCAGATCACCCATGGAATTCCCAAGTGTTATATAATAATTTTGAATTGTTTTCTTCCCCCGTGGCAAGTCCTTCTACAATTGCAGCAGGATCTGTAGACATGCAGACATTACAAATATAATAGTTATTATCATTTTATATTATAACATACCTTCACAATATTATTCAATGCTATTTTCAGCTTCGCATTTGCATCGTTGTAAGTTTTGGCCCATCTAACTCACGTTGTGTATTTGAAAAGATAGGATGGTTTTTAAATTTTTTTTTTAGAGAGATATAAAAAGAGATGTACGACAAATTCTACAAAAAAAAAAAAAAATATTCGTCGTCCAAATTAGTTAATTCAAAAACTAACATTGTTTATGAGCCTACCTTTTCTATTTTACAGACATAAAGAATCATTTATGGGATCAGTAGAAAAAAAACAGTTATCGGAGAATTTCCTGTCATTCATTTTTAATTTTTTATTTGTTTTGGATTTATTGAGTTTCCGTTTTTGGGCAGTAATCATACTCGTATGAAATTTATTTGCCTAAATTTTCTTTGCTATTTTGCTAGGATGGTGTTCAACTTTATTTCATTATATCACGTTGGAATTTTCGCTACTTTAGAGTTTCAATCATCTAACATCGCAGCGGAAGAGGCAAATAGCGGCATTTAATTATTATATGTACATTATGTAGTATTTCTTTACAACATCGTATTATTTCCATCATATCATGACCTTCACATTTTCATGCAAAAAACCTGATTTAGGCGGTATCTGGCTTAAACACGAAACATACATTCATTTTATGACATCTAGCATTACTTATATGTCCAGTATAAAATGCAGAAAATTACGGCTATGGTAGGCTTTTGAAAATTACGGAATCTGTGGTAGGCTTTTGCACTTATTGCTGAATGTATTTTTCATTTCCGGTTTACAAATGGACTTTTTACCAATTCTGAGCTGATCTGATTCATGTGCCATTTGACTAGTGTTTGATTTTACATTTCAACCTTTGTCATTACTTGATCATAACTTACAATATCATTATATTTGGTAATATTGTTTTATTGATTTTACTTCAAAGATGATTAAAACATTACTTATTGAATTATGGAGAGTGTGAGCTGTTTAGTGGAATACCTGTAACTAGAAAATAAGAAGAATGATTAGTAATTTCCATTTAATTCCAACTACCTTTATTGCTTATCTTGACAGATACGCGTATTTCGTCTACAATGTGCAGACTTCTTCAGTGTCGTGTACTAATACTAATAAGTCATTCTTCTTATTTTCTAGTTTCATTACTTATTGTTTTTTGCCCATTTATCTTTAACTCCCTTCCACTTAAATCTTCCCATTCCTAACTCGGTAGCAATAACTATTAGGTCAGCAAAAATAAAAGCGGATTGCTATTATAAAATCAGCATCAAGTAGCAAATAGTGACCATGGCAACAGTAAACTAAAATGTATAAATGTTAGTTTTGTAAAATTTCAATACATTTAATAAACTTTTTCAGGATACTTCAAATCAAAATTTTGGTGAATGCTGCTATCGCTTAAGCGCGAACCACAGAACTCTACACTTTAACATTTTACAACATTTCTTGCATTTCAGGATCAACCGAATGAAGATCATATATTATAGATACGAATGCTTGTAGTATTTTTCATTCACATAAATATATACACCATTATATAAATATTTCATGGGAATGGGAGGGACCATCAGGGCACCCGATTGAAGCATTCTGGATGGGGAGAGTGGGAATGCCAACTCCCCATTGCTAACAGTTTGTGAATAGAGGGCGGGCTCTTCTCCCCGCCCATTGGGGCATCCTCATGTTAGATAGCTTGCTCTTTTGACCAATTGTTCAGTTTTGTTGTTGGAAGGAGATTCTTTATATCCCTGTGGATACGTATAAGTGATGTTGCATATCGATCCACCCAACCCTTTTTGGCCCTTCATACAACGGCATGATTAGGATAATCAGTGGTTATTAAAGCTTGATCAAGTCTAACATAGAGGAGAGCCCATTGCTGTCGGACTTAGTTTCCGTGCTACAATGGGTGGTAGTACATATCATACATCATACAAGACTTCGACAATTCCACTGCAGAACAGTGATCAAATCCCCGAGCTCTTTTGGCAAATTATCCATCGAAGGAAATGATAGCTGCAATGTTAATTTCTTCAAAAAAGTTTTCACAGTGGGAAGCATTGCCATAACAATGCTTTTAAGAAGGTCAGAGATTTCGAGGTACTTGAAAATACCTTCCACAATATCATCAAATGAGAACAGCCCAGATAAAGAGGGGGCTTCTGTTCTTAAAATCGGGGCATCAGAGGTTTTGGTTGTCCCCGGGAGAGATGGGAAATCCTGTGTGTAGTTGGCACTTCGAAAACCAGGAGGATTTGGATTATCCTGCTTTACACTGCTCTTTGAATTGGGCATGTTGATTTGGGGCTTCTGTTCAGCTACTTTCCCTGCTCGGATGCGTCTTCGCTTCCGTGAAGCACCTTCCGGAAAACTGAAAGATGTCCCCTCCTCAACCAAGTCCAAATCAGACTCGTCATCTGACAGAGGAGCAAAAGGATTTATATTGATATCGGGTGGTGAGGCTTTCTTAAGCATTTCTGCAAAAGATTGCCTTGAACGTTGTTTCAGAGAACGTTCCAATTTTTCCCCGCGTAGTTTGTACGCCGGGCATGACGAGAGAGCATGGGGAGGAGTTCCCTTGCAGAAAACGCATTTTAGTGTGTTATCTGCACAGGGACCAGCCTCATGTTTCTCCCCGCAAGTTGAGCAGCGTGCCTTATTGCCGCAATGGGAGGCCGTATGCCCCATCTGCTGGCAGTTTTGGCAGATCATTACCCGGGGTACAAACAACCGCACAGGTAGCCGAAGTTGGCCAGTTCTAAGTAGTGAGGAAAGGCAGAGCCAGAAAAGGTCACCCGAAAAGAGTCTGTGGGGGTAACTTTTTTCTTACCCTCGCTGTGCGATAATTTAACTAATTTTCTTACTTCCAGTATCTGAACTGGGGGGAGCAGAGGGTTCTCGCCTCTGTGACCACTCCTACAATCTCCACATCACGAGCTGGAATATAAACTCGATATTCCAGTGTAAAATGCTGGGAGGAAGCAATCTCATTAGCCTGCTTCAGGTTAGAGACGACAACACGGAGTTTATTAAATTTTACTTTCGTGATCTCTGTCACGGCTGAGAATCGCTTCGTCAGATCAGTAGTAATTTGGTACACATTCAAAGGTTTCTTTTTGGGCTGAAAGTAGACAATCCGTGGACCGACCGAGTCAATTGGATACGATCGCGGTCGAAATTTTGTTTGTGCCTCCCCATCATCAGGTGGCAAAGGCACTTTTTCAGCCAAACCGTCCATGTCGAAGAACCCTCTTTAACATGCACGATTTGCCTTACTCTTGGGAGCGTTGAACGCCCCCAACAATTTAAATCACACACAAACACAAAATAGCAACACACACAAATTACGCTAAACTCTAGTGGGATGAGAGACAGAGGAAAAAAAACTTAACTAATATTACTGATCTGTTGCTGCTGCTGCTGCTGCTGCTGCTGCTGCTGCTGCTGCTGCTGCTGACGCAACGTATGCCTGAACGTCGCACTTCTATGCGGGCAGCGGGGAGCGGTGCGCTGCGTGGGTGTACGGGTGAATACGATCGCCTTCGGGTGCACTCGCTCAACGATGTCGGATGACCGTTGGCGATGTAGTAGTGTATCGCTGGTTAGCGTCACCACGCGGAGATGAAGCGAAAATTAGCGGGATGATAATTCGCCAGCAAGCACTGCTTGATTTTCTTATTTCACGGGAAAACCACACTGCCTTCTTAGAAAAAAAAAACTTACTTTCACTCCTTTCACTGAAGTGAATAGATTTTGAGAAAAAAAACTAATTATTTCCAAGGATCGCACTCGAATAAATCTTCCAAAATAACGGAGCGCTGGATCGAACGAACTTTCTTCTTTCGCTGAACGAAGTGGGGTGATATTATTCTTTATCAACATTGTGCAATTTTGGTGTTTGATTAGGAATGAGCCAACTAGTTTTCTGTTGGAAATTCCGAATGTATTTAGAGGAGCATGTCGTTCACTTCGTCAAATATAATATTGTTGGGCTCATTTCTGTTATTATTGGACTATTACTTTTACTATTTTGACTAAGGATTATATTGGCTTCATAATATCTACAATGAGAATAGTACTAAACAAATCATATACTTCTTTAACTACTCTATGTGTTTTGATTTCTTCCTTAATTAGTTCATTAATGGTTTCTGGTTCTCGGTGCACCTAAAATGCATTCAAAAATACATACGTGGAACGCTGCATTGTTTTATTGAGCTGACGATGGAAAACCTGATATGGAAGCATGTTCGGATTGGGGTAACGATCTCATTGATAGACGCTCATCGATGAGGTACGTTTTTCGCGTACTTGGATACATGGTCAGATGATTATTAAGGAAACAACCAACGGTTTCCTTATCGTCTACTGAAGCAGAGCTTGTTGCATTGTATGTCACTGCGTGCCAAGGAATTTGGATGTCCCAACTGTTGCGGGAACTTGGATGCAGCGAGAATTTACTTCGAGGGCAATAAATTAACTATTCGTGTAGTTAAAGAAGAGCGAGATGTCGGCAGACTGAAACATGTTGTAATTGTTCAGTGTATAGGCCGTGTCTTCCTGCTAAGATTACGTATCCATGCAGGGACACTTAGAAAAAAACGTGTAAATTTAAAGCTACTTGGATGGAAAGGAGCGGCCATGGTATTGCACTCAATTGACCATAATAATATGAAAACTCCATACCGAATTCTTCAAAAGATTATAAACTTTTGAGAATGGGGCCGATTCACGTGTCTACATTTATACCAACAATCAATATGCAACTAGCGATTTGAAATTGGTTCACTGTTGTAGAACCCCTTGGTCCGAAGTACACCTTGAAGCCAGCACATAACTGTACATATTTGCGCATTTGTTTTGATTTGCTGTTGTCATGATTCACTTGTAGTTGAATTGCCGGCCTATTGTTGCTTTAGTCTCTATTATTATGTTTCGCCTGTTATTATCAATGTACCTTTATTGGAGTAAATAAAACGTCATTATGTTATAGTCAGTCGAAGAGTAAACACGCTGTTTTAATCAGAGGACTGAAGAAAGCGTTAGTTCTTGAAGCCTGCCACTTGTGGTGTGGCGCTAGTAGCGATTTTAACATTTTAGGATGGTTCACAATGGATTATATGTCTTTACAATATTTCTTCTACCAAACTACTAGTATTAGTAATTTAGATAAAACAGTATACTACCTGGTTGATAAATTTTATCGTTGTGATAACCACTGCACTAAGTAGCAAGTTAGCAACACGGGAGATGTTTCTCTCGAATCAAATTAACGACAAAACATGACAACTTCCGCCGCGAATATTGTGTATGCTGCATATAGCCTTCAAGAAAACCGATCTGTCAAATTAGCACCACATGCAGCACCAAGTTTTCGGCTTCACGATTGTTGTTCGTGGATGACAGCCGCTTCAGTCCTGTGGTTTTAATTTACTCTCGGAATACGACAGTTGGCGACGAGGCTGACGAGAAACAATCCACGAAAGGGAAGAGCGCCAGCGCTACAAGCGGATCACGCCACAGAACCGATCGGCAAGAATGGAAGACGGAATAGGTTATCATTTGCTGATACTAATACAAAAGAAGTGTGGACTTCTTGCTGCCTGATACGAAATCTATACACTCATAAAATTCGACACATTGTTTCCACGTGAAACGCACGTAAATTTCTTCCACTGCCAAAACCAATAATAAACACGTGGAATTCACGTAAGAGCTACGTGATTTCCACGTAAATCCATATTCTACGTGAAAATCCCATTAATGTTACGTGAATTTTTACGTACAATTCACTGGCACGTAATGTTCACATGATTTTACTGAAGAAGATTTGATTACGTGTTCAGGTGAAAGTTACGTGAAATTTCACGTGGAAACAACGTGTTGATTTTTTTGAGTGTAGTGCTACTACACTACTACGTGCAAACTTCTCTGTTGTAGAGAGTGTTGTGCTTTTTGTTGTTTTTGCTGATTCACAAGTGAAGGAAGGAGAAGGTGTTGCTGACTGCTGAAGCTGTGGAAAAGTTTTGCTGCTGTACTGCTGATAAGTTTTGCTTTGAGTGAGAGAAGACTGTATTAAAAAATGTCGGTTTCGGATGACGATGCTGCCGTCACTGTGCCGCCAACCTTTGCGTTCGAGCCATACGAGAAACATAAATCAAAATGGTCCCGATGGGTGAAGCGCCTCGAGAGTGCTATGCAAATTTTCGGTGTGCCGGTTGCAAACAAGAAAAATATGCTGCTGTACTACCTGGGATCGGATACGTACAACCTGCTATGTGACCACCTATCCCCTACCGAGCCGGAAACAAAATCTTACGACGATATTGTGGCAACGCTTGACGACTGCTTCGACCCCGAACCACTGGAGATGGTTGAAGTATGGAAATTTCGGTTCAGAAATCAACGTGAAGGAGAAACCATTTCAGAGTTCGTCACCGCCCTACAACGGGATGCCAAATATTGTAAGTTCGGGACCTATCTCACGAAAGCTTTACGAAACCAACTAGTATTCGGATTGCGTAGTCAGAGGATACGAACGCGGCTGATCGAAGAGCGAGATTTGACGTTTGAGAAAGCCAAAGAAATTTTGTTGTCGATGGAGGCATCAGGAGAAGGAGCTGACGTGATCAACCGAAGGATGCAGGACGTAAACATGATAAGCGAAAGGAAACCGAAACGATATGCTGCTTCATGCCAGGCAACCGCTGGCACTGCTGATGTAAAGGTATCTAACGCTACTAACAGATCTTGTTTCCGGTGCGGAAGTGAGGCACACTTGGCTAATGTATGTGCACACAGAAATACAGTTTGCAGTTACTGCAAAAAGAAGGGACACTTAAAGCGCGTGTGCCTCAGTTTCACATCTGGTAATGTCCCTGTAATGAAACAAATTGCGACAACGAACAAATACCAGAAGTTCAATGCAAATATGGTCGAAAAATATGAACAGGATGAGTATTCGGATAACGTTGAAGTCAATGAAATATGTATGATTGATGTATTTAAGCTAGAGGGGAGAAATGACAATTCGCTGTCAAAAATTTTCCTTGAACTTAAACTGAACGATGTGCCAATGAGATTTGAGGTTGATAGTGGTTCACCGGTGTCGTTGATGAGTCTTGGAGATAAAGTCAAATGTTTTCACGATCTTCCACTCCAGGAGACAGCAATAGAGCTTCGTAGCTATTGTGGGAATAAAATTGAAGTGTATGGAACGGTTTCTGTCGATGTCTCGTATAAAGGGAAGAATAAGTCTTTGCGGTTGTTCGTGGTTAACACAGATCGACATCCCCTGCTTGGCCGAGAGTGGATGCGATCGTTACAATTGAGTTGGGATGATATTATGAGCAAATCTGTTTCCAATGTCGATAATGTTGAACGTTTTCTGTCACCCAGTGTTTTAAATTTGTTGTTGGAAGAATTTTCTTCGCTTTTTAGTAATTCGATTGGGAAGATTACAGGGGTTGCAGCTTCCCTTGCTCTGAGAGAAAACTGTAAGCCAGTGTTCTTTAAAGCTCGTTCTTTGCCCTTTTCTATTCGTGACGTCGTTGAACTAGAGATAAATGATATGGTAAAATCGAGGGAGCTAGTTAAAGTCAACCACAGCACCTGGGGAACCCCTGTAGTTCCAGTTATGAAGTCAGGAAATAAAGTGCGTCTGTGCGGTGATTATAAGCTAACTGTAAATAAAAATCTGTTGGTCGACGAGCATCCACTACCTACAATTGACGAACTTTTCTCAAATATGGCTGGAGGAGAGAACTTTTCAAAGCTAGATTTAGCACAAGCGTATTTGCAAATGGGTGTTCGTGAAGAAGATCAACAAGTACTCACTCTCAATTCACACTTAGGTTTGTTCCAACCTACCAGGTTGATGTATGGTGAGGCGTCTGCGCCTGCTATTTTCCAACGTGAAATATCCCAAATACTACACGGTATTCCAGGAGTGTCGGTTTTTCTGGATGACGTCAAAGTTACCGGACCTAATGCTGCTTCTCACCTAGACCGCTTGCGGGAAGTTTTACGTAGATTCAACGAACATAACATGCGCGTGAAAGTTTCGAAATGTGAATTTTTCGCGGACACTATTGAGTATTGTGGATATGCCGTTGACCGTCACGGTATTCATAAAACGAAACAAAAAGTGGCTGCCATTCAGGAAATGCCCCATCCAGAAAATCGTGAGCAAGTTCGTGCCTTTCTCGGACTTGTGAACTATTATGGGAGGTTCATGCTGAATCTTAGTACCCGAATATATCCTATTAATAATCTGTTAAAAGAGAAGACACCGTTCAAGTGGGATAGTTAATGTGAATTGGCTTTCAACTGGGTTAAAGCAGAAATGCAATCGGATCGTGTTTTGGTACACTATGACACAACACTTCCTCTTGTGCTAGCTACCGATGTATCCCCATATGGGGTTGGAGCCGTCCTAAGTCATATCTACCCTGACGGTAGTGAGCATCCTATACAATATGCTTCACAAACGCTGAACACTACTCAACAAAACTACACTCAGGTTGATAAGGAAGATTACGCGATTATATACGGCGTAAAAAAATTCCATCAATACTTGTTTGGTCGGAAATTTCTACTTGTTACCGATAACAAACCGGTAACCCAGATTTTCTCACCAGATAAAGGCCTTCCTACGCTGTCTGCACTACGCATGCAACATTATGCAGTTTTCCTAGAGTCGTTTGAGTTTGAAATTCGATACCGCGCGTCGAGACCATGCTAATGCTGATGGGATGTCTCTTCTACCGATTTCGGTGGTCGAGAGCAATAAAATGGTAGAAGAAGTCGATGTATTGGAACTTGAACAGATAGAATCTTTACCCATTAATATAGCAGAGCTGGAAGAGCACACTAATAGCGATAAAAGCGTGAGGAACCTACTGCAAGGATTGAAAACGGGAAGATACGTGGAGGGCCGTGACAGATTCGGCATCGATCAAACCGAATTTACTCTACAAAGTGGTTGCTTGATGAAAGGAATTCGAGTGTATATTCCAGAAGCACTTCGAGCACGGGTTTTGCAAGAACTACACTTCGGACACTTCGGAGTTTCTCGCATGAAGTCTCTCGCAAGGTCTTATTGCTGGTGGGAAATTGATAGGGACATATTGGATATGACCCGCGATTGTCCAGATTGCGCAAGAACGAGAACTGATCCTGCGAGAGTTCCTGTACATTGTTGGGAAAGGCCATCAGGACCATTTCAGCGGGTGCACGCGGATTTTGCCGGACCATTTATGGGTTGCTATTTCCTGATAATTGTTGATGCATTCAGTAAGTGGCCAGAAGTAAAGATAATCCCAGACATTTCAACCGAGACAACTGTCAACCGTATGAGAGAATTTTTTGCCACATTTGGTTTACCGTCTGTACTTGTCACGGATCGAGGATCCCAGCTTACATCTGATATGTTCCAAACGTTCTTGAAAAGGAACGGCATTATCCATAGAATGGGTGCTCCATACCACCCAGCCACAAACGGACAAGCCGAGAGATACGTTCAAACGTTTAAAGACAAGATCAAAACTTTGCGTTGTTCACGCTCAGAAATCTCAACCGAATTGCAGAACATCTTCATGGCGTACAGGCGAACTGTTCATCCTTCAACCGGTCGTAGTCCGTCTATGTTAGTGTTCGGTAGGCAGATCAGGTCACGCATTGATTTGATGATTCCGACGAAAGAAAACGACACCCATACTCGTGGGGAAGAAACAGTAGTACGCTCATTCGAAGTAAACGATAGAGTTGCGGCAAGAGACTTCCTATCTTCGGAAATTGGCGATTTGGCGTCGTGACCGATGTTGTCAGTGGGCTTTCGTGAATATATCAAGACACTCCCGGTTTGGTGGTTAAAACCATAATGAATATTTATTGAAATTCTTGACTTAACCTAGCTCTTATTTACTGGAGGTATCTGAAATGTATATATATTCTGTAACCAATCAGTGATCGATGCACTAATCGGGAGAGAGGGAATATGTTAGAGAGAGGCCGCATAGCCGGCGCTGTTGCGCCGCATGCGGCATGGAAACGGCCTTGCATGGGAACAGTCATAAAGTAATAACTCTGTAAAATGACACTTTCTTATTGAAAGTGCTTATGCAATGCAAGGGCCAACGGCTCGACGGGTTGCTGACTGGAATTCTCTAGAATTTAACTCAGCATGAAGCAACGTGCGAGTTCTGTTGAATTTAGGCATGGTTCGATGACATGTGTGAAGCACATGCCACACCACCACCCTTTGGGGAAAAATGATTGAAGATCATTTTTTTTTTTTTTTTTTTTTTTTTTTTTTTTTTCAAATACCTCTCACAATATATTATGCTTATATGCTATTTAAGTTATAGATTTCATTTTCTTACATTCTAGGCTCATCCTCTCCTTTTGAGGAGAATGATGTTACGCAGTAAAGTCATTCATTAAATTTTCGTTATTGTTTAATTTGAATAATTATATAAAGGTTTAATGTGAATTATATTTGATGTTGGATTAAGCGGTTTTTATGAACGATTTGCTCGTCTTGGTTAATGATATTTTTTATTTTTACGTTAGGGTGTATTATTTTAACAATTTCAAATGGACCTGAATATACTGGGTCCAGTTTTCTCCTTTTTTCTTTCTTCAGCCATACTCGATCTCCTATCGCTACACGTATTGGGTTTGTTGTTGGTGTTTGCTTTTGAATTCTTACTGTTTTAGCTTTTTCTAATAAGGATTTTGCTTTGCTGGATGCTTGTTGTATTTTGTATTTCAGTTCATATAAGTATGATTCATGGTTATAGACTGGGTCAACTGCTGTTACATTAGAAAGTTCACTCGGTAAGGTTGCTAGTTTACCAAAAACTAATTCGAATGGACTATATGTATGGTCTCTGTGCGGTGTAGTGTTATAACAAAATGTATAATAATTGAGCCATGAATCCCAATCATCTTGGTTTTGGTTAATAAAGCTTCTGAGATATTCGTTGAGGCAACGATGGTTTCTTTCAAGACTTCCTATTGTTTCGGGATGGTAGGCTGTTGAAAATTTTTGTTGAATGGATAGTAGTTTGCAAACGTTTTCAAAAATTTCGTTCTTATACTCGGTACCCAAATCTGATTTAATTGTGTTTGGACAGCCGTATATGAGAATGCAATTTTCTACTAAGGCCTTTGCCAACGTGTTTGCTTGTTTGTCAGGTATTGCAGTGACAATAATATATTTCGATAGATCGCATTGAATTGTTAATGCGTATCTATTTCCGTTCGTAGATCTGGTAAACGGTCCAATCGTATCGACGGATATTAGGTCAAAGCATTTGGCTGGCGTCGTCGTTTTAACGAACGTTTCACTTGTTTTTGGTTTATGTTTATTCTGGCTACATTTCACACATAGTTTAATAAAATTTGCTATAGTGTTTTTCATGTTATGCCAGTAATATTTTGATCTTAGTCGGTTGAGTAATCTGCTAGTACCAATGTGACCTCCCGTAGGCGTGTCATGGTTTTCAGAGATTATTTTTCGTATAGTTTCGTCATCGTTTATAATGAGCGCAGGTTGGTAGATGATAATCATCGAATTTTTCAATATTTTATTGCATGCTTCTTTAAATGATTCTTTAGAAATCATAGTAAATATTTCATCATCGTTTTTCAATGCTAGCGTTTTCAATTTTAGTTTGGCGGCCATTTCATCTAGTGTCTGCAGACACTTTTGTAAATTAATATTTCCACTATTGTAGGATAATTGCTCTCGAGCAAGAACCCTTTTCAGTGTTTTCGTCAAGATTCGTAAATTCAGAGTGTTGTCGTTAATATCAAATATTACTTTCGGCATGTTATATGCGTCAAGGTTATTAACCGATTCATAAGCTTTGAGGTGATCAATCTCGTTAGCAGATGAATAAGTTTGTGTGTCGTTATTGTTCTGATTGGTTTGCTGCCTTGTCATGGATCTAGTTTGAATTGGCAGTACAGAGAGATTTTTGAGTTCTTCAGAGTCAATCATAACGCGGGATAGGGCGTCGGCGCCAACGTTCTGTTTTCCGCTAATATGTTCAACGTCAAATGTAAACTCTTCTAAATCTACCCTCATTCTGGTCAGTTTTGAATTTGGATTTTTCATTGAGAATAAGTACACAAGTGGGCGGTGATCTGTTTTCACCGTAAAACGTCTGCCATACAAGTATGGTCTAAAATAGTTGATTGCCCAATGAATAGCAGTCAACTCTTGCTCAATTGTGGATTTATTACTTTCGCCTTTTGTGAAAGTTTTGCTCGCATAAGCTATTGGTAATTCAATGTCACCATGAAGTTGAGCTAAAACAGCACCACATGCAATTTTAGATGCATCTGTGCTCAAAATAAATGTTTCATCGTAATCTGGAAATTTTAAAATTGTTGGCGACAAAAGTTTCTGTTTCAAATAGTCAAATGCCTTTTTGCAGTTTTCGTTCCATTCAAATTTTACACCTTTTCTCAAAAGTTTGTTTAAGGGTGCGGTAATTTCAGAAAAATAAGGAATGAACCTTCTGTAGTAATTACAGAAAGCAGTGAATCGTCTTACATCATCCGCATTTTGTGGTTCGGGGTAATTAAGGATTGCTGAAAATTTCGATTTATCGGGTTGAATTCCCTCACTGGATATGTGATGTCCAAGGTAAGTTACATCACTACGGAAAAACATACACTTCAATGGATTTAACTTAAGATTGAATTCTCGAAGTTTTAAGAAAACTTTTTCAAGGTTCAATAGATGATGTTTAATTGAACACCCGACGATAATAATATCGTCGATGTAAAGAAAAGCGTATTCTGGAGGAAGACCGCTTAACGCTATGGTCATCATCCGTTGGAAGCTGTTCGGTGAAATATTGAGTCCAAATGGGAGTCTATTGAATTCGTAATGACCGTTTGAAGTGGAGAAGGCAGTATACTTTTTGGACGAATCGTTTAGTTCTATCTGGTGAAAACCAGACATTAGGTCTAAGGTAGTGAAATATTTAGCTTTTCCCAGTTGATCGAGAATATCATCGATTCTGGGGAGTGGGAATTTGTCGGCTATGATATTTTTGTTTAATCGCCTAAAATCAACTACAAGTCTCCAATTTTTATTTGTACCTTCATTTGATTTCTTTGGTACGAGTAAAATTGGGGAGTTGTAGGGTGATACCGAAGGACGAATAATGTTGTCGTTAAGTAATTTTTTCACCTGTTCGTTTATCTCTTTACGATGGACTTCAGGAATTCTGTAATTTTTAGTGTAGACTGGTGTTTGGTCGCTTAGCAATATTTCTTGCTTATAAAAATTATTGCATGTTAAACTGTCGTCTTGGAGTGCAAAAATGTCACTAAACTTCGAGCATAAACTTGTAAGACTATGCTTAGCTTCATTTGGGACTCCTTCCAGTTTCAGTTCTGTCAGTAGACGTTCCTGTCTACGATGTGTATCAATTTCGTTAAAAGTGAAAATATCAAAATTTTCCAATGGTTCGTACGTTCTATTGAAGGTTTTACTAATTTTAATTATTTCAGGTTTCGTATTTATGATTTTTATGAGGTGATTTCTAGTGTTTACAAGGGATTTCGCACAAAAAACACCTGGGATGATTTCTGTTGAGTCCATAAAGTAGTTTCCGTGAAGTAAACCAGAGTCAATAACTCTCAACACTTCACATCTGGGTGGTATTACAAAATGTCCATCTAGATTATCCTGAATGGTAAATTCAATCTCGGTATTATCATGGGATGCTGTCAGTATCCATGAGTCATAGTTGATGCTGCAGCGGAATTTAGTTAGGAAATCTCTTCCTAAAATTCCGTCAGTTGGTATTGGAAATTCATTCGAAATTAGCTGAAATTTTAGATTAATAAGAACATTATCAGGACAGATGATATCTGTTGAAATCGTTCCTATTGTTTTTAATTTTTGTTGAGTTATACCTGTAATTTCGCATGTTTCGTTTATGTTTACCAGTTCGGTTTGATTAATTACGTTTGATTTTAATAAGGAAATATCTGCTCCAGTGTCCACTAGAAGGGTGCACACTTTATCGGAGGCAGTTAATCGGATATTAATAAAATTGGTGCAAGACGTGTTGATGTTGTAACATTTTAACGTCTCACAATATTCGCTAGCGCTATCTGTTGATTTTGTAAAGGGACTTGTTGGTTCGACTGTTGGCCTGATTGTACCGAATTTACTGTCATTCCCGTCGTGCCCGTCATGCCCCCAACGTTCGAATGTTGGGGGGCGTGCACGTTTCCCTGTTGCGCATAGTAAACGCGATTTTGGTGGTGAAAATTTCCTCCTCTATAGTTGTTTCCACCCCTGTTTCCGGACCCATTGCGAAAACCATATCCACCTCGATCGCGGGGCGGGAAACCGTATCCACCTCGATCGCGGGACGGGAAATAATTACTCTGATCCGCACTATGTCGCCCACGACTTGCATAACCACCGCGAGGTGTGTATCCTCGTGAGTTACGTCCACGCTGACCACCTCTGGCGTTGTTGTGTGATTGGCCTCTGTAATATAATACTGCGGTATTCGTTGTGGTATTCTCATTTTCGCTTGCCTTGCCGATTGCCTCGGTAAGCGTGTCAAATTTACCAGCTTTAATAATCAGTTGGGTTTCTTTGTTTCTGAGTCCGTTAGCTAATGCATTAACTCCAGCTCTAACGGCCATTTTCGATGCTGTTTCGACCGGTATTTTTTCGTGAATATAAGCTCTCTCGAGGTCTAGGGAGAGCTTCTCAATTTGTTCGGTGAATTTATTAATTTCGCCGTTTTGTCTGATTGAATTTAATTTTGAGACAATCGTTTCAGGAGCGATTGTCAGTGCACATTTTTCTGTTAATTTTTTTATAATTTCGTCGACCTCTTGTGGGTTATCGCCCACTGCCGACCTAGCCTTGCCCTCGAACCGCGAAAGTATAACTTGAATCGCTACCGCTTTATTTTCGTTATTAATCAAAACCTTACATGCCTTAAGGGCTGCAATTACGCTATTTAATTTTTCACCGTCACCACTGTACTGTGGAATCAGTAACGGCACGGTTTTGACGATCTCTAATATAGATGTCATCGCGGCACTTTCTTTCAACCTTTTCGCGAATATAATGGCACTAGCCGTAGCTTTAAATGAAAAGGACTCCGACTTCCTTTTTTGCTCAAATAGTAGCTTAATTGTTTGAAAGACTTTTGTTGCCTTAGCATGTATTAATTGATTTTCTTCACTTTTCGATTCCTGATTTATTTTAGTAATGGTCCAGAATAAACTTTTTGCTTTTTCATATTGTTTAGTTAATAGTCTACGAGACGACCTAACCTCCGTTTTGGCATTAAAATCTAAATAAATTTGTTTTAAACTGCTGTATGTCTCAATCATTTGGAAGTTAAAAGTTAAAATTTTCCAAAACTTACATTTTGTTTGATGGCTGCTTCGTCGGCTTCGGTTTTGCTGATGCTATACGGTGGAGGCGCACTCCTCAACACTCGTTTGTTGCTGTAGATGATGTGCGGCGGAGGCGCACTCCTCGACGCTCGCTTGTCGGGGATGTGAAATTATACCTGCGGGTTTCTGCGATGCACGTTTTGCTTTCCATTCGGCGATGCTGACGATTGCTTCCTTTTCATCAAAAACTATTCACTAAAATGTCATTGTTTTTTATGGACACTGTTTCAATCTTATTGGTTCTCGTTTTTCGCTTATTATTTACTTAATTGTCATTTCACTTTTGGATATTAACACTTTCCATACTTCTTGCGATTTTAAACGCCATGCGTTTCTCTCGCTTCTTTTGAAGGGTGTATAGAGTAATGGCTAGGTGAGCCACCACTACTACTAGAATTACATAGATTAGCACTTCATGATGGGCGAGCTGTTCTCCATGCTGGATCTGTGCATTGAAGATCTTGATCTGCGGGTCCGCATTGTGAACCGCCACTGATTCTGATTTTGACTGCGTTTTGCCCATTGTGAGTACGGATATTTGGTTCACAAGCACTTATTCCATTCCCTTTTAAGGTCACTTTATTTCCTGTCAAAGGAATCTTCTCATGTCACACGTTTATCACTTGAATGCTTCGGCTGTTTTTCCTATCAGCGCAGGCACTGCAGTTCCAAAAAATTTTCTTGATTGTTTACACTTTGTCACGGTATGCCATGTTGTCAGTGGGCTTTCGTGAATATATCAAGACACTCCCGGTTTGGTGGTTAAAACCATAATGAATATTTATTGAAATTCTTGACTTAACCTAGCTCTTATTTACTGGAGGTATCTGAAATGTATATATATTCTGTAACCAATCAGTGATCGATGCACTAATCGGGAGAGAGGGAATATGTTAGAGAGAGGCCGCATAGCCGGCGCTGTTGCGCCGCATGCGGCATGGAAACGGCCTTGCATGGGAACAGTCATAAAGTAATAACTCTGTAAAATGACACTTTCTTATTGAAAGTGCTTATGCAATGCAAGGGCCAACGGCTCGACGGGTTGCTGACTGGAATTCTCTAGAATTTAACTCAGCATGAAGCAACGTGCGAGTTCTGTTGAATTTAGGCATGGTTCGATGACATGTGTGAAGCACATGCCACACCGAGCGCGTTGGTAAGCTACACTACATGATTGAGCTTGACGATGGCAGATTGTGGAAACGCCATATCGATCAACTTCGAAAGGTCCTAGATAAAATCCGCTGTTGATGGTACCTACTCGTAGTTCCGCGTTGCCCCAGAACCCAATTCCGCTCGAGCCAACAGGTGAAACCTCTCTATCTACTCCCCAAGTGATCTTGGCTGATCCAGTCCCATCTCGTGAAATCCCTCAGAGCCCCATGACCAAGATAAATCACGATAGCCCGGTTTTGGAAGAACCTAGATTTGTAACAGAGACTGCTAGTCAGGAAACAAGACAATCAGCCAGGGTAAGAAAGCCACCGAACAGGCTGAATTTGTAATGTTGTCACTAACTTACTAACATGTCATATTTGTTTATGGCGGTGTATGTGTTTTAAGATCAGTTGTTAGGGACACTCAAAATAAATCAATAATTTTTATTATTAAAACTGGCACTTAAATCGGTCAATTTTTGCTTCGAATTGAAATCATGTGAGCCAGTATGATTTCCATTTTCCGCACATAATTTTTAACACCCGTCACTTAATACACAGGTTCGTTTCCAATGAGACTGATATGGTCCGCACATAATTTTCAATGGAGCGAGAAATGTCATTCAAGTGTGTTTTCACTTTGCCCTATTCTATCCATCTTCGCACTTAAAACGAAATAAAAAACCGTGCGCGAAAAACAATCAGCTGCTTTATCGTTCTAGAAGAAAAAAAAACTGCAAAATGGAGAAGCAAAGTGAAGTTTACCGTATGGTGGTTTTGGTACTTGATTTGCCAGCGGAAGCCACTGAATTTTTTGAAGTTAATAAATTACTATAGATGTTCTTCTTTGCCATGTTAACGGTGTTTATTGTGAATATTTCAGATCTGCCGAGCGTTTCTGCCATTCCCACAGAAGAGCTGCTGAACGCGATAGCTTCAAAAAGTGAAGAAGTTTTTATGATGGTACAAATAAAACCTCTTTTATTCACACATTTCGTTTTAATATAAAAAAAAAAAAAAAAAAATATAAAAAAAATAATTTTTTTTTGCGAGGGCAAAATAAACAAAAAAAATAAAAAAAAAAAAAATAGCTCCATATCATTTCAGCAACGAGTAATTTTCATATTTTTTTATTTGCATGAAACCTTGCATACAAGTTTTTGGGGAAGAAAAACGCCGTTTTGCATACTTGGTTCGCCATTTTGAATCTAGCCTTACTTATGAGAAGGGCCTATGAAAAATGCACATGATATCTTCAAAAAATTGTATCTCGGAAACGGTTTGTCCGATTGGTGTCTTCGGCGAAGTTTTAGACAATTGTTGGTGCTATATGGAGAAAATATGCACGGTAAAAAAAATTTTGGTTTTTGTGTTTTGAACTAAAATATAGATTTTCCCTTAAAAGTTACATGTCAATAATTCTTTAATTATTCTTATGTTATAGCTGACTGAAAATGCTATCTAGTGCATAGTGGGTTGTTCTGGAGAAAAATAGGTTACAATGAAAATTTTTTTTTTTTTAAATTACAATTTTCAAAAAAGCTCAAAAAAGTCAAAAAAGTTTGTCACTCTAATTTTATGAAAGAACATCAAATTTGCAAGCAAAAAGTACTTCGGTAACATTTTTCTAAGATGCACCGTTTAGAAGATTGATTTTTTTGATAACTTAATAAGTTTTGGCCCTTTTCGGATGTACTCCGTGTTTTTCCAGTTTCAAAAGTATTTTTTTCGGAAAGATTGGAAAATTTTAAGTTAAAATGACACTGACAGCTTAAAGATTCGAGTGAAATTCTCTGCCTTAAAAGTATTTTGAAAAACAAGTTACAAAATCCCACTATCAGGAACAATGATTTCTTCCAGTTATTTTTGGTGCGTTGTGTTGAAAATGTGCATTCAACTCTTGCATATCGCCTAACAGTTACTGGATGTGTTTATACTGTGCACTGGATGTGTTTATACTGTGCCTACTGGAAACTGGATGTGTTTATACTGTGCATATTTTCTCTCTATTGCCGAACATCGCCACAGACATCAAACCGATGAGACAACTCGATTTCGAGATACACCTTTTTGAGAACTGCAAATGCAAGCTCCTCAATTAGCAAGATTCAAAAGAGCGAATTAAGCTTATTTTTCAGGGATGGTGATTGTGCGCAATAAAAAATAACATTATATGTTGGATATCATCAGTTTATTTTTATTCCTGTATTTTTATAAAATTATTGTTTACACAACTTTCTTAACAATATCGAATATTTTGGCATCATTGTCAGGACAGTTTGAATAAAGCTTTGCCTTTATTGTATTTTCTGATAGAGGAAGAAATGAGTGGAATTTTTGAATTCCTTGAATTGTTTTTGCATTATTATATTGATTATTTAGCTGCAAAGACATATTATTTGTACCATATATCGTATTCTTCTGTAGTAGAATAACAAAATGACAACTTTGTAAGTTCTTCTTCTTTTCGTTTGTTTGCCCAATTAAACAACTCTCTTGCAGTCTTTATCGGGTGTTCGCGTTCTTTGGCTAAACTTGCTCTGGTAGCCATGCGTTTTATCGTACCTCCAATAGCATCGCATGGACCTTTTCCGTGCGATGTTGCGAAGAAATGCCATTCAGCGTCAATACCATACTTTGACTTAAATTTACAAAGGCTAGAAAAGTTTTTTTGGTTTTTATACTGTGAAGCAGCACCATCTGACATAAAATAATTTTTTTTATGTTTTTATTTTGATCAATTTGTAAAAAGTTTATCATTTTATCAATAAACAAATTAACAGCGACTGAATCATGTCTTAGTTCTTCAGAAATTATAATGAAGCTAAAATGTTTAATTTGCATATTTTCAGAATAATATATTACGAAAGGATGGATTGTGGCCTGTTGCACGTTCCAATGGTGTGATTGAACTTCATCCTGCAAAATGAAGCTGTAATTTTCAGAAAAGTCACAAATAGCTAAAAATTCACCATCTTGCAAGTTTTGTTTTGTAGTTTTCAAAAAATTGGATTGTTCGGTTTTTACAAAATCATGCGGAATCAAACTTTCTAATTTTGAGCTGAAAAATGAAACAAACTCATCGGTTTGCTTTACAATAGTTTCTAAATCACATCTGTCAGTGGTAACCTATTGTTCGAATGAAAGCTTTTCAACAAAGTTTTCTTCCAGTTGTTTCAATAAACTGTCTTCTAAAACTGAAGTATCTGGGCAGTTTTCACATCTTCGTAGATGGCAATGAGTTGTCTTATTTTCGCAAAGTAATCTATTCGTTAATGTTTTTAGATCATTCAAGACATTGTATTTTTTTAAGCTATGTAGAATTAAATTGACATTTTCATGCGTAGTGCAAACGCAAACATTATGTGTTCCTGTGATAGTCAATAGTTTACATTGCCTTGGCCGGAGGCTTGCAAATGATGAAAACTCAATTTTTACATTGACGTACATTTCATTAAACCGATTAAAAGCTTCTCTCAATGTCATCATTAACAATCTTTTCTGAACAGCTAATCTCTTATTTCCTGTCTTTACGCTAACAAAATCTCTTTGGCCTGGCATTGCACGGCTTATATCATCGTCCTCAAAAAAATTCAAAACCAGTTCTTTTGTTTCATTACTCAAAGCTTTTCCAGAGCTTGAACCTTGAGATGAATCAAATACATTATCTCTTTCCTTTCTTGCATCTGATGCCATATTTCTACTGGTTTTAAATTCGTCTACAATTTTTTGTACTGACCATGATTTTGGTAACAATGATAAAATTGATAGTTTTTCTTGCCTTGTGGCTGAATTTAAAAATTTAATTTTCATATTTTCTATGACTTCATCAAACTCGTTTGCTTTTTCTGTTTTAGCGTCTAATTTAAAAAGATTTCTTCGTACACCTTCGACGATTTCAGCGCACTTTTTTTCAGGATAGTGAACATTTTTAACCTTACCTAAATCTATAGGCGAAACACGAATAGCTGCTATTCCTCGGTTGAATATTTCGACGTCTACAGGCATCGTGAAGTCTTCATTTGATTGAATTGTGCTTAGCGTTGACGCTGATGGTATCGTGACCAAACTTTCATAGCTTTGCGAATCAGGTACATCAGGTATGGTCTGAACAGTTGGCATCCTTGAGACGCCGGCTACGCTTTGTTCTTCGTTTTGGGTGAGGTGAGCTCTTGAATCAATATGTAGACGGCAAGACGAACAAATACGAAAATCCTTGGTGTTCAGTGTGGATACCTTGGAAAATCCAATTGATTTTAGTTTTTGGATGAAACCATCCATGAGATATCGCAGCTCTTTCGAACACTGAATGTCTTTGAATGGGCGAATACATCTTATTTTACTCATTTTGTAATCTGTAACATAGAAAATATTTTCCAATTGTTAGTTTTGTACGAAAATATCACAAAACATATAATTAAAATGTGTATTTAAAAGTTACCTTTGCACCAAAACGTGTTACACTTTCCTTTACAATTATTATGTTATCAAACAACACTGGATCTCGTTCAAAAACACAGGATTATGAGCTGAAATTACTATAATCACTATGCTACTAGCAACCTTTCTGCATTTACTGTTTGGTAGATACTGGATGAACTCAGAACCGAGTCAGACATTATTATACAGCTCACGGGTAGAAATCATAGAATGCTGGGTAAATACTGTTGGAAGATAGGTAGAGTTGAACGCTCAGGTATCGTTGAACCTTCAGGTACGAGTTTGGAGAGTTGGAGCGAGGTAGATTTGCTGGCGTAGGTATATTGTTATTGAAGAAGATTGTAAATTGTATATACCTGGAATGAATAAAGAGTGCGGCGGTTGTTGATTGAGGTATCAGTCGGCAGCCGTCTAGTTTGATGGAAGGTGACTAAGACTGCGTTCTTTTTATTTATTATTAAGAAACGGTCATCGACGGAGCTAGCCTCGTTATGGCCAGCGTGGCCATGGTGGACTAGTTCCAACAAAGACCATGTTTACAATCATCAACTGTACGTAGTACAGCTAACTGGTATCTAATTACCTGTATCTAATACTTGTTAACACGTTTTCAGCACAACGCACCAAAAATCACTTGAAGAAATCATTGTTCCTGATAGTGGGATTTTGTAACTTGTTTTTCAAAATACTTTTAAGGCAGAGAATTTCACTCGAATCTTTAAGTTGTTAGTGTCATTTTAACTCAAAATTTTTCAATCTTTCCGAAAAAAATACTTTTGAAACTGGAAAAACACGGAGTACATCCAAAAAGGGCCAAAACTTATTAAGTTATCAAAAAAATCAATATTAAATCAGTAATATCTTCTAAACGGTGCATCTTAGAAAAATGTTACCGAAGTACTTTTTGCTTGCAAATTTGATGTTCTTTCATAAAATTAGGGTGACAAACTTTTTTGACTTTTCTTAATAGCTTTTTTGAAAATTGTAATTTTTTTCATTGTAACCTATTTTTCTCCAGAACAACCCACTGTGCACTAGATAGCATTTTCAGTCAGCTATAACATAAGGATAATTAAAAAAATATTGACATGTAACTTTTAAGGGAAAATCTATATTTTAGTTCAAAACACAAAAACCAAAATTTTTTTTACCGTGCATATTTTCTCCATATAGCACCAACAATTGTCTAAAACTTCGCCGAAGACACCAAACCAATCGGACAAACCGTTTCCGAGATACAATTTTTTGAAGATATCATGTGCATTTTTCATAGGCCCTTCTCATAAGTAAGGCTAGATTCAAAATGGCGAACCAAGTATGCAAAACGGCGTTTTTCTTCCCCAAAAACTTGTATGCAAGGTTTCATGCAAATCAAAAAATACAAAAAATAAAAACTGGAAAAATTTCCCACTTGTTCGTGGAATCGCTCAATTATAAATTTATGGTTTTGTATTGTAATCCTATTGTAAATTTTTATTCGGGACAAAGTTGCCCGTTCCGCTTATGAAGACATCCTGGCAAGCAACTTCCGAAAATTTTAAAGTTGCTGGAGGACAATATTGGTACACTGTTACCTTAAGCAGTGTCTGATTGATTTTGTTCGGTAAGACTCAGTATAAGTAATTGTACTGAACTTATAGGGTAATCCTATTTTGGCTACTAATTCGAATTAAATGGCTATATTCCCAAACACTCAAACTGAGGAGTCGTTACATAGCGTGATTCTAAATTAATCAAAACGATGTAGGATTATAGGGAACAAACAAGTACTAATGCATGGAATCAACGCTTCGAGTAAAATCATAGCATAAACCATCCAGTCCATATGGCACAGTGCTAAGTATCCCGGGTTTAAAGAGCAGGACTCGAGTTCGAGACTAGCTAGTAAGTATTTATGAAAAATTTAATTAAACTAAGAAAATATCGTCAAATTGAACTCAATCATCATTTCATTACACACAGCACTCTAAAAATAAATTTGCGGCAGGATTAGAACAAAAACAGGAACAAAAATGTCGAACACAAATGTCTTTTTTTTTGGTTTTGTTGAGTTCGTTTGAGGTACTTTTTAAGCTGAATAGCATTCTCTACAACCTCTTGAACGAACCTTCTGTGAACTTCAAAGTTTTCTTTAGAAGTTTATAAGAATGCTGCTAGCAGCTTAATCATTGAATGCGAACTAGAAAGTTCGGTTAATTACTTAAAAAGTAAGCTGAATAGAATTCTCATCATAATCCTTCAATTAGCTGGTTAAGCCAAAAACACCCTTTTATCAGAAATTTTGGTTGCTTGGGTAGTTATCAATAGTCGGATCTAGATTGCTGATCTGCAATACGACCATTTCCTTCTGATCTATACGGTATAGACCGTATCCGGTCGATGATTGCATGTTACCGTATGAATAGCCGTAAATGCTTCCGGTAACGCTAGGGGTGCTACTGCTGCACTGAAATATATTGCTTGAGCTTCCTGAGTTATTGCATTATTGTTGCCGTAGTGGCCATCAGTGGGCTGCTGAAAAAAATGGTTGCTCTGATTAGTTTGATTTTAGTAACGTTATAGAATAAAATTGTAATAATATTTCAAAAGAAGCCCCGAATTCTAACTAACATTATTCAGTTTTAAAACACAATTTGCTTTTTGTTCAGGTTTGGAGCAAAATTTGAATAGCTCAAACTAAAAATAAAGACGTTTCGTTTGACCGGGCTGCCATTTACTTTTTTGCATATAGATCAAAGTAAATAGATCAGTGGTGCAATATTTCTTATTGTGATCTAAAATAAGAAGATCTAAGTTTTTGAAACGGATCAATTTTAGATCAAAATAACCATCAGGATTGGAGGTGCCCTAAGCCAGTAGGTGGTAGATGAAAATCGCTCGAAAAATATTAAAATTAAATTTTATGTAACTAAATAAAAAGCCGATACTCCGTGTTTATTGACTTCTTAATAGCACATTTTACGTATCGGTGGTCACTTTATCCAAAAGCTTCTGAAAAACTTCTGGCGTCATTCGAATAGATCTGATGAAACAATTTTTTGTTTTCATAAAACTCAACGCTGTTTCATAAAATCCTCCTTTTTTATTTGTTAATTCGCTGACATAAACCGCAAATGTCTGTTGCCGCCTGTCTTATTTCGAATGTTTTTATAATACGCAAATTTTTTAATAAAAGAGCTGGCGTGCTTTCTCCATGTTCGAAGATTATGAAAATGACAACGCATTGTAAACAAGAAAGTGGCACGCGGCAGAGGCAAATCATTTAGAACATTTTAGTTCAATGCCGCGCTAGGCGCACTGCCGTGCCGCTGCGCAGCGCTCGCTATTGTAGCTAGGCCCTTATGGGTCAAACACAATGAAAACGGTAGAACGGCAAAACGGTAACAACGACCAATTCGCAATGTACTAAAATTACCGTTGCCGTTCTGCCGTTGCGTTTTGCCGTTCTGTAACCCACAATGTGATCGCCTCACATGCGTTTGTTTTTGTTTGCTACTGTTGATCAGTTAGTGTATTTTTCAGTTGATACAATGGAAGAAGTCTGCAATTTACTGCGAATTATGCAAGCCGTGGAGGAGTTGGGGCAACTGCAGTGGGAGCTTGCTTGTCTTGGATATGTCTAGCTCTGAACCAACGATGTGTGATCGTATGACCATCTCCGCTTCTCCGAGAAAGATTCGATCAACGGAAACGGAAAGAAACATCGCCGTAATTCAGGCATGTCAATGAAGGGCGAAAGGAGTTCGCTAGACCCGTTTAAAAAGCGATTCAAGATTAACAAAAAGAAAAACAACTACGAGGTAGATTTGGCAAAATCGTGGGTCTTTTTCGGTGTATTAAATTCAGTTTCTGCTTCTGCTTGTGCAGATATTTATCTTTGGTGGCTTTTCAAATAGGCTGTCGATATTTGGCCGGATGGAACCGATCGTGTAAATAAATGGTTGTTTTTTTTTGTATGGTGATTTGGGACACCAAAAAGCTGAATCAGGAGCTCTTTAATTACTACCAGATGTGGTTGCTTGGTAAACTTGATAACTGGGTTGAGATACACGAAGACAACTTCCAGTTCACTTCAGCTCCCCTATTATGATTTCTTCAACCAGGAACTTAACTGACGGTTCCTTTTCATCGTTCGACAACCAAATGTAAAGATCTCGCTTGCGTCTGATGGACTGTGCAGGTTCCAGTAAGCAGTGGAATATGCGTTTGTGGGAAAATTCGGATAACGCGGAAAAACACGCGAAGAACTACTGCGACACAAAACGGGTTTAATAACGGTTAGAAGTACAAAGGTTTAGAAAAAGTAAAACGTGTCTCGACAGGTTGACGATTGCTTGCTAATGTATCTCTACACCCACCGCGTGGGGCAAACAGACAGTTGTGGAGAGAATACAAGGGGTGCGCTGATGCGAAGCTAGGTGCATTGCCTCTCCACACTCCTCCTCAATGAACAGTAGCTTCGCGATCACTGTTGCAGGCCAAGTGCTTCACAATACTGCATGTGTTTGGTCAGCCCTAACGGCTTGGTCATCACATCCGCTGTCATGCTTTCGGTCGGGCAATACACGAGTTCAACAACCTTTCTGGTACACAGCTTCTGGATGAACTTATGTCTGGTGTCGATGTGTTTAGATTTCCGACTCGCCCTTTCACACTTCACGAAGCACAGACAGCCTTGGTTATTCTCGCGAATCACCGTTGGCTGCGCTTGAGGTTGCCCGAGATCACTAAGCAGCTTCCTTAACCAAAGGGCCTCCTGGCAGGCCTCACTCAAGGCCACATACTCGGCCTCCATGGACGAGAGCGTGACACTGCCTTGCTTCCGGCTCGCCCATGAAATTACCGAACCGCCGAAGTAGAACACCATTCCCGACGTCGATTGCCGATCGATAGGATCGCCGGCCCAATCAGCGTCCGAAAATCCATTCAGCTGTTGATCAGGATCGCCACCAACCACCAGAAAGTAACCGCTAGTTTGCTTCAGGTAGCGTAGCACTCGTTTCGCGGCAGTCCAGTCACGGTGAGTTGGTCCACAAAACTTCCTGCCGAGAATGGCAGCGGCATTAGCTATATCTGGACGGGCGACAACTGCCAGATACAACAGACCTCCTACTAGACTCCGATATTGGGTGGCATCTTCTAGAATTTCACTGTTTTCCTCGGATTTCAAATAGCCTGGATCCATAGGCGACCTTACTCCCTTGGCTTCACTCATACCATGACTGTTGATGAGCTTCTCTATGTACTGCTGGAGACGAACTTTGAAGGCGCCTTTTTCTCGTTGTACCTCAAGTCCTAGGAAGTGATGAACAGCTCCTAAAGATGTCAAATCAAACTCCGCATTCAGGCTGTTGAATATTCTGGCGATTTCATTCTCCGACGCCGACGCAAGCAGCAGGTCATCGACGTAGACCAACAGGTACGCCTCACAGTCATCTCCTCGCACATAAAGACAGGGGTCAGCTGCTGACGCCTTGAATCCGAGCTTCGAAAGAACTTCATTGAGCCGCCTATTCCAGCACCTCGCCGATTGTCGAAGGCCATAGATGCTTCGATTCAATCTGCATACCAACTGCTTCTGGTCTCTCTTCTCGAACCCCGGTGGTTGCCTCATGAAGATTTCCTCGTCGAGTGAACCGTGGAGGTAGGCAGCCTTTACATCAAAATGGTGGACATAGAAATTCCTATTAGCGGCAACAGCGAGGAACGCACGCAATGATACTTGACTCGTTACTGGCGCATACACGTCGCTGAAGTCAACTCCTTCACGCTGAGTGTAGCCTTGTGCTACTATCCTGGCCTTATGCTTCACCGGTTCACCTTTCTCGTTGCTCTTCAGTTTAAAGACCCACTTGGATCCGACGACCTTCCGTCCTTCCGGCAGGCACACGATGTCCCAGGTTCCATTTCGCTTGTGGGCATTGAGCTCCTCCTCCATGGCACTGCGCCACTGCTGATCCTTCATGGCTTCTCCGTAGTCGCGTGGTTCCTCGAAAGCACAGGACGCTTTTTCAATCACACTTTCCAGTACGTAGTCTCCGAGTCGCTGTGGTTTCACGCCACGGGTTGAGCGAGTAGACCGTCGAACACCATCTTGATCTTCATTTGCAGACTCAGCATCCTCGTACAATTCCTCGCATTCAGACCCATCACTCAATGGATCGTGGTCCTCCGATGTCTCGTCCTTCGGCAATGGAATTTCTTGCTCTTCCTGTTTCGGAACTCTTCGTGAAGGTTCGGGATCATCCTTTGCAGTCAGCGGAATCTCCACGCACGATGAACCGTTGCCCAACTCCAAGAATCGAGCATCTCTGCTAACTGTTATCAAGTCCGTTTCTCGATCCAGGAACCGGTACCCCTTGTGCTCCATGGAGTACCCAACAAACACCAACTTTCGCGCCTTGCTGTCCATTTTGGCACGCTTCGTCGCAGGAACGTGCACATATGCCTCACTGCCAAAAACTCGCAAGTTTGACAAATCAGGCTTTCGCCCCCACCACAATTCGTAGGGCGTCTTCTCAATCGACCTTGACAGCATTCGATTCTAGAGGTAGGTGGCTGTAAGCACGGCTTCTCCCCAGTAGCGCTTCTCCAATCCGGCGTCGATCAGCATACAGGTGGCCATCTCTGTGATCGTTCTATTCTTCCGCTCAGCCACGCCGTTTTGCTGGGGCGAATAGGGAGTCGTGAATTGTGGCTTAATTCCTTCTTCACGATAAAACTTCCTCAGCTCGTTATTATCGAATTCGCCACCTCCATCCGAGCGTACAACGGCGGGCTTGCGGCCAAATAGGTTCTCCACCCAACGCACATAATCCTTTATGTTCGCTGCAGCCTCCGATTTGTGTTTGAGTAGGTACGTCACGGTGAAGCGACTGAAGTCGTCAATAACGTGCATAACGAAACGATTACCGCTCGGTGTCTCGTTCTTCATGGGACCGCAGAGATCCGTATGCACGATATCCAAAATCTTTCGTGATTTCCGCTCGACGACCTCCGGAAACGGCGCTCGTGCCGACTTCCCCTCTAGACAAATTTCACAAATAATTTGCAATCCACAGTCGCTTCATTCCGTTGACCAAACCGTCCTTCAGCATACGCTTGGTGGAAGCCCAATCACGGTAACCGAGTCGTCTGTGCCACTGGTGTTGGCAGTTTTCTCGGTGGTTTTCGGTTGCCTTCATCGCCGTACAAGCAACACGTAGGTGGTACAATCCTCCGTTGCGAACTCCGGTCACCACAGTATCACCCTTTGCGTCAACGATCTTGCAATTTTCTTTGCGAAGCACACACTCAGGTTCTTTTGCGCTAGCTTACCGACCGACACGAGGCTAGTCGCAAGACCCGGAACAAATTTCACGTCACTCATGTCGATGCGAACGACCTTCTCGCTTTCATCGTACCCGTACAGTACTCCGCGACCTTCGCCGAGGATTTGTAATATAACCGCCCACGAACTCGTTCAGTTCCGAGAAGAACGCCCTATCACTCGTCATATGGGCACTTGCCCCACTGTCGATGAGCCACGAACAAGAATCACCATCGACCGTAAACGCGACGTGCCGCAATTCACCCTGGGCTGTTTTGGCTTTTCCCGCTTCTTCTTTCCTGCTTCTCGAGTCACTGTTATCGTTCTTCACCGACTCCTTGTACTTCCTGCAGTTTCGCCGAAGATGCCCCGGCATCTTGCAGAAGTGACACTTACGCGTTTCTTTGTTAATTTCCGAACCCATAGCCTTTTCAGGCTTCGAACCACTCGCGCCCGCATCGCGTTCCATACGACGACCGTACTCATCAGCCAATTTTGCCTTCACCACTTCCCACGTAACGTCATCATCTGGCCGACTATCCAGAGCGGAAACCAAACTATCAAACGATCGCGGGAGGCTCCGCAAGAGCATACACACTTTCGTGTCTTTATCTAGGGTCATTCCCGCGGCCTCCAATCGGTCGAACAAATCGTCCACTTCGAGCAAATGCTGCTCCACATTTCCACCCTCAACTAGATTAATTGCACACAGTTTCTTGAGGAGTGAAACGCGGACTGATCGTGACGTTTTCTCGTGGTACTTTCAGAGAGCGGTAAATGCATCCCGAGCATGCGTGCACTTCTTTACCAGAGGCAACTGGCTGTCCTCCAGCAACAACACAATCGTCGCTTTTGCCTTGCGATCGTTGTTTTCCCACTCTTCATCGCGATCATCTTCGTCCGGCAATTCCTCGGACACGACACTCCACAAGTTCTCGCGGGACAACAACATTTCAAGTCGAATTTTCCACGTTTGCCAGTTGGTTCCCGAAAGCTTCGGAACGACAAACCTCGCGTCGGACATTTTGCACTCGCGTCGTGGTTCACTGTCCCAAAAGTGAGAAATAAAACGTAAACAAAAAAAAACAACTTCACGTACTTCGTTTGCTCGGGGCGCTAGGGAATGCAACAGAAAACAGAATGCCTTTTTCCCTCTTCGAGCTTGCTCGGAACACTTCCTCTTCTTATTCTCTTTTCTCCTCCTGGAGAAGCAATCACTCGCAATGTTCTTCCTCTTCACCCTCGCTCGGGCGGAACACCACAGAACTTTCTGCTCAGAAGAATTACACTCGCGAACCGAACTTTTCCGCCACAGCAACTGGGCCCATAACCTGATGGACTGTGCAGGTTCCAGTAAGCAGTGGAATATGCGTTTGTGGGAAAATTCGGATAACGCGGAAAAACACGCGAAGAACTACTGCGACACAAAATGGATTTAATAACGGTTAGAAGTACAAAGGTTTAGAAAAAGTAAAACGTGTCTCGACAGGTTGACGATTGCTTGCTAATGTATCTCTACACCCACCGCGTGGGGCAAACAGACAGTTGTGGAGAGAATACAAGGGGTGCGCTGATGCGAAGCTAGGTGCATTGCCTCTCCACAGCGTCAACCCTCGAACAGCATTACCTTATTGCGAAAGCTCATTTCGTTCATTGTCTAAAAGTAAAAAATAAGCATAATTATTCCTCAAAGTATAACCCACTTCGTCTCTCTACACCCACTCCAAAATCAGAGTAAAAACCCTGCAACACCTCCGGTAGGGAAACCTCGAAATTCGGCACTATAATCGCAAGGTTTTGCTCCCGTTCCACGTACTGTCTTCCTTTTTCTGCTCCACGTAATTCAACTCGATTAACCCGGAAACTAAAATCTCCCCTGCGGCCTTCATACTGGGATGGTAATTTAATCGGACCAATTTCTTCTTCACTCAGAACGTTTGTTTACACGATTGACTTCCTTTGACAGATAAATCCGATTCTTTTTTATCTATAGCAATGTTCCCAGCACTACTACAGAAAACAGATAAAGCCAAAAAAAGTGATCTGAAACATGCATCATTTGAATCAATTTTCTTGCAGATGCAAAAATTTAAATCTTTGTGCTGCATGATACATGAAGACGCGGTGCAAGAATTTAGATCACATCAGATCTAAAAAGAGGCCACTTTGTCGCACGTCGCACATCGCGGCCTAAGATTCCGACTTAATATATCAAATGTTTGGAAGTGGCCACTTCCTCGGAAGTACTGAATTCTCGGAACCCTCTCATATGTGGGCGATATCAAATGTCAAATGTCGATATCTTACAATGCTGTGCCAAAAAAGAAAGCTCAAAAAATCTCCATTTTGGAACATGCACTCCGCCAGCACCAGCGCCGGAAGTAGAAGACTTCTCAATATTTCGTAACTCCTTGACGTATCTCTCACGGAGATACTTCCACTTTCGCTTAGCATCTTCAACTAAGTAGGAGAGAAAGAAATAGATTAAAACTTAGTAAAAAAAAACCATAGAATAATATAATTTATTTACTTGTCCGCTTTACTTTGTTTGCCAAAGATAGCCAAATCTGTTCTTTGGTAACGACGTTTCGGTAGGCCTTGCTGCTTTTCACGTATAGTGAAGGGTGTTTTTCACCAGAGAAATAAAGTGGAAGATGAAATAATCATCTTCCGGTATTTCCTCGACATTTTCCCAACAGATTTTTGTGTTATTAAACAGCACCTCCGATGCTTTCCAATACTGTGATTTTTTTACACAGGGATGTCAGGTGAAATTTAAAACATATACAATATAAAATGCCAGGTTAAATTAAAAACAAATACAATCCCGCATAACGAAAAACAATTTGCTATACAGTCAAAACTACATTTCAAATGTAAGATATATAATCACATTTTATGTTATTGTTATCAAATAGTTTAATCTTGTTTTCACCATATAACCTCTACATTAACACATATTGTTAATATATGCCATATTGTCATTGAGAGGTTTTTTATTGCCTGCACTCGATCTGGAATATATACCAACTTTTGGCATAGACTACAGCAAAAAAATTGTTCGTGAAAATTGCCATTTTTTTATGGTAACTGAACTTAACCGCCTATTCAGCATATTGTTATTTGGCCTTTTACCTTCTGAAATATTGTTAAAACTATATAGGAGATTGTTAGTTTACAGTTGTCAAATATAAAGGCAAATGTAGTGACAATAACGGAAACGGTCGTCAACAATAAAGGAAATGGTCCAGGAATGGTTTGTGATTATGCGGGATATAAAATATTTACTGACAAATCAACGGAGGTAGCATCTCTGTATTTACATACGCTCAATGTTTCAATTCTGCTTTGTCGCTTTGTCATTCCGTTTTTTTCCAATTTTTTGGAAAAAAACGCATTTTAGTACTATACCGTTTTTACCATTGCGCTGTCATTGTGTGCGCATACGTTACATTCCATGCATTGGAAAATTTTCAGTTTCCGTTTTGCCGTTCTACCGTTCTCATTGTGTTTGACCCATTATGCGTCAACCAGGCCAATATCGGTTCAGTGTGAACTTTAAACGAGTTAGTTTAGATTTTGTTCTGAGTGTAGCTTTACTCACATTTGTGTCAAACGTACTCAATTTTAGGTTGTTTAGAAATAGCGTGCAAGATGCGTTTTTTTATTCATACCTTAATGATAAACCCTTAGTGACATTGACAGTACATGTCGTTGCTGCCAACCTTCGGGATTTGTTCGTTTGCTTTCTTTTTCGTCTAACTTTTGTAAAGCAACGTCATGGCTCCTGTGGTGTGTTTAAAATTATTAAATAATTTTGTGTAATACCGGAACATTACGCTTTGGGACACGGATGTCGGATGCGCGAAATTGTTATCTATTTGTAGATTATTCCGTCCGAATGATTTGAGACCTTATCGATGTGGAATCGTTGAATGCGATATATCCCACGTGTGCTGAGCGAATGTTCAACAGGATCTGTTCCGGGGATATTTATTAATATGTTTTGTTCAATTTTTAGGTCAAAGCCGTCGCGTCTGTAAAGACGAAACCTGGTAAGGGTGGCAAACTACCCAAGAAGCAGCAACTACGAGGCAAAAATGCCCAAAAGAAAAAAAAGGAGCATTTGCGCTATGGCGTCGATTGCACCAACATAGCTGAAGACAATATTATGGATGTCACTGACTTCGTAAGTATCCTCATGGATTAACATTTTCCTGCTTCAAAGACGGATATCTTAATGCTAGTTATGATAATAGTGGTGTACCCGGTTCTTGTCAATATGTTAAATTTTATGTTCACAGAAACGTACATAACCACACTTTTCCATGGGGGGGTTTTGTTTAGGGGAACAATGGGTAAAATGAACAGTAGTTGATTTATCTGATCCCCTCTGGCAGAGTTAATTCCAGACAGCAATAACAACGGAAGCCAAACGGCAGTCAGTTACAAAGATTCGGCCTGATTGCCTGTCGGATAATAAATTGGTTAGATGCAAGTCGATTCCGATTGCACATATCGACGTCATTTGTGACAACTGTAAAACTTGCTGTTGTTAAGTTTCCGACCACATTGCGTTCGGGTCTTATGCTTCGAAAAAGGATAGCAAAAATTTGAGTAGTTATTCAAAAAACGTATCGTGAAAAAAAACCCGTGTAAAAAATTACCGCGTTAATTCCGGAATCCGTGTAAAAAAACCGTGCTTATGCCGAAATCCGTGTAAAAAAAATGCAATAACATGCTAAGTCTTTTCAATGAAAAACACTTCGAAAATTTTGTGAACAGTGGAACGGATAGCCCAACAAGGTCCAAGAGGCAAGCGAGGGCCCCAGGGCCTGAACACAAAATAATGGCGGAGTGAATGTGTGTGGCATAATACAGGTACATTCATGATGGTATACCTCGAGACCCTTAATATTTGCAAAGGTGCGGCCTTCAGCAGTTATTCAGAAGGTTAAGGGCATTCAAGTGGTGGACCGTTTTATTCGGAATTTTACCGCTAGTGGCTCTACCCTAATAAATTTCGTATGGTTATTTTTCTTAACGACCTATTTGTGGTATCATCCAAACCATTAAAGAAATGGTTGGAGGATTTGTGATATCGTTCGTTTAAGGTAATTTTTTATCAGGGTAGTGAGCATGCCAAATTAAACATTTTCAACTTGTTCTATCTCGTGATTCTGATAAGATAGAAAGTTCTAGTTTTCGGAAAAGTTCAGAAGGTCAATGGCATTCAAAAGATGGACCTTTTCAACTTGTTGCATAAAAAGTTCAGATGGTCAAGGGCATTCAAAAGATTAACCTTTTCCAACTTGTTCTATCTTGTGATTCTGATAAGATGGAAAGTTGAAGTCTTGAGGATGGTGCATACCATGCAGACCAAGTTTTCAACGCCGAAGAAACTGGTCTATTTTGGAAAAAGATGCCTAGTAGAAGTTAGATAGCTTCAACTGAACGTACCGCACCTGGGTTCAAAGCCTTAAAGAATCGAATCACACTGCTGTTCTGTATATGTATATACATGCTCAGATTTGCATGCTCACTAGCGCCACATAGCGGTAAAATTCCGAATAAAACTGTTCATCTCTTGAATGCCTTGACCTTCTGAACAACTTTGCAGATGTTAAGGATCTCGAGGTATACCATCATGATTGTCCTGTATTATCCCCACACATATTCACTCCGGTCTTATTTTGTGTTCTGGCCCTGGGGCCCTCGCTCGCATCTTTGACTTTGTTGGGCTGTCCAATCCTCTGTTCACAAAATTTTCGAAGTGTTTTTCATTGCAAAAGACTTAGCATGTTATTATATGTTACACGGATTTCGAAATTGACACGTTTTTTTTTGTGTCCGAATTTGCTTACGGAGAAAAGTGTCCTAATGTTTGGAGGCAATTGTAGAATTTTTTTCCACTATCTTCCGATGATGTTCAATAGCCTCGGACACGGGCATATGGAAGAAAAAAAAATTCCGCTCCCCTTTGATTTTTGGGAGCCCTGGGGTCCTATAATAACTGTGAAAAATTTCAACTCGATCGGTGAAACTATATTTAGGCGCCCGCGGTTTTAATGTTCCATAGGATTTTCTATGGTGAAACTTACTTTTACGAAGAAAAATCTGGCGAGGTGACCCGTTGTCCTCTAAAAATAATTCAATCCAATCAATCTCTGGAAAATCTTCCAAGGAAACTTTTCTTCGAAGACCGCAAAGCGATTCGAAGCTTGTGGAAAAAGTAATTTAGCTAATACTGATTACTATCGAAACGAACGGACTATCCAAACGTAAAAAGAAGAACAATGTGAGGAAACACAAATATCAATATACAGTTCCACATCTCACGAATACCGTTAAGCCTGATGGCCGACAAAAAAGTCTATGTGGTTTATGCATAGCCCCTCACCAGATTTTTCTTTGCCAAAGTAAGTTACCCCATAGCAAATCCTATGGAAAATTAAAACCGCGAGCGCTAAAATATAGCTCCACCGATCGAGCTGAAATTTTACACAGTTTATATAATACCCCAAAGGTTCCCAAAAATCAAAGGGGAACTGGAATTTAAATTTTGTCCTAGGCTAATGTTCAAGTCTTATTATCATTCTCTGTTAATAAATTTAAGGCCGTCCGGAGATAGAGGCTAACTTTGAGGATTGGCTTTTGGGGAGTTGCTCATAAGCTAAGGGTCATAGATCTGCATTTTATGATCTGTTTACCGTTATTCGACCCGAAAAAAAATCTCATTGGTTTACAATTAAATGTATTGTAACCATACAATAGAATCTATAGTATGTACAATTAATAGTATTGTTCACAACGATAAGATGACAATAGGAGTTATTGTTACTACAATAGAATCAAATGTAAATTAAGGCATCGACAATAGAAAAAGGGGGTTGCTATGTATCTTAATAATGGCAAAAATCTTTTTTTTTTCCTAACAAATTTGAGTCAATTCAATCACTGAGGCAAATAATCATAAGAATTTCATAAGGTTCAACTTATGAACGATGCTTTGGAATTTCATAAGGTTAACTTATGAATGAATTTTGTTTCACACGACGTTGTTCTTCTACGCCTTTAGGCTTTCCTGATTACAAGTGTTGATATAATCTAGTGGGCAGTCACTGGACCCATAACCTCATCGTTCATGGTTCGAATCCAGATTGCTCCATATTTTTATTTTTTCAACATCTTTATAATTCATAAGGTAAATTTATGAAATTCATACTGATTTCCTATAGCAAATAATCATAATGCAATCTTATGAATATTGATAGTTTATTTCGCTGAGTGTTCACTATTGATTTTATTGTTTCACAATTGTTGAAAATCCTAGCATATGGTGTGAATAGTAAATCTATTATAATGACAATATGCATTTTTCATTTATCTGATTCATGAACAATAAGATTCATGGTCGGAAATAGATTTTAATGTTATTTAATATTATTGTATTGTTATTGTATGCTTATTTTTATCCGGGTATCGAGACATTATTATGCCAAATGACAAAAAATTTCATATTTAATTATTATATTTTTTTCTAAGTATGTTATGTCAAATTGCCAATATGCTAAATGACTATTTAGAAACAAATATTGTACTTCAAATGGCCTTATCCTAAAGTACATTATTTTGCATTAAATTCGTTTCAATTGATCGAAATGATGGATTTCAAACAACTTGCTTATTTTAATACTTTTAATATTTTCTTTAAAAAAAAAACTTTTCGGTTGATTATTAGCCTGAAAGTGATACTTTCCAGTTAAAAATATTCAGTTGAATGATTACAGGTATGAATATCCCGGCCAATGATTTTCCGGGAGATCGATTTCCGGTTAATGGTCCGGGTATTGTCATAAGCCTCTTTATTCAGCGTAGGATGATTATTGGAACTGAGTTTTTATATGGGCCGGAAATCCTATTTGTATAATGCAATTAAACATTTACTTTCAAAATTTACTTAAGAATTATTAATAACAATTATTTTCCTTAAGAGCTATGTTCCTTTACACCTCTATTGGTGGCACTGATCCTATAGTGTGTCTATCAATCAATGGATTGCGCTATTATATATACTGAAGTTAAATTTCACATCTACTACCGTAATCGTGTATCGATTGAAGGATTGTGGGAGTAAATGATTATTGATAGCATATTTTCAACTGTGGTTTTCCTATTTTTAACATTACACTTAGATTAAAATATATCGAGTGATCTATTCAAACCACGTATGATACGTTATTAGCAATTACATTAGATTTTTTTCTAAAAAAAAATAGTAACAACTTCTCTACTAATGCTACATTTATAATATTATTAGCAGTGATGTTACATTAAGTCAAGCGATAAGAAATATATTTCAGAGTTGTCACGAAATTGCATTTTGCCAGGAAACCAGTGGCTCATCCTGGTAGGTAAGGGTGTTATAAAAAAAACTTCTATGACGACTGCCATGAAGAATGTTTGTTACAACTATCCCCGACGAAATTATAATAGTATATGTTGAAAAAAAAAAATCATTGAAAATTAGTTAAACCTACATCTTTATATATTTTTTGCAGCTTGTTAAGGGTGCAAACCCTGAGAAAAACAATTGTAATGGTTTGTTTTATGGCAGGTTTTCATGTAAAAAAATATTCCGGTCCATAAAACGATGGTTTTGTGTTAATGATAACTTTCGATTATCAAATGTGGGTATCAACAGGGTGACCCAAGACTCGGGAAATGCGGGAAGCCATAATCAAGAAAGCGAGAGAATATGCAAAAAATTCCGACAAGTACGTTTTGGCATTTCGCAACGACTGCCCATCTTTTTATTGTGGTTTTAAGTAGCTACTCAGCAAATCTCCATTAACATACCCTTTAACGCGTTACGTCATCTGTATTAACCCCGATGTTATAGCTCGCATCAAGGACATAGCTAACAAGCGTCTGGAGCTCTGTCCTGAAACGTTCGTAGATGAAGACTATCTCAGCGCTGCAGTTGCTCACAATGTGAAAGAACTGATTGGTCATTCCAAGAAGGAGCTGCCATATTTGACAACATTTGTTGAAAAAGTGCTCATTCTGTTGCACGAGAATGCGACGATGGAGCGAGGATTTTGAAATGAAAAGTGTCTGGTGGTGAACCAAACTGAAAAGAGTTTGATAACTCAGAAAATTGTCTACGAACTCTCAACGTCGTTTATAAATCAAGAAATACTTGATACAATGTGCACGTGCATAATTTTGTAGTCAAAAACCTCGAACATTTTACTATTTTTCTTCGATGTTTATGCGATTTTTGCGATTTTTGTTCTCGTTTGCAAAATGATAGACCAAAGCACGTTACGCAATATTTTGCGGCTGCTACTCATCATTTTGCCTAAATGAAACAAGTCCGAATTTCAGATTGAACAATTTCCTCGAAAACTTCAAAAAATATCTATGAATCCAATTTATATTTTCCCAGTCGGAAAAATTCGGAAAAAATGGGAGAATTTTTAAATTGAGATTATGTGGCCACCCTGTATTTAATAGAAATATGTGTAATTATTTTGTTAAAAAAAACTTTGTCAAAGACACCATTATTCTTTTTACGTACGGAAAAAAGTTATTCGTGATTCATTGTCGATTTCTTTTTTAAATGAGTATGAATTTGTACAGCGGTCAGTTTGACTAATGGGGTATTGGAGAAGTAAGATTCTTTGCTATCATCGATGATCTGTCTAATGCAAAGACAGGCGATGACGATTATTTAACCTTTCCTCTTGATCAACAATTTTATGAGAAAACTGAAGATCTAGATCGCAGTATCACATCTGCTACTCCTTCCTTTAACAGCCATGTCGTAGTACATTTATGTAAAGGCATTAACTTTGGGTGTCAAACTGGCGGCTTTCGCCGGAAATCACACTTTCGAATAGGATAATTAAGGTTTGAACAGTAGTTGGCTTGATTTTTCACTGTGAATTGGTTTGCAAGGTTAATCCCCTGTCTATCATTGGGGTGACATGGACAGCATGATGAGGCGGTGGGATTCGCATCTGTTACATCTTTGATTAAAAGCCGTATCATAGTACATTTATATAAAAGACGTTGGGTGTGATACTTGCGGAATTTCACAGCAAATCATTCTCCCCATTTATATTAAAAACAGGTTACACAATGAAAAACTATTCATAACATCTTCTCAACGCTTCCATTGTTTTTTCTTCTTAAACATTATTAATGAAATAACCTGAAATACCAACTTGAATGTACATAATATTGTTATCCATTTACCGTTTCATTTCCAGTTTGAAAAATTATCTGTTTGAATTCGTTTGGTTTTGTTACTAATTTTATCTCTTCTCTTCGTACTTATGTCCGAATCTTGTTTTTTTTTTCAACAATTATAGATAGATGAATAGATATCTTTATAATCGAGCTTTTCAAGCCTCGGTCGTAATACCGTAATGTTTTTTTTCTGTGCTTAGGTCACACCGTATAACGTTTTCAGAAAGGCGCTGGAATTAGATGATTGCAGCCATTTATTAAAAATCCACGTGTTCGATCTCAAACAGCACACAGCGTGCTTGCTGTTGTGTGGATAGCACCAAACACGCGTCCCTACAGAAGCGTGCATTGTTTCTACCCTACAAGAGCGACTAGCAAGCAAACAGCCTGATGCTATTATTCGTTTCAATTATGTTAATTATTTTTAGATTTTGATGAAGCTTTTTGAGTTTTTTTTAATGTCATTTCTTTGTTTTATTTCATTTTTTAACTCTCTCGGTTGTTAGACTGAGATATTTATTTATAGACGGGTAAACTGCCATTGCAACCACCACAACGACAAAAAAACATCTAACTAATCTATTTAATTTTTATTCCTCATTTCAGGAAAAGTACCTAAAGGAGGGAAAGAACCTCGATATAACGTAACTCGATATAACGTAACTTTTACCTCGATATAACGTAACTTTTTTTTGCCCTTATTTTTGGCAGTTTAAATTATAAACGTGATTTATCTATCTATCTATAAATACAAAAATAAATTTCTGTCTGTATGTCCGGCCCTTACAGACTCGGAAACTACTGAACCAATCGGCGTGAAAATTTGAATGCAGGAGTTTTTGGGGCCGGGGAAGGTTCTTATGATGGATCAAAACCCTTCTCTCATCTGGAAGGGGGGGGGGGGGGGGGGGGTCTCTTATACAAATGAAACACAAATTTCTCACAAATCAGCTCACACGATTGCACTAATACCATCATACTGACTCGACTCTGGATCCGTTTTCGTTCGGTAATTGCGAGTCAGAGTCAGACCTGACCCAGGTTTAAAACCGACATTTAAAACGACATAAAAGATTGCTGCAACCCAGATAGGCTTCGTTCTCCTTCACGACTTGTAAATCGATCAAGTGTCATTTGCTGAGTTGTCAGCATTTGTCTTCTTTTTTTAATTTTAATGTTTTGTTTTCAACTGGTTCAGCGTTTGACGCAACCGCACGAATGACATCTAACGAAATGGGCGCAGAAGCCGAATTTTGTCGCTTGCGGAATTCCAGGTTCTCGATCTGAACGAAGTGATAAAAAAACGCCGCGAAGTGGATGTCTTTTGTCTAGTATGTCTTTTGTCTTATGTATTTGTTTGTCTTATTTTTCAACAAATCCATTTGATACGGTCCATTTGAACTAAACAGTCTTAGTACAATCCTAGGTCAAAGATGGACTTCAAGTGTCCTTCAACCTATTGCCAAAATTTAAAATGAAAGGCTAGCTTTTTTGACATTTCTAGTCCATCGGTTGTAACATCTGAAGTGCATTTGAAGTACGATTGTACTAGGACGGGAAGTCCGATTGAAGTAGGAAAAGGAACTTTGCTGATTCAATTGTACTAAGCTCCGCTATCTGGGAAGGTTTAGTGTAAAGTTGCTAGCGATGTTGCGTGCAATGCTTCAACATGGTTTGTATATGCCGTCAAACATCTGTTTTCTGTGGATTGTTTATTTTTGTGTATGTAGTAGGAAGCTAGCTGTTAAAACATTTTTATTATTGCACAACTCATAATTCTACTAAGTCGGAGGTTTTTTGAAAAACGGATCTTGTGTCGCGTAAACAAGACAAAAAACATAACCGTGTTGGTTTACTACTAGCGAATAAAATAAAAATTATTCAAAATCTTGGAAATGGTGTTTCGATGAATGAAATAATGAAGAAGTACAAAGTTCGGTCTGCCTCTACCATCTACGTCATGAAATATGCAAAGGACATGTGTAAGACACTTGAATGATATTCCGTGAAAACAATTTAACATGTTTTGTTTTTAATTTATAGCAAAACGAAAGCGTTTCAAGAATCCTCGATACCCACAGGTTGACAAAGCTCTCTACATCTGGTTTTTGCAAAAAAGCTTCAATGCTGACGAAAGTGGGCTCTTTTTTAAGACATCTTCAATATGAACATATAATGAGAGAGACACCAAATCAAAAAAGACCGGATCACGTTCATGCCTTGATGCACCATGTATGGGTCGCTCAAATTACCGTTAATGTTGATTGGAAAGTCTCACAGACCTCGAGCACTCAAAAATCTTAAGGAGTTGCCTGTATACTACAGGGCATCCAAGAGCGCTTGGACGATGGAAAAGAAGCTCTATAAGGAGTGTTTTTTTTTTGGGAATCCGTCCTGAAAGTGACCGCCTACCTCAAGTCGAAAGGACTTCCTCTAAGAGCCGCCCTTGTGTTGGACAATTGCACAGCTCATTACAATGCAGATGAGCTAAAAACTGTCGATGGATCAATTTTTACCATCTTTCTCCCTGCAAACACCACCGCCATTCTTCAACCGATGGACCAAAATATCATTCAGATGATTAAGACGCACTTCAGGAATCTGATGATGCAGGAAATTCAAATTCGTGGAGGAGAGTTTGACGAGTGCGTGAAGAAGAACAACATAAAGGACGTCATCTTTTTGGGTTGCTCAAGCGAGGGAGGTAGTTCCAGCTGACTCGATTCGCAAATCTTGGAACATGCTTTACAATGCCCGTGAAATCGAGGATGAGGATGATGTACCGCTGTCCGTCATAAGAAACACGCCGAGAAGCATTGGTGAGAAGATAGCACAGAGCGAAGAAATCGACGAGGAGGATGCCGGATTCGAAAAGCTGGACGATGATGAGATCATCGCAAGTGTTCTTCACAAAGATGCTAACAAAGACATTCCTATGCCGGTGACGACACAATGCAGTCAATGTCAACGCAGGAAGAAGCATCACAATCTGCGAGTTTTGGAGATGATGACGAATATGTAAACGTGTTGGATGAAGCAGACTTAAATGGGTTCGATCTGGTAATCAGATACGCGGAAGAGAACAATTGGCCACTGACTACACAGTTCTCGCTGCGCCAGATACGTACTAATGTCATGGACATCGTAATTCACAAACAGCAGTAAGAAGGCTTCAGTGTAGGAATATTGTTTTGCTATTTTGTACTGGTTTGTGAATTGTTGTGAATTTGAGTTCTAGTTTTATGTATAAAGAATGGTAATATCAGGAGATTAGTCACTCTGCCACGTTGTGTTTGTGTTTCAGGGTGTCGGAAGGTGTCATAACTACAATCGAAAATTTATCCTTACTGGAACCATGGACCCTTTTGACTTTTAATTCACCCACATTCAAACATCATCTGAATCACATCAGTGCAAGCGAGAGGGAAACAAACAGTGCAAAAACAAATAATCAATTCGCGTAAGTGGTGCCAGAAATAAATGTATCTTTCATGTGGTGAGGAGTGAGTTTGTAGTGTGTCGGATTGTGTTTTTGAGGGTATTACCACATGTTGGCGGAATGAATTACCCCCTAGGTAGTATGGAAAAAGCTGTAATCAAATTTTGGTGCATTTTAAATTATACATCATACTGCTAAAAGTAATGTTCTAAGATAAAAAAAAACAAAAAAAAAAAAATCTAAAGAAAATGAAAGGATCAATAAACAAATAAAAAAAGAATATAATAAAATATTTTTAAAAAATTGGAAAAACGTAGGTAAGAAGGGCTGGAACACCCTGCTGGGTGAATAACATTGATTTTACGTTATTTCTTTTATAGAAAAAAAGAGATTAAAAAAAATTCTGGAAAATTTTTTTGCTTCGATATAACATAACTTCGATATAACGTAACGAAAATAAAAATTGAGTTACGTTATATCGAGGTATGACTAATTTGACATGTGGAAGTACTTGAAGGCAAGAAATGTTTCTATGGTAGATTGAGACCCCTCCCACCTCTAGAAGGGGGAGTGGGCTCCCATACAGATGAAACAGGAACTTCTGATAACTCGAGAACTAATCAAGTAAATGGAATAAAATTTGACATGTGGAAGTTTTTGAAGACAAGAAATGATTATTTGGTAGTTCGAGACCCCTCCCACTTCCCGAATTGGGGGCTCCCATACAAATGAAACTGGATTTTTTGCGTAACTCGAGAACTAACTAAGCAAATGGAATCAAATTTGGTATGTCGAAGTTTTTGAAGGCAAAAAATGTTTCTACTGTGGTTCGAGACCCCCCCCCCCCCTCTGGAAGGGGGGATGCTTTCACACAAACGAAACTCAAAATTCAACCAAACATGAGAGTATATCATATTTATTATTCGATACATTATAAATGTTACATAATATGATTCAGATTTGCAAATCACTTAGGGTCGTTTGATGGGTGCTTATTTGCAATCACAGTCCACTGTTTGATGGCATGCGAAAATTTCTGTTTGATGGCATGTGAAGTGTTAAGTTCGTTGGTAATATTATCTTCGAATTCCAATAAGTGTTTAAAAGTGTTTCTTGCGTTCTAGTGCGATGGATAGAGTCCATACCATTCGATAAGAAACAAATTATTTTGAGGAAGTGTAAGTAAAATGTCGCAGCATATGGCTGCAAACTATATACGTGAGTTGCTCAAGCTTTAAGCTTCAGCTTCATGACGAAGTGAGGTGGCTGCACTAGCTGTTCCCCTAACACCAAAACGGCCCCTTTCAAGGTTTCCAAAATAACTGGAAAAGAGAGTTGTTCAAAATGGGCGGTTGTGAAAAATATCGTACGTCGAAGCCATAGTGTTTTCGACATTTGCACATTTTGCAGCGTTGTACACACATAGGCCTAGAAGAAATCGTATGCAATTGGTGGTGGATGAAGCCAGTCTCTTGGGTAAAAATGTCCTAAATGTCTACCCGCATAAACAATTACTATAAGAAGCACCTAACCACCAATTCGGGTTATCATCCCGACTGTAACCGGTACGGTTAAACCATAGACTCACTCTAAGACCAGTAGGTCCCGAACAAATACGATTTTTTTCTTGGCTCAGTCAGTACTAGCACATCGGTCCCAAGCTCGGTCCAAGCTTAGTAATATGCCCCTAATAATGAACTCACACGAACACACGCTCAAATATTCTGTCAAAATAACACAGCAAAACGAAACAAAGGCGCAAATATGTATAGCAAGGTGCTGGCTACAAGGTGTACTTCGGACCTAGGGGAGACAACAGTGAATCAATTTCAAATCGTTAATTGCATATTGATTGTTGGTTAAACCATCTGTAATATCGTTCTTGTATATTACATGTTTATTAGGGTAACCTGTTTAGTGTATGGCAGTTAATTTTTGAGCGAAACCAATTTCGAAAACCCTTAAAACAATTAGGCGACTGGAGGCAAATTCGATTGCACATTGCTACATAGTCCTACTTTACCTTTGCGTTCAACCCCATTTGGCTGTACCTTGTAGTTTTTTAAATTCTTTGTTTGTAAGCAAGTGAAAATGGAACAAAACAGTAATAACAGTATGCATACCAAATTCCAAATTCATGGACGATCGACTTGTTCAGGTAATTCAACCCAGAATGGCTTCTTACCTTCGTCCACTAACCGTATAATCGTTTTAAGTAATGCCGTTTTTCTTTCTCCATCTATTCCTTTTGGTTGGCTTTTACGTTTCAAATGCTCTTCAAGGGAGAATTCATCCGAGCGCATCTGCTTCCATTGTTTCGCTGTCATAATGTTACAGCTTTTCTGGTTCTGTCCATCCACATGCTGTAATGGAATTCGTAGGATCCCTTTTTAACATCAACATGTCTTATTGTGTCGATGTATGGTCGGGGGTTTAGCTTATTTAAAACGTATTGCGAGACATTAAAAACATTCGGAAAGAAGTGGCTAGGGAGCATATCCATTGCATCAACGTTGTCCTTGGCGTTTTTAACCACCTCTTTGAAATCAGAGTACGTGATTGGCGGGTTTTGTTTCATTGCTCCCTCAACAGCGGCGTGAAAGCTGTCGGCTGACAAGTGTGCCCAGATTCAAAATATTTCAGAACCAGTTCCTTAATCTGTACATCCTTAGAATTTACAAGAAGGATCAAATGGAGGAAAAGGTTCCATTTTTTGTTCTGGGCAGCACAGTTATCTAACCACAGAACAAGCTTGTCCACATCTTTAAATCTAGTGATTATTCGATGGAAACAACTAAGAATATCATTTGCGGATCGTCCACTCACAGCTTCATTCCAAACACACGCAAGCACAGGTGTAGTTCGCGTGTATTTTCCAACCGGAGCGAATGTTTCGTTGAAGGCAATTAGCCTTTGCGAAAACACAATTCTCGGAAACTTTTTCAAACAGACGTATGTCATTTTGTAAACAAAGAGGGGAAGTAAGATTCAAAAGTAAATTTACAACGACATTTAGGTTATTATGAATATGCCTGCACTTGTAAAAAATAACGGTATTTTGATGAGTCGAAAGCAAAATAGCCTTGGCAATCATTGTTTCAGAAGCGTGCAGCGACCCAGCGAGTTTAGACGCTAAAATGGTGAAGTTTGTTAGAAGTAGATAATTTATCATCTCCATGCGAAGGCGCTAGGAGTGGACGGTAATTTATTGCTAGAACGAAATAGACATAAAGAGAAAGTGTATTGATAGTTCCGTATAGGGCAACGGCAGGCTTTGAAAATTGGAAGATCAAGTTTGAAAACGAGCGGAGTGCATTATTGAACGGTAGTATCCGATCAGGCACATAACCCTTTACCATACTACCCCATGCAGGTAGTATGGTAAAGGGTTATGTGCCTGATCGGATACTACCGTTCAATAATGCTCTCCGCTCGTTTTCAAACTTGATCTTCCAATTTTCAAAGCCTGCCGTTGCCCTATACGGAACTATCAATACACTTGCTCTTCATGTCTATTTCGTTCTAGCAATAAATTACCGTCCACTCCTAGCGCCTTCGCATGGAGATGATAAATTATCTACTTCTGACAAACTTCATCAAAGATCGTTACTTCCGCGCTTGGGAGAATACAAAAACAACAATCAATATGCTAAAATGGTGTTCAGAAAGCGAAAAAATTGTGCGATGATTGAATGGTGGACAAAAAAGCGAAGTTTGGAAACAAATCCCAACAATGCAGATGGATGCTCGTCGGCTGAACAGGAAACTATATCTGGAGTTGGTAGTTCTAAAAGTCAGCCTTCGGAATTTTTCAATGAATACAACAACAATAACTTATGAGAATATATGGTAACAAGGATTGGATTGCTGATTAGGATTATTATTGTGTTGACACATACTGATTACGATTTTTAAAAAAGTCATTGTTCTTATTGTTATGAGGATTATTATAATTAAAAGCTTATGATTATGATTTTTATTAGGGAAAGTCCATTAATTACGTCACGCAAAAATTGACTTTTTATTACCCCCCCCCCCCCCCCCCCCCTTTGTCACATTTTTTGTATGAACCTTCGAATTTTTTTGTATGGATCGTCACGTTTTCTCAAACCCCCCCACCCCCCTTACTGCGTGACATACACGGTGTTCAATAAGTTCGAATACAAGTTTTCATCATTGCGTAGGTATGCGCCATGTACATATTCTGCATTGGTATTGGTGTCAGCTTTAGCTTCATTCATACGCTACCGAATGTGCGCGGTGTTGACATTCTGTTAGTTGTTGTTTGTTTGTTACGCGCGATGAAAGAGTATCGGGACTTCATAATTAAGCGTTTTTTGAACGGTGAGCGACCCGGCGATATATTCCGGCTGCTGAAATCGCATGGGGTCAAGCGGAACTTTGTCTACACGACCATCAGGCGATACCGGGAGACGTCCTCGACCAATGACCGTGCGAGATCCGGTCGGCCGCGTTCAGCGAGGACGCCACGGGTCATCAAGATCGTGAGGGAGCGAATTCGGCGCAAAAAGAACCGCTCAATCCGGAAAACGGCTGCAGATCTCAACGTTTCCATTGGAACCGCTCACACCATACTCACCAAGGACCTTGGTTTCAGGCCTTACAAAAAACGTAAGGTCCATGGCGTTTCGGAGGCTACCAGCAAAAAGCGGTTGGATCGAGCTAAGAGGATCCTCTCTCGGCACGCTGGTCAGGAGTTTGTTTTTTCGGACGAGAAACTGTTCGTGCTGCAGCAGCCGCACAATGTGCAAAATGACCGGGTGTGGGCGCCATCGAGGGACAGCATTCCTGAATCCAATATAAACATCCCTCGGTTCCAAAGTGCCGCGTCGGTGATGGTTTGGGGGGCAGTATGCGAACGTGGTAAGCTACCCTTGGTGTTTATTGAAAAAAACGTCAAAATCAACGCGGCGTACTACAAAACTGAGGTTTTGGAAAAGGTTGTTGCCCCCAGTCTCCGAAGCCTCTACGGCGATGAGCACTACGTGTTCCAGCAGGACGGTGCACCAGCCCATACGGCAAATGTGGTTCAAGCCTGGTGTCGGGACAATTTAACCGACTTTCTGGACAAAACTTTGTGGCCTCCCAGCTCCCCGGACTTGAATCCTCTCGACTTTTTTGTTTGGTCCTATATGATGGCGAAGCTGAACGAATACAAGGTCAGCACTTTGGATCATTTCAAGACGGTAATTCTCAAAATCTGGGACGAAATGCCCATGCAGTCCGTGCGTGCCGCCTGCGACGCGTTCGAGAAACGTTTGAAGCTCGTTAAGGAGTACAAAGGGGGGGTCATTCCAAGAGAAATGTTGTAAACGTTCCTTGTAAACATAGCTTTCAATAACATAAATCCAAAAAATAAAAAAAACATGTTTTCATTTTTTTAACAAATTTTGAAAGTGTATCCGAACTTATTGAACACCGTGTAATTAATGGACCTTCCCTTATATTGATTAGAACGGTTTTGATATTTGAGATCGCTTTTAAAATAATTATATACATATATGATGATTATGGATATGACTATTATGATTGCTGTTATTAATGTAAGTTTTCTATTTAAATGGGTTTTTACTTATTATGAAGGTTTTTATAAAAGTAATTGTTATTGTTATAAATAATGTTTTATGATAATTATAATAATTCAGATTATAATAATGAATATTTAATAGACATTATGATTATTTTTATTTGTTGTTTTGATTATGAATGTTATAATGATTGTTTTAAATTGGATATTGTAATTTTTATAATTGTTGGGATTATGATTATTGTGAAAATTATGATTGTGATTATTGTAATTGGGATAGTTATATTTTTTAGATAATAATGAAATTTATAATTATTATTATAAGTATTGTTATGATCGTAATGATTATTTGTAATAATTATGATGAGTATTAAAACTGTCATTATAAGTTATGAATAAATTGTTTTAAAATAATATTTAATGAGTTCTTATCTCAATTTTATGTGTATTATATTGATTACACCATTTTCAAAGAACAATATCCCACAATTATTTTGGATTTTCAATTTTTACAAGTAATCACCCTAGGTATTGCTTACTGGTAGGAGCAAGTGGTACACATACTGTTTGCGTATGTGTTTACCACCAAAATGTGAAATTATTTTTCAGAACTCTTCAAGATAAAAAGTCACGGTTTTCTTTCTCGGAAGAAGAATATTCTGTGAAACTGTGAGAGCTCTTCAAACGTGTTTTATGTCGATAATATTAAACATATGTAGAAAGCTCAACAAATAACAGAGTTTTATTTAAAACTACACCGATGTATAGTTGCAAACCATAAGATTGTCTTATCAAAGTTTAAATGGAAATCGATATGGGGTGTCGTGTTGTCCGTGACAGATGCATTTCCCAAATTTAATTTCTTAATACTCTTTTTGATACCCTATGCATTTATATATACAATTCTACGAATCCCTGTGACAATTTATGAACCCAACCTCAATCTATAAATTTGATTAAAGTCTTTGGGAAATCCATGGTAGTCTAGAATCCGAAATGGAAATAAGTGTAGATAATATGACTATGTTACAGTCACCATAAATCAATGGAGACCCATGATAGTTTAGTCGCATATGGGTATGGCGCAAAAACTCAAAACCTGCTAACTTCAACAAAAATATATCTCGAAAATGAAAACAACATTCTCCTCTAATTTTTTCAAATATTGTGTAAAACAGTCTAAATTTTCAAGAAAAAATATAAAATTGTATCAAGGAAAGAGTTGTAGAACACTTTAAATGCCATATTTTTGTTAAATCATTAACTGCTATTTATTACGTTTATTACGTGCTTTATGCAAAAAACATGAAAAAACCATAAAAAAGAGCTGTTTAAAACATTTTTAAATCTAAAGAAACACTGAATGATAACTACTCAAAATTTATATAAAACTGTTATGTAGGAAATTTCCTCAGCTTTCGAAATGGAGAAAATAAAATCTTAGTAAGTAACATAATTTTTAAGTTACAGCCAATTTCAGACTAACATGTAACAAAACATTAAAAGTTCACTCCGTACCATGTACCAGAACATTAAAAGTTCAACTCCGTAAACTTAGAGATTTGACCATATGCGTAGAAAAACTTTTTTCTTCAAATATCTTACTATTATTATTACTTTAACTTTTACTATTACTATGACTATTACTATTACTGTTACTATTACTATCACTATTACTATTACTGTTACTATCACTATTACTATGACTATGACTGTCACTATGACTATTACTATTACTATTACTGTTACTATTACTATTTCTATTACTATTACTATTACTAACACTATTACTTTTACTATTACTATTTCTATTACTATTATTATCACTATAACTATTACTATAACTATTACTTTTACTATTACTATTACTATGACTTTGACTATAACTATTACTTTTACTATCACTATTACTATTACTATCACTTTTAATATTACCATTACTATTATTATTACTATTACTATTACTTTTACTATCCTCTTACTATTACTTTGACTATGAGTATGACTATTACTATTACTATAACTATTACTTCAACAATTACTATTACTATAACTATAACTATTACTATTACTAGAACTATAACAGTCACTATTATTATAAATATTACTATCACTTTTACTATTACCATTACTATTACTATTACCATTACTATTACTATCACTATTACTATGACTATGACTATGACTTTAACTATGATTATGACTATGACTATTACTTGTACTATAACTATAACTATAATTATTACCATAACTATAACTTTTACTATTACTATTACTATCACCATCACTATTATTATAACTGTAACTTTTACTATTACTATTACTATCACTATAACTATATTTATCACTATAACCACAGAGAACAGACGTTCATCTTCGGTCTGCTACTTGTGTAAAACTTTAAACCTAATTTCAAATGTATGTGGTTATGTTCCTGGGGGGTGCAGTTGTGCGATAACTGTCATGTTAATGTTTACCAATAAAAAGCCTAGCACATAACCTGAAATTTTTTGTTTGTTTTTCTCTGCACTTGCTTTTTATAGCGGCTGCTCATATTAACTTTTACACACGTTTTTCAAGAAAAGGTATATGGACATCTATGTCTGTTCTCTGTGCTATAACTATGACTATGACTATTACTATTACTATTACCTTTATTATTTCTATTATTATTACTGTTACTTTAACTATTACTATTATTACTACTATTACTATCACTATTACTATTACTAACACTATTACTTTTACTATTACTATTGCTATTACTATAACTATTATTTATAGTATAACCATAACTATAACAATTACAATTACTATTACTATTACTGTTACTATCAGTATTACTATGACTATGACTATTTCTATTACTATAACTATAACTATTACCATAACAATAACTTTTACTATTACTATTACTATTAATATTACTATTACTATCACTATTATTATTACTATAAATTTTACTATTATTATTACTATCACTATAACTATGACTATTACTTTTACTATAACTATTACTATTACTATTACTGTTACTTTTACTATTACTATTATTATTACTATTACTATCACTACTACTATGACTATGACTATAACTTTAACTAATACTATTACTATTACTGCTACTATCACTTTTACTATTAATTTGACTATGATTATGACTATGACTATGACTATTACTATTACTATTACTTTAACTATTACCATTACTATAACTATTACTATGATTATGACTATGACTATGATTATTACTATAACTTTAACTACAACTATTACCATAACTATAACTGTTACTTTTACTATTACTATGACTATTACTATTACTATCACTATTATTATTACTACACTCAGCGAAATAAACTATCAATATTCATAAGATTGCATTATGATTATTTGCTATAGGAAATCAGTATGAATTTCATAAATTTACCTTATGAATTATAAAGATGTTGAAAAAATAAAAATATGGAGCAATCTGGATTCGAACCATGAACGATGAGGTTATGGGTCCAGTGACTGCCCACTAGATTATATCAACACTTGTAATCAGGAAAGCCTAAAGGCGTAGAAGAACAACGTCGTGTGAAACAAAATTCATTCATAAGTTAACCTTATGAAATTCCAAAGCATCGTTCATAAGTTGAACCTTATGAAATTCTTATGATTATTTGCCTCAGTGTATAACTTTTACTATTACTATCACTATAACTATTACTATCACTATAACTATGACTCTGACTATTACTATAACTATTACTTTTACAATTACTATTACTTTTACTATTACTGTTACTATTACTATTACAATTACTATTACTATCACTATTACTATTACTATTTCATCAGTATTGCATGTCGAACGATTTCAATACTTCCAGTTTTGGATATTTTGCATCATTTACCGATAAGACCAATATCACGATGCAACTTGAATTTAGGTATGGCTCGAGTGGGTGTGAAGTCAGAGCAACGGAAATCCATTAACTTTCACCTTAATGGGTGAAAAAACACCTCTTTTCGCTCAAAGTGCCTCTCCCCATTTAATTTGTAAACCCGATTTACCCATTAACAGGTAAAAACAGTCTATGTCACAAAATGGGTATTTAATCACCCATTGCAAAGAAGCCAGGCTTCCTTTCAATGGGTGAATATAATATAAAACAATAAAAAAATTAAATACTTTAACTTGTTTTCATTCATTCCTTTACTCTTTTTTTTTTTCTTTATTACGGCGACTTTTAGCCTCCTAGGCTAGTTCTTCACCGACGAATCCATCAATAAATAAATAAACGGAAGAGCATTCTTCCGGCTTGTATTGGAGTTATGCCCAAATTTGATGAGCTGTTTCAATTCGCCCAAAGCATTTTCTTCGATGTACGCGCAGCCATCAACTGGGCGGGGACAACCGTTAGATTACTTATGAACAATTTTTTTTCTAAATTCAATAAAATTAGTACAATTTTACAATTACAAAATTTAAAATCTGCAACAAGCTGCGCTTTCCACAAACAATGTACCGGATGTGCTTAGTTTTTGAACTTATTTTTTCACCGACCAATGTGTTTAAATATAACCAGTTTTTTGTATGAGATTTCCTTTAATGGGTATTTTTTTACCCATTGTATGATTGAGAAACTCCCCCATTTTATGACAGATAGGCATGCTATTTGAAAATGCATGTCTTTTTTACCCATTAATGGGTTTTCGCAAAAAACCGTGTAAGGCAAATTGTCTCAAACCTTTCTATGTGTGAGCAAACAATACTCATAAAAAGAGTATATTAGTTTTACCGTGGAATGAATTCCAAATTGAAAGGTGAAATATATTTTGATAGCCTTTTTCATCACAAGATGGTTCTGTTGGCAGCTTGGCAGCGCTGTTTGAGTAATATTCTTCCCGCTTGGCATTTTACTCAATTGTATACTACTAACATTTCCCTGAGAGAAAAAGAGATAGTATACAATTCTAGGGTTTTTGTACATTAGGGGATCTCCGGGCTCGCTCTCTTTCATTCATTACAGCGCAATTATAAAACGTTCGAGGGATTCTTTGGTACAGATCGAAAAACAAAATGCTGGCTAGCTATCTACATTTCCCTGAGAGAAAAAGAGATAGTATAGAATTGTAATCGAAAATTGAGCAAATAGAAACGGGAGTGTATGCATATATGTTGCGTAGTTACACTGTAAACGGTCAGTACCCATTGATGGGTAAAATATCACCCATTTCGAACTTAAATGGGTTAACTCCTTTAATAGGAAAACGATTTTACCCATTAATGGCTAAAAAGTCTGTACGTCAGGCTATCGGGTATGTTTTACCCATTTTTTTGAAATGTTTGTTATTTTGGAAATGGGTATGAAATCCCCATTTTTCAAAACGTTTGTTATTTGTGAAATGTGTATGAAATACCCATTTTTGTTATTTGCGAAATGTGTATGAAATACCCATTTTTCGTGATATGCTTAGGTTGAGATATTGAATAATGAGCATAAGCACTAACATAATAGATCGAGATTACTGTATTTATAATTGCATTTGTGTATATATTCGTAACGACAACCTTTAAGCAAACTACCGGAAGCCTTGGTTTAAAGTTATCAATGTTCCGCCCAAAGATGCTCGGAAGTACAATTCTGCTGATGAAATTGAAGCATTTTATGTAATTATATTAAATTATTAACGTACCTCTCAGTTTTTGGAAGCTTTCGCTATCCAATTTAGCCTTCAGTTCTTCCATATTATACGCGTTTTCGTGGTCTGGATTCCGACGCGAAGTTTTTTTTTATTATTCGAACAACGCATTTTCAACTTTACAAAGCGAGCCAGGAGAATGCTAAGTTATTTTTTACCCATTAATGGGTAGAAAAATACCAACCCGGGAACATCTTGACACTTCTGGTACATTGTCACTGGAACTCAAAAATGTGGTCCGGTGGTACTGTCAAACGTGTCAAGCCGAAAAAAAATCTAGCGTATCTTCTAAAAAGGTCGGAATGCAGATATTGTGTGCGATAAAAAATGTTAATGCAAATTTTGTTACATTTTACGCTTGCAATGAACACGGAACAAGTGGAAACATAAAAGTGTGTTGTACATAAATTGCATCACGCACTGAAGGGAGGGAGAGGTATTAAATGTTACAATCGGTACAAAATTAAGAATTGCTTCATATAAAACGTGTTTCAAAGGGGAAGAGGGAGCCGATTAGCGTTTCCTAAGGAGAGCGGTCAATCATCAATTGCGCAAGAGTTTCAAGGGATCGTTCAAACATTAAGTCCATTATTTTTTAACATTTGTTTGTTAGCCGTTTGAATATTGCTGAAAGTGAAATAACGTTTGGAAGGTAAAAGTGATTATTAGATTGTTTGCCAAACCACTAATTTAAAGTTCTTTGTGTAGAGCCGATTTTTTTTGTGAAATGTAACATTTTAGATATTCTATGTAACAAATTAAGTCATGTCAACGGGTTTTCATTAAGTGTTAAAGAGCTCACCATTCGTTCTTTTTCGAGCTAGGTATTTATTAACAAGATATACTCGTACCAGTCAAAATCTGGAAAATCTAATTCCGAAAATCGATTTGTCTCGAGAACTTTATGAGATACCTTAAGTAGGAGGCATTTCACTGGATTCACAAAGTGATGCGCCCCTCATCGTAATATCTCCGATGCCCGTTATCATGCATCAAAATGAATCGAGTTCCTTCGTGTATTTTTTTTAAACACAGGTAACAATTTCATTCTTTTTAATAGATTTTACATTATTGCATTTGTTTTATCTGCTTATTATATATTTCTCTTCGGTTAACAACGTTACTGTTAAGGTAAATCGCTATTCACCTCGGAAAAGAATCAAATTAATAAGCTTTTTGTGGAGTGTGTGCTTTGCTTTACCACATCTTTTAGCATATTGTTTCAGTGGCAGCTTTAGATAAAAATCAATGCACAAAGTTATCAAGATGTTGCGATGGTTATTCACTAAATCTGGATTCAAAATGTGCCGCGATAGTTGCATGAAAACAAGCTGATGGGCGTTGTAAATTGTCATGACGATCCTGTTTTCCAGCTTCGCATAATATTTGACAATGTTGAATTTATCAAGTATTCGGCTTCCTGAATGACTTTTACGAGAAATACCTAGATCAGACCTGGAATCGAATCCCAGCCACCTCCAGCATGGTGTTGCTTTGTAGCTGTGCCTTTACCGACTGAGCTAAGGAAGGACCCCGAGATCCCGAATGACCTGTAGCAAGCATTGTTCACACTTTAGTTTTCGAACTAGTTGTTTTTGAACGTGAGTAGCGGAATACCGCAGCGATTGAGTGAAAAACTCATCATCCGTTTGAGAATTTCCGACCATTTCAGCAGAATTCTCGTCATCACCTGTATTTTCGTCATCGTATCCAATGGTCAATGAGTTCTTCACTGATTTAAGAACGCAGAATTTTCTTCAGCATGAAGCATTTTCAGTTCATCGAAGTTTTGTCAAATAGCAAATGCCGATAAAGTGACATTGTTATTCACAATCAACCTTTTGGAGGCTACTGTAAACTGCACAGTGGTTGGATTGTTGTTGTTGTCCACTTTTGCCCTGATAGCAGCAAAAAAAAATGTTTTCAGATGATCCTGGTTCTAACAAAACACGACGCGAGACAAGACACAGCGTTTTGTTAGTGTCGTGTAGTTCTTACGTCAGCATAAAAATCATAACAATAAGTGATCCTGGTTGAATCTGCAGTAGGTATTTCACTCAGTTCCTGGAGTTCTTCGACATATCTCCTATACAATTAATTGAAACTCTGTATCAATTCTGTGCCATTTTCAATTCCCGCTCTCCCTCACGTAAAAAGATAGTAAATACATGTATGTATTTTGACATCCGCTTCCCCCCAACGTAAATGTAAATCTTTTTCAGGAGGATCTACCTCAGTAAAAAAGCAAAAAAAAAACATTGTTTAAACGGTTTCTATGGCCAATCAATAGCTTTCAATTATTCTCAGATTTACTGGATACAATACACCGCGCGACGTTATGTTCACAAACTACAACGCGGTGTTACACTTTCGAAACGCTGCGGTTCTACTTATTTCAATATTTAAATTACTTATAGCTGAAATTATATCATGAATATAAAAATAGACTCTTTTGATATGCTACGCTTGCTTGTTGTTTTGCAACCACTCATGACGCAACAAAAACATGCTCCTCCGAATAGAAACATAGATGCATCTACCAGGGACGACCCCAATGTTTACGTTTCGGGGCGACATCTACGATTTACAAGTGGTTACACGAAACTAAATTAATCTGTCATGTTGTGGGGGGGTTGAAAAATACCCATCTTTTTATCTCTCTCTGAAAATAAAAATGGGTAGTTTTTTTTTTAATCAGTTCGTTTATTTGTTAGGCTCAGGCGTGTGTAACACTTTGCGGAGCCGATATTCAATATTGTAATTAATTACTCGTGGCTAGCTTTAGGTTAATGGGTCACATTATCGTTTGGAAGGGGCTAGGTAGGTAACTTATTTCAGGTATTAGTTGCTGCTCATGGTTGCGACATCTACAAAATCCTCGGTCTCTGTAATCCCTTTCAGGAACTAAGCTTACTGGACAGGTACAAGTAGCACGGAAACAAAAAAATAATATAACTGGGACACAATGGCAGGGAATTTACTAGAATGAAAGGGATGGTGATGACATTACACTCTTAGATCAGACAAACAAAGGAATTCGTAAATCACTTGCATGTAGGGGAGATCACGCATTCCCAAAACATCTCTTACCTCGCGGAAGGGTTGTCTACCTCGGGCCACAAGGGTATCCAATAGTCGTGCCAGCGGGTGGATAGTCATGAAGAAAACGAATATCGGCTCAGGAAGTACTAGCACACCGGTCCTATGCTCGGTCCCAAGCTTAATGATTCGCCATTCGCCCCTAAGACCGTAACGCACACCAAAACACTCTAAAAAAATTTGTCAACATAACATAGCGAATCAAAACAATAACAAAGATACTAGTACCAAAAGGTAATGAAAAGCACAAGAGTGCATGGCAAGGTGCACACTGTAAGGTGTACTTCGGAACAAGGGGTTCAACAACAGTGAACCAATTTTAAATCGCTAGTTACACATTGATTGCTGGTCGTGCTCTGGAGGCATCATTATCCGGGCAATGCCAAACTGCATGAACGATGTCATCATAACCGGTACCAAAAATAGGTAGTTAGTATACATTATTTTGACATTAAAAGTACCCATTTTTTGACAGCTTCATATATTATAAAGAATTGGTACATTTGTACCCGTTAATGGATACTGGCCGGTTACAGTGTGAGCTGTCATGATGACTTTTGTATCCGCCATTAGCATTTGTACGGTCGGTATCGAGTTCAAAAGAAATTTCTTTTTCTATCTCAATCCCATGTTAAATTCCGTTTACTGAAACGAAAAAGTAAAGAATCGAACAGAAATTTCTGCAGCAGTATCCACCTGAAAAGAACGAAAAACAAAATTGGAATTTGTAAGGTTTCCACGCAAACTAATGGGAGCTGTCACTTTGACTTTCGGAAAAATATTCCGCTCGATTATTCCGTAAGTTAAGGTGACATTTCGTTCCATGCAGCTCAATTGTCAAAATTCCGCTTGGTAATATTGAACAAAATTCCGTAACCTCTCTTCTCTTTAAGTCGATACTGGCCTGTATAGTTAAAAGTGCGCTGTTCGAAAAATAAAAAATAGCTTCGCGGAATCCAGTCCACGAAAACTCGAAGAATATGGAAGAACTGAAGGTTAAATTGGATAGCGAAAGCTTACAAAAACTGAGAGGTACGTTAATGATTTATTATAATAATTTAAAATGCTTCAATTTCATCAGTAGAATCGTACTTCCGAGTATGTGTCACTTCCGGAGCGTAAAATCCAAGCTTTCATCAAGTTGACAAAATTATTTAAATCTTATCCACGAGAGCCTTCAGGAATTGTTTGGGCGATGTAGGAATCTCTCTGGATGATAACGATGTGATGACCGCTTCAATGAACCACTTGAACGTCGCCGTAATATATGCCGAAGTGAAAACCCCCGAACGAAACTTGACATATCTGATAGGTAAAAGGTTTGTGGCTAAAAGGTTGTCGTTACGAATAAATACACATATACAAATACACTTATTGCAATCTATTATGTTTATTCTAATGCTCATTATTCAATATCGCAAGTAAAAACAAATCACAAAAAATTGGTATTTCATACCCATTTTGCAAATAACAAACATTTTGAAAAATGGGTATTTCATACTCATTTCACAAATAACAAACGTTTTGAAAAATGGGTAAAAAATTGATAATAAATAAGTTAGAAATGGGTGATATATTACCCATTAATGGGTACTGGTCGGTTACAGTGTAGAGCCCAACTAACAAACTTCAAAACCTCTCACGGTTATTCTGAGGAAGTCATTTTTTGACTACATTCTATGCATTTCAAAGAACATCCTCCATACGTCAAAAATTGCCTACTTTTTAATCCCAAAAAATGAATACTTTTAAGTCCTTTTTTTATTCCAGTGTGATAGAAAAAATGCATAAAAACAAGGCTATCATCAGAGTGGAAATATCGATTTGTTCTAGCTGACTGGCTGTGCCACAAAAAAAGGGAAAAAAAAAAAAAAGATTTGGGGGAAAAAAAAATGGGGGGGGAGGGAGTATATTTTTTTACCGCAGACAGACGTTCAAGCTCGACCCACCAACATGTGTAAAAAACATGGCGTACATTGTGTTAGCAAGTGGCAATAAGCAGTCAGATGGCGCCACTGATCTGATCTGAGCAGATTTTCAAAATGTTATTATTGTTTTGGCTTTGGCGTTGCAAATGGGTCGAAAGTATGAAAATTATTTTAGTGGAAATCACCAAGGAAGTACCTCTGATGGAGAATGTCCCCGGTGCTCTCGACTACAACCAAATGAAATGACTATTGAGTTCATTGACGGAGATGATGATTCCACCCGATCGTTCTAATCAACGGAATCAAGAGAATCAACAATAAAATTCTTTAAACAAAACATGAAATCTTTTCGGCGACAAATGTTTGTCCGAGACTAGGCCAGCAAACATCGATTGATTGCTTCCAAGCTTGAATGTGATTTATTTGTCTCGTTTACGCTTGTTTTTATTGTTATCACACGGTACCAAACATCATTTTATTATATACTTACATTAGAGCTTCTTTGAAATAGATAGTTGAATGATCCAATGATAATTGATACGCAATTTAAACAGATACACCGATCAATTAACAAATTAACCAAGCGGTACGGAAGATTTACGTCGATTGTTATTGTTTTGTTTTCAGATTCGGTAGGTGGTTAATAGGGTGGTAATTGAGATGATGAGTGAATCTGTCAGTTTTAAACTAGCAATAAGTTGTCTAGGCGGCGCTAGTATATAAGACGATTCAACGTGTTTTGATTTGAAAATTTACACACGAAAAATGAAAATGGATATATGAGAATAAACGTCTGTCTGCGCTATAACCGTCGCTTGCTCGGTAATGAAAACATTCTCCTGCAAATTAGCAATCCCAGCAAAAATAAACATGTTCCTACCCTATGGTGTATTTTATTTGCATGTGCGGGTTTTATAGATAAATCGATACGGAATGTCGTTAATTACAAAAAAAAAATCAGATCGTACGGAGATTAAAACGGCCAACGGAGAATTGATATATTGGCGCTGAGATTCTTCTCCCATCTTCATTAAATAAAGTGACTATTTCCTACATACAATCACATTTCAAAAATGCATCGTTTCTAATCTCTTTCACATGCTGCAAAATGCCTAAAATTTATTCACTTTTTGACGTATAACCTCTTTAGGCATTTTTGCCTAGAACCTTTTTAGGCATTTTATGCATAATTCCAGTCTTCAAGAAAAGTGCCTACTTTGAAGTCATAATTGCATCTTCAGATTTACCGTGTAGACAGGTTTTTGTTCTTTTTTTATTATTTTCAATGAGAGACCAAGAGATGGGTATTTTTCTATCCACTAATGGGTAAAAAATATCAGCATTCTACTAGCTCGCTTTGTATAGTTTAGAGTGCGCTGTACAAAAAATAAGAAAAACTTCGCGTCGGAATCCAGTCCACGAAAACGCCTATAATATGGAAGAACTGAAGGCTAGACTGGGTAGCGATAATTTAATAAAATAATATCAAATGCCTTAATTTCATCAGTAAAACCCAAATTCCGAGAATCCCCGGGAAAAATTAAAAACACCAAACCAAAACTCCCGTTGGTTTTATAGTTTGGGTGATACGCCACACTATAGAAAAAAAAAAAAATAAAAAAAAAAAAAAAAAATTTGTAAAAAAATTTTTACATAAAAAAAAAAAAAAAAAAAAAAAAAAAAAAATTAAAAAATAATAAAATTGCAATAATTAATAATTAAAAATAACAAAAAAAAAAAAAAAAACAAAAAAAATTATTAATCACGAAAAAAAAAAAAAAAAAAAAACACTTTTTCTCCCAGTTATTCTCCCTCGAAAACCCCTACACGCAAAAAAAAATACGTAGTTATACCAATACAAAAGAGGAATCAATTCAACTAAAATTTTAGTTTGAATATGGACCAATAAAACTGATGAACTAATTCAACAAAACCTTTGAGTTGAAATAAAACATCATGCTTTATTGACTTGAACATCGTGTTTTATTGCTCAAAACAAAGATCTTTCTTAAACCAGCTAAACGCATTTGTTGAAATAATAAACAATGATGAACTAATTCCACAAAACCTTTGAGTTGAAATAAAACATCATGCTTTATAGAATTGAACATCTTGTTTTATTGTTCAAAACAAAATGTTTTCTTAAATCAACTAAACGCGTTTGTTGAAATAATAAACTTTGATGAACTAATATAATAAAACCATGCTTTATAGAACTGAATGTCGTGTTTTATTGTTTTTTTTAACAATCACCGCACCATATTCCCCCAGCAGAACGGCGTTTCGGAACGCAAGAATCGGACTTTGCAGGAGTTGGCATCGTGCATGTGGTTGGATGCTGGACTCGGGAAGAAATATTGGGGAGAGGCAGTCATAATGGCAGCTTATTTGCAAAATAGTCTTCCGTCGGAAGTTGTGCTGTTTTTCCAGTTATCTGCAAAGAGAATAACTCGTTGATAATCTGTTTTACAAATTATAATATATTATGTTTAAACTTACATTAGGAAACCAGAGGTCAGAGGTAGCAATATGGCAGCAAACGAGTATCACACAGCGGTGATCACTTCAAATAATTTGGTTGGTTTGATTTGAATTAAATTTTGAATTGATTTAGAACATTTATATGAATTGAAACAAATAGAAATCTTGTATTGAATAGCAGCAACATGTTTTGTTGATTCAAAACAGAGTGATTTTTTAGGGTGAAAAAATATTTTGTTAAAACTAATCATTTGAGTTTAAAAATAAATGTGATTGTTATAAATCAAATATTGTTTAAACTAATATCACACAGCAGTGATAACTTTAAATAATTTTATTTGTTTGATTTGAATGAAATTTTGAATTAATTTGGAACTTTTTTATGCTTTGAAAAAAAAGAGACCTTGTATTGAATAGCAGCAAAATGTTTTGTTGATTCAAAACAGAGTGATTTCTTAGGGTGAAAAAATATGTTGTTAAAACAATAAATTAATCATTTGAGTTAAAAAATAAATGTGATTGTTTTAAATCACACAGCAGGGTTCACTCTAAATAAATTTTTTGGTTTGATTTGAATGAAATTTTGAATTGATTTGGAACTTTCATATGAATTGAAACAAAAAGAAACCTTGTATTGAATACCAACAAAATATTTTGTTGTTTCAAAACAGAGTGATTTCTTTGCGTGTAATCAATCCACTGCGCTCGTTTCGATGAGAAAGAGTTCATCTATCCGATAGAATTGGAGGCTTACATGAGTAGCTTTTGTGCCACGAGAAATTTACGGAAGAAGCCATAGTTTACGTTTGTCAGTTAGGCCCTAATGAAAAAGTTTTGTCGAAATCACGAAAAATGGGTATTTCAAACCCATTTCGCAAAAAACAAACATTTTCATATATGGGTATTTCATACTAGTTTCCCGAATAACAAACATTTTGAAAAATGGGTAAAAAATATCCGATAGCCTGATGTACAGGCTCTTGACCCATAAATGGGTAAAATCGTTTTACCCATTAAAGGAATTAACCCACTTAAGTTCGAAATGGGTGATATTTTACCCATTAATAGGTATTAGCCGGTTTCAGTGTAGAGCCCGACTGATGGCTGACCCACAATTGATACGTTGCGGATGCGTTGACGTAAATTTGACAGAAAACCTAGGGGAAAACTGTCAAATACACGCAAACGCATCCGCAACGTATCAATTGTGGGCCAGCCATGACAACTTCAAAACCTCTATACGCTAAGAAAAAAGTACCCAAAATTAAGTTTTTTTCACCCATCTCGCATGTTTTGTGCATTAAGTTAAAATTAGGTATAAGATGAAAACTCAATTTTGGTTTATTACATTTCAAATTACAATGGGTAAAATTTACCTAATTTTGGGTACTTTCATTTCAAATGCCAATGGGTAAAATTTACCTAATAAATTGTCGAAATAAATTTAAGAAATTTTCTTAACCATAAGGAATAGAATATATAAACATAGATACCTACACAGCAAAAAAAAGGTTGTTGAATATTACACAGAATCAGATGCACAAAGTCATTCCATCAGTTGTGTAATGTTAGGTTGTCTCGATGTAGACAAAAAAAGATGCACTGCTTATCGATGTTATTTGGTTGATGTAAACGAGGCAACGTAGCTGATCGAGTCAACGTGAATCAATGCGACGTACTACATAATCGCGACGCAAAGAGAGCAATGTAAAACTTAAAGTGTAAATGTAATTTTCGGATGTTATTAAATAATAAAAAAAAGGTTTACAGCAAAAATAAAAACACAAAGATGGTTTTATTCTTAATAATAACACAGATATCTAATTGACAAACATAAACAAAATAAACTGTTACCGATCATCTAACCCTACATTATGAAGAATTACATGAGAACTACCATATTAAGTCTTTATCATTGCGATTTGGTTAACAATAACATATGCCAACCCTTAATTTAACAACGATACATCCTAGACATTATCTTGATCATGTCACAATAGACCTTCATTACGAAAGGAAGATGATATGAATGCATTTATAAAAATGTGAAATTTTACATTAACGGAAATTATGAATCAAACGTATTGCATTCGGTAAGGTCAGTTTATCCCCAGTGGGAGTTTGCGGTAGGCGTCCAATGTTTCCCACAGGCGCGCTTGGCGGCATCGACATTAACGAGAAGGAGCTGTTCGGAGGCCCAGCAAGAAGTCTGGAAGGTGACGCTGGTGTTGATACAAGATTTCCAAGAGCGCTTCCGAAACTGAAAGCACTATTACCAGGAACACCCAGGTTCAATCCTGCCATATTGCTTGCCAATTCGACCGATGGCCCTGGGAAGATTTGCCCGCCAAGAGCAGATGCACTGAAAGGACCATCCAGAACACGATGCGGCCTGACCACACCTGGTGGGGGAGGCTGTTGCTGCTGTTATACTTGTTGGGCTCGGTTCTTATTAGACAATAGCAGGTTGCACTGAGTCATACTCATTATGATTTCATCTACTTCTTGGCTAACATTCCCGACACACGCCTGCAAACAATATAGTGGTCAACGTCTCTGTGGGTAGCTGGGCCGATTTCGGGATCTGTTCGTCGGCAAACTTCCCCATCATAATTTGCGGGAAACGTCGTTGGAGGAACTTGATGATCGTCATGCAGTGGTGCACAATCAATGTTGCCTTGAAGAATATCCCCGATGAAGCATGCCTTTGCCATGTTGCGTCTCGACTCGAGTGGTTCCAGATGAATGAGCTTGCAGCGGCTTGTATAACTTGGCAAATTGATTGGATCCCTCCATCTGAGGTGACGAAGGGCGAATCGGATGAATTTACGTTGAATGGCTTCTAAGCGTTGAGTTTCGTTCTGATAATATGGAGACCATACGATGGACGAGTATTCGAGGATTGGGCGTACAATTGCGCTGTATATAGCCTTCAGGCAATATACATCCTTGAACTTTTTGCCAAAGCGGAACAAAAAGCCCAGCTGCGACGAAGCTTTTGACACAACGTACCCAACGTGATCCTTGAAGGTCAATTTAGAGTCGATTAGGATCCCCAAGTCCTTTATCGTAGTATCACGTCGCAGTTGTACGTTAAGCCATAGTCAAATTGGAAGAGGGAGCGTCTGCGGCCAAAGGAAATTACCGAACATTCCGCTAGCCACTTCTCCAACTTCAAATATTCCCGCCAGCCTAACAAATAAACGAACTGATTAATAAAGATATTCCCGCCTGCGAGCCGAACTAGCCAAATCGATAATGAATATGAACGACCGCACGTTCAAGAGATTCAATATGGCACACGATCCCGAGGGAAGTCTCGACACAGCTGCTGTACAAACCTGCCGTAAATTACGTCCGATAAACCGAAGTCCAGGTGTTTTTCGTTGGATATAAGCGATAGGATGTGCTGCAACAGTTCCGGAGAAAACGTTTGCTGTATTGGCGAACAGTTGAGTGGTTTTACGATGCGGGTTACAAGACCTATCGACGGTGTTAAAGTCCTTTGATGCGGTAGCGGATTGTCCACCTCAAAGCAAACCGTCCATACCAACTGCGGTTTGGTCAGTAATCCGACCAATTCCGACGACAGCAATCGAGCTTGCTGTGACAGTGGGTAGCGGCTGGTTGTTATTGTTGATAGTATTTGTGGTTGTTCTGCTACTACTGCTATTATTCCTGGAATGTCCCCGGGATGGTAATGGCTCCACCGGTCCCTCCAATCGAACTACTGGAAAAATCTACCCCAGAGAATAGATAACGCAGCAAATGGCGATCAGCTTCTAATCCTAAATCTTTCACAAACTGCTAGTTGACGACTGTGCGTGGCAAAGTTCTTCTTGTACAAGTTCGAAAGGAAAGAAAAAACGGCCTTGATGACGAAGAAAATTTTCGGTAATGTGAACAAACAAATATCAAATTCGTTTTTGAACCTAGGTTGGAACTAGTCCAACCTGCGATTCCCGAACTTATTGTTTTTAATATGTGATTATTACATTCATGCAACTAAAATTTTTTTCTGATGTAATTTGAAGACCGATGTAATATTCCACTAAGTGGATGATATTGTGCATCGTATTTCCTTGATTACATCAGTTTTTAATACGTTAGAATCAATAACATTGATGTATATTACTTTTTTTTTTTGCTGTGTAATGATCATTTTTTTCGAACAGAATATTAAAACACACGGACAAATAGTTAAATCGATCATTTTTATTTGTCAATATTGGTGCAATAAAACAATAAAACACCTCATAAATACGTTGGCAATCCATAAGTAATACCGTTGCTAACAATGCTGCCCTTTCGTGGATTTGGGTGGTTATCCGATAACCTAAGAGAATCGCGACGAACAAATAATGCGTTCGTAGTCGACCAGCCTAACAAATAAATGACAATCGTCAACACCGCCGACGGGTGCTACGATTTCAACCAAAATAAAGTTGAAAATACTCAACCGTTCAATGCGCGAAGAGAACGGGATGGTTGAGTAGCTTCAACTTAAAATTGAGTTGTTTTGGTCTTCAAATTAAAATATAAACAAATTAGGTTTGGAAATACCAGTTTACAATAGTTAATGGTCCTGATTAAATTTTCAAACATTGTTGATAACATACAAAGATCTATAAGCATATAACCAACAATATAACGAATGACGATGTTGTAATTCACGACACGACGGCAGGTGTGTGCCAATTAATTTTTTTTAAATTGGAATAATATATCGAACACTAGCTGAACCCGGTGCGTGCGCTGCTACGCTTGCAACTAAATGAAGGAAAATTTAATATAACTGCCTCGTTTATGGTTTTTTTTTTCGGAATGAGTTTTTATTTCTTGAATAAGCAGGGGTTCAAACTTCTATCAAAACATGCTTCTTACCCTAGAAATACACGTTTTGTGTTAAAGTAACCTGGATAGTTCTCATTTTTGGTAGAAATGTGTGTTTCAACTGTATGGGAGCCCTCCCTTCCAGAGGGGGGTGGTTTCTCAAACCATCATACAATCATTGCCTTCAAAACCCCCCACATGCCAAATTTGGTTCCATTTGCTTGATTAGTTCTCGAACCATCACACTGGGCTGCTTGATTATAATAAAAAAATGAGTTTCATTTTTTTGAACCCCCTCCCCCCCTTTGCAGAAAGGGGAGGGGTCTTGAACCATCATAGAAACATTCTTGCCTTCAAAACCCCCCACATGCCAAATTTGATTCGATTTGCTTGATTAGTTCTGTTAGTTATGAAGAAATTTGTGTCTCATTTGTATGAGAGAGCCCCCCTTCCTGAGAGAGCAGGGGTCTCAAACAACCATAAGAACCTTCCCCAGCCCCAAAAACCCCTTCATATAAATTTTCACGTTGGTCGGTTCAGAACTTACCGAGTCTATAAGGGTATGACAGACAGGAATTTATTTTTATGCATAAAGAAATCTAGCCTCCAAAAACCGCCATATGCTAAAAGTGGTTTCATTTACTTGATTAGTTCTCGAGTTATTCAGAAATTTGCTTTTTATTTGTATGGGAGCCGCCCCCCCCCCCTTCAAAATGGGGAGGGGTATTGAACTGCCATAGAAACATTTCTTGCCTACAAAAACCTCAACATGCCAAATTTGGTTTCATTTGCTTCTCTGGCTCTCGAGTTATGCTAAAAATTATGTTTCATTTTTATGGGAGTCTCCCCTTCCAGAAGGCGGAGGGGTCTCAAACCACCTTAGAAACATTTATTTCCTAGAAAATAAGAATTATTAATAATTTCCATTTAATTCCAACTACTTTTATTACTTATCTTGACAGATACGCGTATTTCGTCTACAATGTGCAGACTTCTTCAGTGTCTTATAGTAAAGTATTAGGGAGCCTCCCTTTCTAGAGAAGGGAGGGGTCTCATACCATCATAAGAACCTTGCCCGGCCCCAAAAACTTCTCCATACAAAATTTCACGCATTACATATATATACACTGAAAATAAATCAATAATTTTTATTATTAAAATTGGCACTTAAATCGGTCAATTTTTGCTTCGAATTGAAATCATGTGAGCCAGTATGATTTTCATTTGCCGCACATAATTTTTAACACCCGTCACCTAATACACAGGTTCGTTTCCAATGAGACTGATATGGTCCGCACATAATTTTCAATGGAGCGAGAAATGTCATTCAAGTGTGTTTTCACTTTGCCCTATTCTATCCATCTTCGCACTGAAAACGAAATAAAAAACCGTGCGCGAAAAACAATCAGCTGCTTTATAGTTCTAGAAGAAAGAAAAAAACTGCAAAATAGAGAAGCAAAGCGAAGTTTACCGTGTGGTGGTTTAGGTACTTGGTTTGCCAGTGGAAGTCACTGAATTTTTTGAAGGTAATGAATTACTATAGATGTTCTTCTTTGCCATGTTAACGGTGTTTATTGTGAATATTTCAGATCTGCCGAGAATTTTTGCCATTCCCGCAGAAGAGCTGCTGAACGCAAAAGCTTCAAAAAGTGATGAAGTTTTTATGATGGTACAAATAAAACCTCTTTTATTCACCATTTAGTTTTATTTCATGAAAAGTACAAAAAATCCAATACTAAACTTTTTATGAAAAAATAAAATCCATGCACCTTTTCACATAAAACGTATTAAAAAACTCATTTGATTTTTGCTAGGACAAGTTAATGCAATCCATGTACACTATGATTAATATCTATTCAGCTCTTGCACTTAAAGAGTCTATATTTATTGCACATATGGTTAATTGACCACATTTAATAGAAAATAATTGCCGCACCAATACAGAGCAATAACTTTGCACTTTGCCCAAATCTATAGGTGATTGCACTTAAATATAAGGTGCATTGTTTTTTGAGTGTATATAAATTACATATATATATATATATATATATATATATATATATATATATATATATATATATATATATATATATATATATATATATATATATATATATATATATATATATATATATATATATATATATATATATATATATATATATATATATATATATATATATATATATATATATATATATATATATATATATATATATATATATATATATATATATATATATATATATATATATACACGGTGTTCAATATGTTCGGATACACTTTCAAAATTTGTTAAAAAAATGAAAACATGTTTTTTTATTTTTTGGATTTATGTTATTGAAAGCTATGTTTACAAGGAACGTTTACAACATTTCTCTTGGAATGACCCCCCCTTTGTACTCCTTAACGAGCTTCAAACGTTTCTCGAACGCGTCGCAGGCGGCACGCACGGACTGCATGGGCATTTCGTCCCAGATTTTGAGAATTACCGTCTTGAAATGATCCAAAGTGCTGACCTTGTATTCGTTCAGCTAGTGGATGAAGCCGTAACGATGGTAGAATATACATAACTTCCTCTCCAACCTGATCATAGACAGCGCGCTTCAAGCTCAAACTCGACCAGTTCCAGGGACGTCATTTCGTAGGAAACCTCCTTCTCCATGGTGGGACCTGCAATGCACCGAGGTTTACCGTAAAAAGTCTGACGCGTTTAAAGTTTTCCGTAGACGTGGAACACCTGAGCACTTCGAAGTATACACGGTTCTCGAACGCGAACTTAAGAGCCTTATCAAGGCCGAGAAACGCGGTTACTGGCGAAATTCGTGAACGGGCTAACGCGCGATACGTCGATGAGTACTCTTTGGAACACGGCGCGAAGACTGCGTAACCGAACTACGAACAATGAGAGCGAGGAGTACTCAGACCAATGGATCCTCAAGTTCGCGCGAAAAGTTTGTCCAGATTCTGTGCCGGCACGGATGATTCCTCGCAAAACCACGAATTCGATAGATGAGAACAGCCAACCTTTTTCAATGGTAGAGTTCTCTCTCGCACTCCTTTCGTGTAAAAATACGGCTCCAGGGGCTGATAGGATCAAGTTCAGCTTGCTTAAGAACCTCCCAGACGTCGCTAAGAGGCGCATGTTGAACTTGTTTAATCAGTTTTTGGAGCTCAACATTGTACCGGATGATTGGAGGCGGGTGAGAGTTATCGCCATTCGAAAACCTGGCAAACCCGCGTCCGACCACAACTCCTATCGACCCATCGCGAAGTTATCTTGTATTCGAAAGTTGTTGGAGAAAATGATGCTTTTCCGTCTGGACAAATGGGTTGAGACGAATAACCTGCTTTCAGATACTCAATATGGTTTCCGAAGGGGTAAGGGAACGAACGACTGTCTCGCGTTGTTTTCCACAGAGATTCAGTTAGCTTTTGCTAAAAAAGAGCAAATGGCTTCGTTTTCTTGGATATCAAGGAGGATTTTTGATTCAGTATCTGTTGAAGTTTTTTTTTTAAGACGCCACGCTTGTGGCCTTTCATCATTAATGAATAGTTTTTTGTACAATTTGCTGTCAGAGAAACATATGAGCTTCTCTCATGGAACCTCTACAGCTTCCTGATTTAGCTACATGGGTCTCCCCCAGGGATCATGTTTAAGCCCCCTTTGTATAATGTTTATGTCAAAGACATTGACAGTTGTCTAAATGACAACTGTACGTTGAGACAACTTGCGGATGACGGCGTAGTGTTTGTCACGGGACCCAATGGGGTCGATCTGCAAGAACCCCTACAGGATACCTTAGACAATTTGTCTACTTGGGCTCTCGAGCTAGGTATCGAATTCTCTACGGAGAAAACTGAGTTGGTAGTTTTTTCAAGGAAGCATAACCCAGCACAACCGAAGCTTCAAATTTGGGGTACACCGATAACTCATTCCATGTCCTTTAAATATCTTGGGGTCTGGTTCGATTCTAACCCAAGTAGCAATTCAAATGCAAATTGGTTTTATTCATGTTTTATGGTAGTTTTATCAAAGCATTATGGAGTTCATCCGGTTTTATCAGGGCATTTTCCAAGATAAGGTGCTTTTAATTCATTAACAGTTCTCAAGAGTGATTAAAGAACACTTGAAGAAACCTCCATAAAACTACATATTTTATAAGTGTAATTCACCTTATCAGTAGTTTTATAAGATACTTGATCCCCTCTCAAGAAATCGTTTCGCAACTTGCATAAAACCTGATAAAAGTTTTGTAAAAGTTTTATGACATTCTACTGTAAGATGAATGTATCTTGGAAATGCTGCCATAAAACTCTCTTAGAACCATTTGATTTTAAAAAAGAGCACATGTTCTTGAGAAAGCACATAATGTGAAAAATAAACAAACTGTCCCAATGGACGCCCACAGGTGGAAGAAATGAATAACTAGCGGATCCTTCAAGCGGAAATTCAATAAAAACCTATCCAATATATTGAACACTCCTTCATCTCAGCCACCAACGACAATTTTTTTTTTTTTTTGACCATTCCATTGGATTCGCAGCCTACTGAGACTAACTTATCAAAAGGGTCTATGCGTTATGAGTAAAACGAATAAAATAAAATGGTGCAATGTGTCGCCAGTTGAAAACCGAAATGCATAACTCATGATATTTGATTGTATGCCAGTTGTGCAAGTAAAACCTAACGTCTCAGGTAGTGCGTTATATGGCGCACCACCGTGGAAATACAGCGCAGTAATTTTGACATAAGCTACACAATATTTATACTCTTTGCAAGTAAAACTTGGTATATCATCTGAGCGAAAATCGATTTTTCCCATTATCTGCACGTTTAATCCAAAGTCGGAAGTAGTGCGCTGGAATCGCTCAGTGATCCACTACACAGTGCACTTTTTCCAACGCTAGGTTCAGCGTACAGATCAAGAGAAAAATCATCTTTCGCTCAACTGATGTTTCAGCCATCGACGCAATATTATTATCTGTTCTTCTTCCCAAATCCACTGTTAGCATATTCAAGTTAGAGTTTTTTTTTAATGTTTTAAGCGCCTTACGCTGGTGATTAAAAATAATAAATTATAAGCTGTAGTTATGAACAACAATTATGCATAGGTACTTTTGATTTGAACGTTCACATTTTCTTTGTTTATGATGTGCCTTCTCCACACTGATTTTATGGCTATCTTACGAAAGACTTGTTTACCTTGAGCAATTCAAACAAGTTTTATTCAAGCGTTACTCCTCTTTTTCAAGAATAGAACAAGTAAAGATGAACTTATCGCGCTCCTAAAAAAATCTTGTTAGTCTTGTGCAATAAATATTAGTTTTATATGCGTTTTATGGTAGTTTTAGATAAAACCATTGAAAAAATGGCGAGCGTGCCTATTCTGGATTCCCTTGGAATGGTAGCCATTTACATATGTATGCAAAAAAAACTCTCGTTTTTCCAATGCTATCAACAATTTCTGCTGTTTAAAATACATTTTTAAACTTAAAATGGATTGCAGACACAATTTCTTCAAGATCTAACAATTTATCAGCCTTGTCACCTGATTGTTGAATTTTCAAGTATTTTTTATTTTTCAAATAAATCAATGGTCTAGCAATGATTAAAATTTTCGAGCTTTTATGTTCTAAAACACCACTAAACTGAACGTCGCATGAAAAAAATTATCAATTGCAGGCAAAAAAAAACTCATGCATTTATGATCAATTTTACAATTAATTTACATACGTATCCACTTTGGAAAAGAAACATCATATGTCTATCGATGTTTTTTTTTCTCTTTCAGCAGAACGAATCCAAAAATGGAATCTTCGAAACATATTTGTGACGGACTGGAAGTGTTCTTAAAGAGGAAAATCATAAAACTACCAAAATTTGTGGTAGTTTTAAAATAGTTTTAAGAATGTCCTGCATGTCATTACAAGTATGTACCGATAAAACTATCAAGTTTTAAGCGCATCTTGGGAAATAGTCTTGAAAACCTCCTGTAGTATGGGCCTTGTTGAACTTATGAGGGTTTTATGGCTGTTTTATCGATGTTTTGTAGAATATCTAGTTTTATGCGTGGTTTTATCAAATGATTCTTGAAAACTTCTTCAAGTGTACCTTAAAATTGAATTTGTTACTTGGGAAGTGCACCTGGAGATCCCACATCGAGTATCTGAAGCGAAAATGCCAGCAAAGGTTCAACTTTCCCTGCACAATTACCGGAACCTGGTGGGGAGCAGATCCGCAAGATCTTCTAACGTTGTACCGGACAACGATTTTGTCGGTTATGGAATACGGTAGTTTTTGTTTTCAGTCGGCGGCTCGGTCGCATATCATTAAACTGGAACGTATTCAGTATCGGTGTCTTCGTATCGCGTTAGGTTGTATGCACTCGACTCATACGATGAGTCTGGAGTTGCTGGCTGGCATGTTGCCACTCTCGGATCGATTTTCAGAATTGTCTCTCCGGCTCCTCACCAGGTGTGAAGTTATGAACCCCCAGGTAATCGAAAACTTTGAGAAGCTTCTCGAGTTGAATCGTCAAACTCGCTTCATGACTTTGTACCATTGGTACATAACACAGGATGTCAGCCCTTCGCCGAATATTCCCAATCGTGTTTGCTTCTCCAACTTCGGCAGTTCGGTTCATTTTGATTTATCCATGAAGCAAGAGCTTCGTGGAATTCCAGAGCATCATCGTCCTATGATTGCTCCTGTGATATTTTCAGCAAAGTTTGGCCAAGTTAATTCCACTAAATCGTTCTTCACTGACGGATCATTGATAGAGGAGTTAGCAGGCTTTGGTATATACAATGAAATTTATAGCGCCAATCGTAAACTTCAAGCTCCTTGCTCCGTTGCTGTCGCCGAATTAGCGGCAATACACTTTACGCTAGAAATCGTTTCCTCACTAACACCGGATCAGTTCTTCATTTTCACGGATAGGCTCAGTTCTAAAGAGGCTATTCGCTCATTGAGGCTGGTAAAGCACTCCTCGTATTTTCTCATGAAAATACAGGAGCTTCTAAGTGCTTTATCTTCACGTTATTTTATCATCACCTTTGTATGGGTCCCTTCTCATTGTTCAATTCCGGGCAATGAGAAAGCGGACTCGCTTGCAAAGGTGGGCGCTATGGAAGGCGATATTTATGATCGACAAATCGCCATCAACGAATTTTTTTTCCTATTTTTCGTCACCAGTCACTCGTCAGCTGGCAGTATAAATGGAGTAAAAGAGATTTGGGGCGATAGCAACATTCCATTATCCCAAAGTTGTCGAAGAAATCTTGGTTTAGGGGGTTGGGTGTGAGACGAGACTTCATTCGTGTCATGTCTCGCCTCATGTCCAATCATTATTCTTTGAACGCTCATTTATAACGGGTTGGGATGAGCGACAGCAATCTCTGTGAGTGTGGACAAGGCTATCAGGACGCAGATCACGTTATTTGGTCTTGTGTTGAGCATCGTGGAGTCAGATCTGAGCTTTATGATTCCCTTCGGGCTCGAGGTAGACAACCCAATGTACCGGTTCGAGATATTTTGGCTATACGTGATCTGGAGTTTATGAAACTCATTTATGTGTTTTTGACTAACATTAGCCTAAGATTGTAGTTAGTTTAACCTGTATGTTTACTTTAAGTTTTTTTTTCTTTTTTTATGTGTTTGTGTGTTTTTTTCTTTTTCAAAAAATGCACAAGTTAAAAGAAATCCATACATTGTATAGTTATTAGTGTTAAGACAATTTAGAATTTAAAATTAATGTGTTATGTAAACCATATTTTAAATTCCCACCCATCTTCCCATCCGTATTTTGTAATTCCCATTTACCTCGAGACAGCCGCGAGTAATCGGTTCTATCCCCCCTAACTTTAATTTTGGAAAAATGATGTATAAACATATGAAAACTTGGCTCTGTAAAGTTGATTCGATTGAGCCTGTACAAATATATGATTAATAAAAAAAAAAATATACAGGCATTATAACTGGTCACTATTGGCGATCACTTCTAGCAATAGTGATGCGTTATGTTGACAATATCTAAAGCAATAATAGGGGAGATGTGTCACTTCATCTTCTTTAGCATTTCAAGCTTATTGCTTTCACAATTAGCTTATTGCTTGCTCTCAACTTAGTGATCTAAATGCACTTCCATAGTTATTTATTGAAAGCTTTCGATGCCAAGTACCATTTTTGCATTAGTATTATTGTGTGGCAAGTACAATCACACCCTATGCCCAGGGAGTCGAGAAATTTTCCTTAACGAAAATTTCCTAGACCAGATGGCTCCCGGGAATCGAACCCAGCCACCTCCAGCATGGTGCTGCTTTGTAGCTGCGCCTTTACCGACTGAGCTAAGGAGGAGATGTGTCATAGTAGATCTAAAAATTGGTCGCACTTTAGAAGCACCACTTTAGAAGCTACAGACACAGCAATCCAAAAGTGGTCTTATTGTTTTGTCGTGGACGGTGTCTGCAACTTTCAAAGTGCTGAACAAAAAACTCATGAGTTTGATGCAGATGAAAGAAATTTTACTGCTAGAAATGTTTACTATAGCCAAAACGTCAGCTCAACTGGTTCACGGGAAAATGAATAACAAGCGCCCAAAAATGATTATTTTGTATGATTTTCGGGCTTTGGTCTTAATGTATTATCCGTCACCTTAGTTCACATGTTTTTCAAATGTTTTTATTTAGAACCGAACTTGAAGCCATAAGTGCGCCAAATACATTAGCTCAACCTTCACAATCCACATTCAGCCCCGTAGCATTATTCTGCACTTTTCTGCAACGAAACATCAAAAGACGCAATCTTTAGCCTAATGAAAGTCAGCTTGATGAAAGGTGTCTACAAAACCCGCCGGACGTTCTCGTCGTCGTCATCATCATCATCATCGTCACTGCCAGCCGTGGAACCGACAAATGCGACACGATATGCACTCTGCCAGCAAAACGGAACCAACATCACCGCTCACGCTCAGCGACCATTCTACTTTTCTGTCAACTCGACTAAACAAAGCCAGGCTGCAAAAGCACACACACACACACACACACTCTTACCGTTGGAAACTTTCATCATGCTGGGATCCACCGCAATAGCTTGCTGTTGAGCAGCATCCCTTTTCTGTGTAAATGATGTTCCTGTAATAAACGTGATGCACTCGCTTTTTCTGTATGGTTTGGCATGGCGGTCTCATCATAACTTACTGCTGCAGCACCGAGAGTGGAGGGAAAGTTTAACCACGATCCACGCCCCGGTAGAAGCATGATGAATAGCAAGCACTTGGAAGATGCAACTCTATTTTTTTATTCATCACAGTTTTGAAGTTTTCTCCCCTCCCCTCTGAAGCTCATTTCCGGTACTAACTGCGGGATTGCATGAAGTGAAGAGCTCAGGGCCTCAAGTTAGAGAAACAAATGGCGCGTTGATGATGGTGATGACGGCGGACGACCAACGGCAGGATGTTGATTGTGAGGATGCAGTGAAATAAATCAATGCTATAATTTGCTAGCTGAACGGAAGACGGGCAGACGAATTCGAATGGGGAGCAACTTTAC